>APFE030175349.1:0-15514 GCA_000404065.3 Pinus taeda
TTATATATATATATGATGAGCGATGTTTAAATAGTTGAACATGATTGAAGTTGGTCAACCCTATGTTTAACATATTTAATAATAGTGAGTGTGATGATATAGTCAAACATAGTCAATCTCTCTATCCTAAACATGGAAAACGATAGTCAACCATGTTCAACCATAGTAAAACAATTGTTAACCATAGTGACAACATAGTCAACCATATCCTCTCATTATCATTAGAGACAACCATAATCTATCATAGAAAACTATTGTCAATCGTCATCAAATTACTCAAAAATCTCATTGTGACAAACCATTGTATCATTATGAAAAACCTTGTTGCAATGTTACATTATGGAGTGTGACAAAAATTTGTTGAACATTGTAATGGTGCCACAATGTGCCAATTTATCAAACATTGCAATGTGACATTTAAAAATTAGTTAACCACATTTACTAATGTGGTCAACCATAGTTACCATAATCAACTTTTAAACCATTATCAACCCATGCTCGACATGGCTAACCAATGTTAATATTGTCAAACAGGTCAACCTAGGTTATCATGGTAAAATATAATCAATTGTAGACTAGCATTACATTGAGATTTAGTTAATGTTGCAACATGACATTACAAAATTGAGGTTTGTTATTAGTGTTTTTAGTATTAGGGTTTCTAATATTGGGTTTAAAATATTGGGTTTAATATTGGGTTTAATATTAGGTTTATAATATTGGGTTTTATATGAAAATCAACCATGGTCCAATGTCGCATTGTGACAAAGATTGTCTCCATAAGAAAATATATCATTGTCAACCATGGTAAACTATGGTGCAACATCCCAATGTCACAAAGATTGTCTCAATATGAGAGTCAACCATGGTCCAACATAACATTCTAACAAAGATTTTCTGAACATGAAATATTATTCATAAGATTTATAATATTAATCCTATAGTTTAATATAAATCCATTCAGTTTATAATCATGGTCAACCATGTCCCAATGTCATACTGTGACAAAGATTGTCTGAATATGAAAATCAAGCATTGTCAACCATGGTCCAACATTGGATTGTGCAAAGACTATTTTAATATAAAAATAAACCATGGTCAACGATGCTCAACCAATGTCCAACGTCGCATTGTGACAAAGACTATCTCAATATGAAAATTAGTCATTTTAAACCATGGTCAACCATGTTTATTTTAGAGTTGATAATATTTATATTCAGGTTTATATACCTTGGGTTTATAGTATTTATCCCTTCACTTTAATATTATTCCCTTAGGTTTATAATCCCTTTAGTTTTTAGTATTAATCCCTTTGGTTTTGGTTTATTATCCCTATGGGTTTGAGTTTATAATACTAACAATCTCTAACAATTAGTGATCGCTTGGGTTTATAATATTAATAATCATGCGAATTTCTTGATCCCTTAGGTTTTTAATCTTTATGCCTTGGGTTCACTAATTCCTCGGGTTCATAATATCAATCCCTTGGGTTTATTATAACTTGATACTATCAATAATGGTCAACCCCGGTCAACCATAATGACTCATGGTCAAATGTGGTCAATCATGGTTAGATCTCACATTATGACAAAAATTGTCTCCACTTAGGATTTATACTATTAGTCCCTTGGGTTAAATATTATTCCCTTAGGTTCATAATCCCTTGGGGTTTTAGTATTAATCCCTTGGATTTATTGTTCCTTTGGGTTTATAATATCAAGCGCTTGGGTTTATTAGTCCTCAGTCAATGATGGTTTATTATGATGTCAACCATGGTCCAACATGGAATTGTGATAAGGATTGTCTCAATATGAAAATCAACAATGTTGAGTCATGTTTATTTTAGTGTTTATAGTATTTGTCTTAAGGTTTATATATGTTGGGTTTATAATATTAGTCCCTTGGGTTTAATATTATCCCCTTGGGTTCATAATCTCTTAGAGTTTTAGTATTAATCTCTTGGGTTTATAATATCAATCCCTTGGGTTTATTATTCCCTTAGGTTTACGATATGAGTCATGGCCAACCATAATCAATCATAGCCAACCATAATCAATCATAGCCAACCATGGTCAACTATGGTTGAATGTCGCATTGTGACAAGGATTATCTCGCCATGAAAATAAACCATATTTATTTTAGTGTTTGTAATATTTATATTAGGGTTTATCAATATTAGATTTATAATATTAAACTATTAGGTTTATTAGTTCTTTGGGTTTATAATATTAATAATCTCTTTAGTTTATTAATATTAATTCTTAGAGTTTATTAATTCAACCGTATTTTTAATATTTATGTTAGGATATCAGTCATATTGCTAAATATTATTGTGCTCGTAATATAAAATTTATATAGCTTAATAGGTATATTCTACTTTTATTGAATACATTATTGATTAGACCTAAGACATTTATGTCATGCCAAATTTTAGGAGTTTACTTAAGTTTATAGACATGGTCGGAAAAGTATGCAAAGAAATTAGGGCGAAATCCACAGTATTTTTTATACCTAACGCCAACTAGAGTCGTCGGCTTTGTCAGGCTTCACCCGGAGGAGAGAGCGGCGCCCGTTGCATCGTGTCGGAACTCTAAGTGGTCGGAAACGAACGAATGTGGTCAACTTAATTGTTTTGACAAATTATTTGGGCTTCCGTATGTTCTATGTTTGCGGGCTCTTTAAAACAACATGTTAAATCGTGTTTCTCGTGAAGTTTCACATCATATCGGATTTCTTTGCCAGCTATCTATGTATTGTAAACCAGTTGTAGGGTGACTTTGAGTGCTGCGTTGTTCCAATATTTAATATTAATCCCATTCTTTGCATTCACTCTCAGGCACCAAAGAAAGAAAGATCACTGATGCAAACAAGAGCCTCTATTGTTGTATCTGTTACGTTTTGTTCCGAGCATTTGGTTCGCAGGCATGGCTGCATACTCTCAAACATCTCAGAATAAGCGAGGAAGAGCTGAATATCTGAATAGTGGATTGCCGTCGCCAGACTCGAAGCGAACTACAAGCGGAACGTTGGGGCATGACTATAATCTCATGGCCTTTCTCGACAAGATGGATAGTGTGGATAACAACAACGGTAATCCAGAAGATACCCATACTGATATGAATGACGTCGAAGGCGAGATGGGGCTCAACCCGGTTATAAATCCTCTGGAAGATGAGATTGGGTTGAAGGCACAAACAGATAATAATATCGAGCCAACCGATAAAAATAGCAGTACTGAACAGATGGGTTCAAATATGCAAGGCGAATTACGAGCAGACGGGGATTCTCAAGCGACGTCCGTGACGTTTGATACAGGAGACTTCCCGTATTACGACGATTTTTGCGGAGAGTACGGTTTCTTCCTACACCATTTTCTTCCTGATGAACTTGGAATCCTGCAGAACCATATCTATGGAAATTCAACTCCCATTACTATGTATCCGGATGCCGTGCATTCCTATGTTGAGTCTCCGGAGTTTTTCCATGGGTCTTTGTGGGAGGATGATATTTGGCTTTAAATGGACATTGGAAGTAGACCATTCGACTTGTGAGCTCCATCCAGAAAGGCTTGTAACGTATCTATGAAGAATAAACTTTGCTATCATTTGTAAGTTAGAAGTGTACTGAAAGCCGCCAATGTAGCTTTAGTAGTAGGCTATTTCCTTTGAGTTGGAATAACTTTGAAGCCGTATGTAATATGTCACTCAAAATTTAGACGTGGAAACTTTATTTCCCATCAGATGCATATCCAATTTAGCGTTCTTTTAATGGTTTCTGTATTTTCACAGAATGTTATAGACCAGTTACCTACAGGTTTTGTCATTATGATTAAATATTTAACTGAACGAATTTTATTCTGATCGGTATTTTGCGTTTCTTTAATAATTTCTGTATTTTCACCGAGTATTTCCGCCTCCTTTCGTGTACTTTTTGCCAAATGTTAAAAGATAAAATAGTTAACTGTGCTCTAAAAGAATCGTATAAGAATCTATTTTAGTGATAATACATCGAATGTGTTTCCATCTGATCTGGTCTGATCCTTAGATGAAGATGATAGATGGAGTTTGATCCACTTCCACGTTAATGATAGATGGAGATTGATCCACTTCCAGGTTTTATCAGCTTTTGATCTTAATAGTCATAAAATAAGTTTACCATATTATTTAAGTTTTATTTTATTTTTATATGGCAAGAAAAATGATGTTAAGTCACTTGTCAAACTAGTAATTATTATTGCTTGCTATTCAAAAATGTAGTTTGGCTAGTCACTTTTATTCAAAGAAAATTAGGTTATCTGAAATAACAAGTTAGTAGTCTATAGGAGCAAACTATCACTCCTGTAAAATACTTGGTTGGCCTCTTTCTTTTCAAAAAACAAAAACAATTTTAAAACATACTCTAACCTATTATTCTCTAAATTTACTATAATTAAATAAAAATTATTTTTTAATTTAAAATATTTCCTTATAAATTGATATAATGTAATGCTTTCAAAATGTGTAAATACTTCAATTGATATAATAATGTAATGCTTTCAAATATTAGTAAATACTTCAAATCGATATAATATTATTATTAAATTATTAGTAAATATATAAAATTATTATAATATGTTATGAGGATGATTAATTACCAATTTCTTTATAAAGAGGTATAATGTAATATTTTTAAAATTATTGGTAATTATTTCAATTCCCATGATTATAAATAGATATAATGTAAATATTTCAGTTTTATTATTAAATATTTTAATTAGTATGATTATGTTAATTGATAAGTATCGATTGTGCTAACTCTTTTTATAGCCCATTTATCTTAGTTAATTAATTTTATTTATTTTTTATAGTTTTTTGTTATGACTATCCCTACCACTTGGCCCTATGTTATTTCTATTATTATAATAATAGAAGAAATAGGTGGATAGCATGTACTTACTTAGCTCAACAAACACTGGTCATATTCATGTTTAGATTGGCTAATATAAAAAAATTAATTGATTAATTTTTATTTTTTAAATAATGTAAATGTGTACACCAAACTAAATTGGGGTTCAGATTCAGAAATAGACTCATTTATTCATAAAGAATATTAACATTAAATGGGATTAGTGGACTCGCGCTACTGCGGGGGTTAGGGTTTCCCTTGCCGTCTCCCTTGTATTTTGAAGAAATCCTGTGCTACTATCGATTCAATCTTCTCAGATGATGTTGGTCGAGCAGTCGTGACTGCTTTCTATTTAATGGAAGCTCTTTTTCTTAGAGTTAATTTTGTTAAAAGTTTCGCTTTAGAATTGAAATTAAGCTACGGCCGCTTCTTTTTAAGTAAGAGATTTGAAGTTTTGTTTTGACGCAAGCCATTTTCCAGATCACAGGTACAGATTTAAGATTATTTTTTTTTCAGGCCATTACTGAAGTGTAAATTTCAAGGTTCTCTCCGTTTGTTTTCTCATGCGTTCAGAATGGGCATCATTTCCTTAGGGAGCAATCCCTAAAAACAGTAGATATGCCAAATGCCAATCCTAAGTTAGATTTAAGATCTAAAAATACTAGATATGCCAAATGCCATTCCTAGGTTAGATTTAAGATCTTCGGATCTTGGTCATTTCTTTATATTTAAGATTTTTGGAATTATTTTCTTTTATGGTTTTTTTAAATGTATTTATGAGAAATTAAATGTTGAATATTATATATTTAATACGTGGAATTTATATTAATATGTTTAATTTATAAAAATTAGAAGGTTGGTAAATATTTATATATTTATTTAATTAAATAATTATAAAGGTTTTGAAATGTTTTGTTGTTCCTTAAAAATAAAAGAAATAAAACTAATAAAGTAGTTTTGTTTTTTTTTCAATAAATTTATTGATTAAATTTTAGATTAAAAAAAAAATTTATATACACATCATTTAAATGTATAGCATTTACTAGTTATAAGTTAAGATCCATTTATTTATAAATTAAAATAATTTTATAATTGTATTTACATTTAATAATAAAGGCACAAAAATTTTAATACTCACAATACAACAAAATGTTGTAATAATAGACATTTCGGTTTTTTAGACATTTTTCTGTTCAATTTTGCAATTTAAATTAATAAGTTTGAGCTCTATAATCTACATAATCCAAGTGTTTCAATGATTTCTTAGGGTGATGAATCCATTTTTATTTAGAAACACATTTTAAATAACAAAAAATCACAATATCACCCAAATGTGTATCTTCAACTTCCAATAAAACAGACTCAAATATCTATTACTTAGACTAAGTTACATTTTGACCCTTTTTAATATATTTTTTCCAATATTTTTTTCTAAAATGTAGTAGATATTTTTTAAAATTATAAGTTTTAGTTGTGTAATCTACATAATCCAAGTGTTCTAGTTATTTTTTAGGATATTGAATCTATTTATGTATTAAAAACCATATTTACATCACTCCATTGTCACTCAAAATAGTATCATCATATTTTGTAGAAAAATGCCAAAATGTCTATCACTTAGAATATGCCCAAAATAGCATAATCCGACAAATAGACATTTTATCCCCTTTCAACATTTTTTGGATCAATTTTACCTGAACGATATAGATTTTTTACAATCATAACTTGGTGTTGTGTAATCTACATAATCTAAATGTTCTAGTGGATTTTCAAGGTGTTGAATCCATATATTCATTAACTAGCAATTGCACCAGATGTTGCAAAGAAAATGCTGTAAGACATAAATTTGAGAAGCATTGTGACATAAAAAGAATTATTGAAGATAAAAATTAGTAAACATAACATCTTTCGAAAGTAGAAGATAAAGAGAAAACACTTATATTATGACAAATTGGCAGATTCTATAACCTTTCCAACATAGATTTCCTCTTAATCTTCAAAGATGGTCTTTCAAGTTCCAATAGAAAATATTTGATAGATTTTGAAAAAATACAGGTAGTAGATGACATCAGATAAACTAAATAAAATAATATTAATTCATGGACAACATGATGGCTATCTTTCCAAATTTAAATTTGCATCACAACCTCACAAATTTTAGACATCATCGCATAATAGATGAAAATGAGCCAGACATCAACACCCAATTATTCATAACTTTTGGTGTAAAATCTGCAACTTTGATGGGAAAATCTAGTGCAGTGTGGTTGATGATGTTAAATATCTCCAATGTTTCCTCAGAGAACATTATCTCTGAAATTGTAAAGAAAGATTTTGAATTGCATTGATACTAGTAATAAATTATTTTAGTATTTTGCATTGCCCCCACAACAGTACAAGGCTTACATCTCGTGGTGGCCAAAATTCTAATATGTATTATAACTTCTTGCATATATCATCAATTTATCTTAACAATTGCAACCGACCATTGTAATAATTTACATGGTGACGAACCCTCTATATTGTTGAAGACATTGATTATTCATAAAATCCAATGAACCACCAACCACCTATAACTTGACCAACTCAAAACTACCCAAAAAAATAGTTAAAAAAAAAAACAATAAGAATGAACTACCCCCAAGTACGAGTGAAGTAATACAATGTGTTAAACTTTCATTAGAAACAACAAAAACAACAATAAGGAAAACTTCAAAACTCGTATACCACCGACAACAAGATATGCCATTGATCAGCTTGGCACACAAAAGTTGATTGGACCAATTTTTCTAGGGAATAACACACAAATGTTGTTAAGACATGATAGAGTGGTCTCTAATTCACAAATCAAATAATAACATTTCACTTTTCTTCCTTGTTGTAGCAACATATTTTAGCCATAATCTAGGTGACCACGCACTTCTTTATTGAATCCATAGATTTCAACTTTAAAACATCATAGCCCAACTGAACTAAAAATTAACTCTAGACATTTGTGATTTCTTTAAGTGCATCAACAATGCTCCTATGGAATTTGAACTCAGCAATTATATAGCCTATTGGATCTGAAGCTCGAGTTTGAAACTATCCTAGCCATGGGTTGGTGTTTGTTAATCTAATTTTTTTTCTTTAATACACAACCCAAACCAAATCTTTGAGAAGCATGGCTTGTTACTAGACCTTCTTACTTAACTTGATTGGATACTTTACTGGCTCCTTGATAGCAATTTCATGGAGCGAGTAAACAAAAATTATGTGCATGTCATTGAAAAAGAAACTAAAGACTAAGCGTACAACCAATATGGTGCATCATCAAAGAACCTTTGGAAAAAGAATTCGCTATATATTAGAATTCTTCCCTTGTGAATGAAAATTTTCTTATAGCCTTTGGTAGACAACCGTGTAGCATTCTCATAACACATTGGTGCTTAAATGCACTCACAAGTACAAAAATGAAAGATGCAAAAGAAACTGCATGCGCAATAATCTCAAAACCATTTCCAATTTTATTATTAATAATTAAGTGGGCTCTTCTGAAACCGTTTACAAGAAGCAAGTTAAACTTTATAATGAATCGTCCAATAGGCTCCTCTAACCCAAAACCCTCAACTCAACATCCCAAACATTTTCAATTGTCTTAAATCATAAGCAACAATTTCATGTGAGCTATTAAATCCTTGAAAGTGTCCATTGCTAGTGGCATATCTCTTGGAGAAACTCTTGGAGGTCCTTGTGACTCAACTGAAATTTGATAATCCTCACCATATTGAAAACATTTGGGTAAAAATCCATTATAGAAAAAATCAAGTGAGAAATTGGTGGGCCCTGTCTTTTCAGGCATATAATAAGACCTTGAAGCACCTGAAATTTGAGATTCATATTCTGTTCTTTTTTCAAGCATAACCATACCAAAACTGAGAATCCTGATTTTTACGAAAAGCTAAGGTATCTCACTCCCAAACATTGTGAAAAGAAATTCCATGTATAGCTACACTGACACCACAGTTAGAAGCCATTGTTTTACGTGCAAAATATTTTGTTTCTTTTAGCTCTGACACAAGGCTTACCCGTAGTAATTAAAGCATCTATTAGAGATCTTTATCATCATTAACACCATTAATTTGACTTGAACCACTAGATTCACGCATAATGCTAAAAAGTCCATCATATGCACCACTGTTAAATTAAGTAAATGGTTGAATGCTTAAGAGACTTGTGCATTTATTACCATTTGAAAAGGGAGTAAACAATGTTGAAAGCATAGTACTAGGAGTTGGTGAAGAGGATAGATCAAAAGAATGAAGTGAAAAACTATAAAGGACATCATCTACCTTCAATGCCTATTTAGTTTGCTAGGAAAATGGATAGTTCTCATCAGTAATAGAGCTTAAACAATTTTCCAAAATATAGTTTCCATGAATGACAGGGAAAATGTCTGAATTATTTTGAAAATATTTTATTTGTTCATTTTCTGGAATCAACTTGCTATTTGTCAACAGATAACCTATAGGTTGGTAGGAAAAGGGTTGCAGGGATTAAAGAACCTCCCCAACCAATGACTACGGGAGCTCAACAGATGAATATAGATGTGTGAAATGCTTATGGTAACCTACTACATCTGAAACTAGTGAATGTAATCCACCATCAAACATATGAAAACTAGAAGATGGAGAAGGTTGAGAAGGCTGAGTAGTAGCAGTGATGATAACCCAAAAGATAAATAAATTTTCCTTCCCACGTCATCTCCAACAGCTAATGCAATACAAGCTAACAGATACCTTTAGAGAAATCACATCATCAAATTCCTCACTGGAATAAGATCCTAGAGAAGATGCATTTGAAGGTTGAGTTCCAACTCTTGCACCTGATAAAAGACTTGATGAAGCTGATAAAGGCCTAAGCTCATTGTGTCCATGGGAAAATTTGCACTTCAACCCATTTGGATAGGTTCCATTTTTCTCATAATTCTTTGACAACTTGGTTTAATAATTCTTTACCCCGTCAAAAATGTTGGAACTTATTGCACTGCCATGAACTATTTCTACTTTCTGACCAAAAAGAGCCAATACTTGTTGACCCTTCTGAAGCTTTTCTTCTTCTCAGTGAGCAAAGTGATAATTAGTTCCACACTCACACTTCTCAGATTCCTATCCACTAGAAGAAGGGAATTGTGAGGAAGACTCTACCTGGAACTTTTATGGAGTCTCTGCAACAATTTGTGACAATGATTTAGTCATTGGAGGATTTTCAGGATGAGCAATAGGTTGCAAAAAAGATACTTGTTTGGAAGTAGACAAACTTCCTAGAAGCATTGAATCAGTCCCACATGATTTCTAAGAATGTGAATACTTGAACCCTGTTAAAGATTACATAATGGAAGAAAAAATGCAACTTTGATAAGTTATAATACTTGAACCCTATTAAATATTACATAATGGAAGGAAAAATGCACCTTTGAGAAGTTATAATATTATCGCATGCTTCATCAAGGAATTATTTATCATATAGACTCAACAACACACTCCTATTTGATGAATGTGCAAGTTTGATAGGATTTTCATTTATCAAACATTTTACGTCTCTATTAGCTCTATGTCTAAGCATGAAAGCAACACATGCAAGATGGGTATCCTTCAGATAATAATGTAGAAGGGTCTCTCTTGTTCCTGTGAGTATGTTTATACTTCTCCATGCTTCTTTATTATTAATAGGAGTCGATCAAGGTGGCCATGTCCTATATTTCTTCTGGATGTTACGGTAACACCAACATGAACATCTAATAGGAACGAAAGGAACAATAGTTGATAGAAAAAAAAAAATTTCCATGTTTATTTGTTTTACTTGATGTTTTATATTTTTATGTTAGTGTTTGCATTGCTTTGTTTTTTATCAAGTATGCATAGTATGAATGAAATGTTGTAAACTGTGCACACGTGTTTTCCCTCATTGCCAAAGGTTGTCATTCAGTCGTACAAATCAACACTACATAAAAAGTAAACAATAAACCCCTAAAATATCCAGACACTACAAGAAAAATGGTAGTTTGAATGCTATCCTTCCTATTAAATTTGTACAACGTCTTCCTTGGCATTAGATTTTCAGAACAATAAACTTAATTTGATAAGGACTTTTGGATTTTCATAATGTTGTCATAAAATTTACCAAAGCATCCTTACGTTTATTATAAAAAGGTTGTATAATACTTGAAGGTAAGTTGATTAAGAGTATATTAGTGTCATTTCATTTAGAAATTGAAGTTACTTCTCTTAATATATTCTTTAACATACTTTCAAAGAACATGCTTTTTTCAATATTTCATTTGAATCCAACGCCTTTCAAATACTTTTTACTTATATTGAGGAAAATCACTGAGTGACAATTGCACCTAGACTCATTCTTTTTCTTTTTCATATTTGTTGGCTCTCTAAGATTTCTTTTTACAAGCAATATTAATCCCTACATTGGTTGTCAACCCAAGGTAAGCCTTTTTATCTCAAGAGTGTCAGGACAGTATATGCAGTGAATCTAGAGGTTATCTAATGATGAATCGTTGCAATCACTAAGGACTAATCCTACAATTCACTCCACACAATTCTAGAAAGAACTAACTATTGAAGAAATACTCTTAACACACTTTGCAAATCTATGCAACTTGTTCCGAGATCAATTGAAACTGAATGCAAATAAGAATCACACTTGGGATTGTTCAAATAGACTTAAGGCTAACTCACTCAATCAAGGAAAGAACTATAACTATTGAACAACATTGTTTATCTATAGCAATCCAAATTAAACAAAAATCTCAGTTGAACAACAAACAGTAATTGAACGGCAATTGGTAATTGAACAACAAACAACAATTGAATGACAAATGGTAATTGAATAGCAAGCATGCATTCAAGAGTAAAGGATTTCTGAATAGAAAATTATCTATATTGCAACCTGTGGAAATTAATTAGAATTATCTCTAGGATCTATTATAACATCACTGGAAATGAACATCAATCTACTATTAGCTCTAATTCACTCGTTCCAATCAAAGCATTGCTTAATTATATCACATGGCTTCACTCAAAATCTGATTAAACAACAGTATGAATCAATATCACAGACCTTTACGATAAATGGAATAACCAATGACTAAACATTAGTTAAATAACAAAGACTAAATAGAAATATTATAACACAAGGGAGCAATAGAACTTCTCATGATTGGGCCCGGAGTCGCCAAAAGCCTCTGCTTAATAAGAACTCAGAATATAAATATGTATCAAACACAACCTTCTTTCATTAATGCAAGTAACAGCTTACAGCCTCACTGGAATTATAGTGTTATATGTTTTCAAAAAGAATAATTATAGATTATCAAATTCTAAACTCTCTCTAATTGCATTTCGGCCCTATAGATAACATAAAAGAGTAAATAGATAAACGTGAATCCTTAGGATGAGGGGATCCTGAGGATTTCACAATACATAATCTGATCATGTGATAAAATAGCATTGTTCAGGCTGATCTTCTGTTACCTTGTCTGCCAAAAGTGTTGTAATTTCCCTTTTATGGCCTCGTGTTGCTCTATCAATTGAACAACTTTTGCCCAGTCCGCATCTTCTGCACACAAAGATAGCAAAAAAATAGTTTCTTGTGCTAGATTTTCCTATTTTGTCACCAAATGCTTTCATCCAACTTTAGCCGATATTTTCCTTATTTTAATCTATAAACAGAGTTAATTGTACAAGGATGAATGTTAAATAAAGCAAGTTATGAAGAGATATCATACCTTTTTCCTGACCCAACATACTCCCCAGCTTACCTTGTTGCATGTCCACATGCAAGTGAGTAGTTTAGATGCAATTGAGTTAGTGAATAATCAAGATACATCTCCTCCTTGTAATTCATGAGACCATTTTTCTGCTTAAGGACAAAAAAAGCCTAGGTTACTTCTTGATCCTTCAAGTTATACTCATTGCGGTATTGATCAGGGGGATACCATATGATTAGGGATCTGTAACGACATCCTATCTAATCAAGCCCCATTGCTAAAATCATATTACTATATTTATAGAAACGAGAGGAGGTAGCTTTGAATTTCCAATATCCAAATGGCTTTCGGTTCCTCACAGTGTTGCTAGAGACTTCCCACCTATACCTTGATGCAGAGAAGGCTTCTTCCTTAATGTCTTGGAAATATTCCTTTCCAGCCCGAATGATATCGGTATGGAGTGCCCCAATTTGCCTACAACACCGACTCGCTTCATAAACAGTTTATGCCTTACAGATAGGAGTAATGGTTGTGTAGGCTCTCCTCTGAACCATAGGTCAATGCCATACTCACGTTTTCTAAAAGTATTGTGAGCCTTGGCCCACTTGACTTGGTTGGTAGAAAATGAGAGGAATTCTTGAAATTGGACATCTCCAATAAAAGGACCAAGGTGGTTGTCGTTGTCGTCTTCGAAAAATAAATTATGCATATAAAGTTCACAAAGGAGGCATATAACCTTCTCAACGTGCTCTTTGAATCATTTGACAAAGTCTGGGGTGGTTTTGATCTCTACCGGTTTGTCAGCCTTAGCGGCTTTGACTTTTAGCATGAGGTATCTTTCCATGAGGAACAAGGCATAATTTGTAGCAGGGGCTCAGCATGACAAGGTGTCTGAATAGAGAGAGCAGATGGTCTCCATTTTCTCTCTAGCCTTTTGCAATTTACCCTTTAATCTTTCAACCTTCTTTTTCTCAGCCTTTTACTGAGCAAAGGTCTCATCTTCAGTCACGGTAAGGTTTCCAACTTCTTCCTCAACCCTTGATGTTCATGCAAGGGGACCACCTTTTCTTGGTGCTGAGCCAGTTCCTATTGAACTGTCAGTAGCTCATTCTACAACCTTCTGGTGATGACCTCTCTTACCAAGGGAGTGTAAGCGAGTGTCTCATCTATTTGTGCTTCTCCATCCTGGGTCTTCGTAGGATTGATATGCACAACAGCTTCAGTTGCCTCTTGACTTATGCAATCAATTTGAACTTCTTCTTTCGCATTTGTTTAATATTGTGTTTATTATTAGGTTTATAATATTGGGGTTCATATGAAAATCAACCACGGTCCAACATCGCATTGTAACAAAGATTGTCTCCATAAGAAAATATATCATGGTCAACCATGGTCAACCATGGTCAACCATGGTAAACTATGGTGCAACGTCCCGATGTCACAAAGATTGTCTCAATATGAGAGTCAGCCATGGTAAACCATGGACCAACATAACATTCTAACCAAAATTGTCTCAACATGAAATATTATTCATAAGGTTTATAATATTAATCCTATAGTTTAATATAAATCCCTTCATTTTGTAATCTTGGTCAACCATGTCCCAATGCCATATTGTGACAAAGATTGTCTGAATATGAAAATCAAACATTGTCAACCATGGTCAACCATAGTCCAACACTGCATCGTGACAAAGATTGTTTCAATATAAAAATAAACCATGGTCAACAATGCTCAACCATGGTCTAACATCGCATTGTGACAAAGACTGTCTCAATATGAAAATCAGTCATTCTAAACCATGGTTAACCATGTTTATTTTAGAGTAGACAATATTACATTCATGTTTATATACCTTGGGCTTATAGTATTTATCCCTTCACTTTAATATTATTCCCTTAGGTTCATAATCCTTTCGGTTTTTAGTATTAATCCATTTGATTTTGGTTTATTATCCCCATGGGTTTGAGTTTATAATACTAACAATCTCTAATAATTATTGATCGCTTGGGTTTATAATATTAATAACCATGCGAGTTTATCAAACCTTTGTATTTAGAATATCAATTGGTAGGGTTTATTAATCTCTTGTGTTTGTAATATCGATCCCTTGCGCTTCTTGATCCCTTAGGTTTTTAATCTTTATGCCTTGTGTTCACTAATTCCATGGGTTCATAATATTAATCCCTTGGGTTTATACTATCAATCATGGTCAACCATGGTCTACCATAACATCCAATGGTCAAATGTGGTCAATCATGGTCTGATCTCGCATTATGACAAAAATTGTCTCTACTTAGGGTTTATATTATTAGTCCCTTCGGTTAAATATTATTCCCTTAGGTTCATAATCCCTTGGGGTTTTAATATTAATCCCTTGGATTTATCGTTCCTTTAGTTTTATAATATCAATCGTTTGGATTTATTATTCCTCAGTCAATAATGGTTTATTATGACGTCAACCATGGTAAACCATGGTCCAACATGGAATTGTGATAAGGATTGTCTCAATATGAAAATCAACAATGCTGAGTCATGTTCATTTTAGTGTTTTTAATATTTGTCTTAAGGTTTATATACGTTGGGTTTATAATATTAGTCCCTTGGGTTTAATATTATCCCCTTGGGTTCATAATCCCTTGGAGTTTTAGTATTAATCCCTTGTGTTTATTATTCCTTTGAGTTTATAATATCAATCCATTGGGTTTATTATTCCCTTAGATTTATGATATCAGTGATGGCCAACCATTGTCAGTCATTGCCAACCATGGTCAACCATGGTTGAATGTCGTATTGTGACAAAGATTGTCTCACCATGAAAATAAACCATTTTTATTTTAGTGTTTGTAATATTTATATTGAGGTTTA
>APFE030175351.1:1718-42545 GCA_000404065.3 Pinus taeda
TTACATCAGGGAATTGGTGAGCAATGGAGAAATTGCCTTAGAACATTGCAGGACTCAAGAACAGGTTGCAGACATTTTGACAAAGCCACTGGACCAGAAAAGCTTTGAGTTTTTAAGAAAATGTTTGGGTATGTTGAAACCATAATTCCATCTGCCGTGCGGGAACAATAAATGGCAACGCAAAACCACCTCAGAAAACCACAGCACATTTCGCACCGCTTTTGGCAAAAAGTGGTTTATGTCAGAGGGCCTCCGAACACCCCGATCAGCTGCCACGCGTCCAGTGTACGAACTCAAAACCACCAACTCCCCGGAAGCTAAAGTTCGTTTGTTTTGTGGGAGGTTGGTGAGCGAATTGCGTCCGATCAGGTCAACGGACAAGGATTTCATTCAACCTGCTAGAAAGTTAATTTTACTTTTACGGCACGTTTTATTTAATGCATTTAATGAAATGTCATAGTTTTAGGTAATACATTTAAATTTTTTCATACGGCGTAATTTTTTTTGGTTAACCCATAGTATGTACGCCATATAGTTTCGGGGTATGTGTGTTGACTTTAGTTTAGTGTTGCACATGGGTGGAGAAGCAATTTTGGGTTCGCCGCAGCGAATAGAAAACTAGGGGAAGAAGAAAAAGACTCCCGACACTGAATGAAATGGATTCCTTCTTACAGGTGCATGTAATGGTTTCAAAATGAGAAGGCAATGTAATTTTTTTTTATTTAGAATATATGGTAATGAAAAATTTCACACACTAGTGAATGTGAATTTTTTTTTACTTTACAGCAGTAAACTTATGTAAGAATTTCTATTCTTACACCAGTAAATGTAAAAGCTATTTTACAACAGTAAATGTGAAAAGAAGATTTTACACAGTGGTGTAAAAATCATTTGTAATAGCACGCAGAGTATTTTGTTTTTTTTTTGTGAAACCTTTTGGTGAATCCCTCACGATAAGAGGAAGAAATATGTATCAGTGTTTTTATTAATGAATATAAAGGTTTTATTGGTGTGAAAAACCTCTGTCCTCAAAATTTTATTTGCTTCCCTGTGCAAAAGATCCTGAGGAGAAAAATAGAGCATTGCTCTGTATTCAGTTTGTTTGTTTGTTTTTGGGATTTTACCAGAAAAATCCCCAGCAGGATCTTGCTAGCCTTCGAGATGAAGAACTTGGCTTGCTTGCTTGCTCATTTCCCGCCAAGACTATGCACGAACCAATACAATCAAACAAGTAGTGTTTCCAGAGCGATGGGTGGGAAGATTTGATTATGAAACAGGATGGATGGGTACGAACAAAGCATAAGGGGGGCATATCTGAAAAGCAAAGTGAGGGGAATCAAATAATATATTCTTGCGAAAGACAAAACCACTACCAAGAGAGATTGATTGACCAATATCGACGCGACTTCAACCATGTATTATATGGATGGGTGACGCTTTCCAGGGCTCAGGGAGGTCGAGCAAATACAATTCTAGATGCAGAGCTCCTTCAAAAGCTAGTTGATCCTATCCTTGTTGACAACAATTATGTTCTTCAACATAATATCAAGACCAGGTAGAGTTGTAGCTGCATGAAGGAGGAATGAATAGAGGATCTGGTCGATTCAGTAGTAGATGAAGCAAGTGATTAAGTAGATCTAGATCTAGCATTTGTAGACCTTGTTCCCCTTGCTTCTGCACCGCTAGCCCGCAGTCTATCCATGCAGGAAGGATGCACATATGTAAGCCCTTTCTTTCACCCGCCGTTGTGTTTGTTTATTGTCCCACCAGCTTGTGTCATCGTTGTTTCTCGAACTAGCCTAGTCGGATTTGACCAACTCTCTCTCTAGTCCTTTCTTCGTCAAGCCTGAGGTGATAGTATTTGCCTTCCTGGGGTTGGGTTCCCAAGGGTAGTCCTTCCAATCAATTCAATCAATAAATAGTGGCTCTCTCTTGTGGATATTAGCGTAAAGTCATAGTCTAAGTGGTGATTGGTGCTAAGTTCTTGGAGGTCTAGCAAATACAATTCTAGATGTGGAGCTCCTTCAAAAGCTAGTTGATCCTGTCCCTGTTGACAACATTTATGTTCTTCAACATAACATCAAGACCAGGTAGAGTTCCAGCTGCATGAAGGAGGAATGAACAGTGGATTCGGTTGATTCAGTAGTAGATGAAGCAAGTGATTAAATAGATCTAGATCTAGCATCAATAGACCTTGTTTCCCTTGCTTCTACACTGTCGGCCAACAGTCTATCCATGCAAGAAGCACACATGTATGTAAGCCCTTTCTTTCGCCCGCTGTTGTGTTTGTTTATTGTCCCACTAGCCTATGTCATCGTTGTTTCTCAGACCATCCTAGTTGGGTTCGAGTAGTGCTCTCTCTCGTTGTTTCTTCGTCAAGCCTGAGGTGATAGTGTTTGCCTTCTTGGGGTTGGGTTCCGAGTGGTAGTCATTCCAATCAATTCAATCAATAAATAGTGGCTCTCTCTTGTGGATATCAACATAAAGCCGTCGTCTAAGTGGTGATTGGTGCTAAGTTCTTGGAGGGATCAGTATCTAAGCAATCGAGCATTTCAAAATCGATTCAATCTGGAAAACGAAGTAGAATAAATGTATATAAGCATTGTGGTAGATCAACAAAAGCATAAGGAGCAGAAGTAGATCCAGTCGTTGATTGATACGCTTATCCACTAGCAGCAAAGCAAGCAAAGGGCATATAGAGCACTTTACGAGGTTGATCTAGCAACAACAGTAATTGTAGCACTACCAACATCAGTGGATATAGCCAAATAAGCAACTTAAGTCCAACAACATGGGCATTAGGGGCATCATAAGCAGAGGTAGCAGTTGATAATCATCTGCATAAGCTGGTAGCTGGTAGTTGTTGCATGCTCGCCACTCTTGCCACGACAGTCTCGCCAACATTTCACGCAGTCTCGCCACACGCATTTTCATGCAGGCCACCTGTCTGAAATAAGAAACTAATATATCATTTGTTTCCACAAAATGATATGAGATATCAGTGAACATTATCCCAAACAGTAAATCTCTAGGAATTAATGTTAGTAATACGTTAACATTGTTCTTGTTGGGCTTGTCTAACCATGATTAGAAACAAATAAATAACTATAACTTAATGTTTTTGCCTCCTCGCCTCCAGAAGAGGCCAAATAAAACATAAATGACTATATGCCTGAAAACTTTGATTATACCAGATTAACAGGCCCTAATAAACAACTCAACTAATAATAACCACCTCTTTTCTTCTTACTATAGTCCCATGCTATTACCATACAGCAGAGACTAATAACTATGACTAAAAATTGTTCCATACACAAAAATAATTCAATAACCCAAACACATAAAGATATTTCGCTAAGAGTGGAATTTGACGAATAAAAAATAGTTAAAAAATTTGCCCAAAATTGCAAAACCATTTGTTGAAATTGTGAACATGGATGACAATATCTTTACATTGATGGTATATGTACGGCAAAGTCAAAATATCTTTAGTGATAATGTTACGAAATTGTCCTCCGCGTAGGTTCAAAAATGAGTCTTGTTGTCTTATTCAGAAAATCCTATAATGGATTATGACCATTAATGTATGCGACCGGCACACAATCAGTCAGTGCAAATCAGCAACTGCAGAAACAGCTAGGAAGGTAGCACCTTCATTGGTTATCCACGAATCAAAACAAAAGAACGTACTCTGAACGTTATATGTTTCTGGAACTGAACCACTCCCCAACGTCGGTTTAGAATGTGCCCGTTTCCCGAGAGAACGTGTTACTTAAGTAAAACGCGTCTCGTTCGAATCGTGTAGGTCACGCACCACCGTTCGAAAGAACGCAGAAATTCGTCCTGTCTTTTTCTTGGGCAGTATAAATCATGCATCCTCCCAGACTGCAAAATATGCCAAAATGGCGGAAATGCACAACGCCATAATTTCTCAAATAAGGGAAAGTAGATATCCAAGCTCGGGTTAGCCAGATCTCAATGGAAAGCATTACTATGAACTACAGATACCTCTATACATTGAAGGAGAAACGCGACGTTGCTTCATGGAAGGAGACCCCATCTTTAGGTACGTTAAATTTCAATAAGTTATGCAGTATACTAAATGGGCTGCTCGCAAGCCTTATTCAAACAGTTAGGCTGCTCTGTCCGCAGAACATACGGAACCCCCAAAATGAGAAAAATCCCATCTATGAGAAGTTCCTGTGTATCTCAAGAGAGGCGTTCAATTGGTGAAAAAATGTGAGAAAACCAGCCTTCTTAACACTCCGCTGCATCTAGTCTACTGCATAACTTCTTGCAATTTAATGTATCCATCCTGCAAACTTCAGAAATGCTTCTGCAATCCACCCGCTGCAAAAGGAGATCCATGACTTAGTCAAGTGGCTGTGATCTAACGGTTATTAAGGAAGTTGGTCCTCAAAACTATACACTCCTAAAAGCAGAAAAAAAAATCCAGTACCAGATGCCTGCCCAATTATCTCGATTTGAAGAATCTCATAGCTGAGTTCAAAAGCCTTGGCCATCTGTACAAGTTGGGAGCAGTGGATGACATAAAGGCGAGTGAAACAATTGTTCCTATGCTCACCAATGATCCAGATGAGAATGCCATGATGCTGCAGCAAATCGGTACTCAAGGTATATTTGATATATTTGATGGAGCTTTTGCTGAAGCTTCAGTTTGTCGGAACATGTAGTTCATATGTAGCTCTTACTTGTTTTAGATGTAATCATATTTGTGGATGGTTAAAATTATTAGTTATTTTTAGCTAGATATAAATTTTATGTAGATAGTATGGTAGGTTAATAAATTTAGTTTCATATCAGACATTCTCTCCAATTCGGTGCTTCTCAGAATAGTGAGAGGTTGAGATATCGATTAGGAAATATAGATAATTGATCTATCTGGAAATAATCTTTGATTGGGAGGTGGAGATAATTTGTCTATCCTGAAATCAGAGCTTGATGTATTAATATGTACTCTTGTTTATTGCTTGAAAAAAAACACCCAAACAAAATTTTGATGTGCAATAAGTGAGCCTCTCTGGATGGATGGAAGCTTGAGAGAGTAAATAGTTTTGAGCGATTAGTATTAATGCGGTTGTCCATCGATTTGATGTAATTGGTGTAGCATTTGATGTAATTGGCGTAGCATTTATGTAATTGGCGGGCTCTGGAGAGCATGGCACTGGTCCAATCGACTGTGTACAAGGTGCTAAGGATAGAACCCACAATGCCTTTCGAAGTACATGAGAGAAAATATAGATTTGCTTGCGGAATCCCCTGACAGAGATTGTTGTCCGATGAGATTGTGCAAACTCATCTCTCAAGTTCACATTGTTCACCAAATTATTCCAAGAAATTGGGGAAACTTTACATATGATATTGAACTGTAGAATGAGCTTTTCAGTTAAATTAGAGGGATTTAATTTCTTAAGTAAAATTTTTTTTACCAGTCTACATTATTTAAATGTCTTATATAGTTATTTTTTAGATTTTCAAATTTTTTATCTTGATAGAGATGATCAAAATTTCAATTTTAATGATGCACTGACAACAATTTCAACTTTAATGATGGACTGACAACATTACACATCATACTGGGCTATAAAATGAGCCTCTCCACTCAAAAATGATGAGGTACTTGAAGAAATTAGATCCCTCTAATTGAACCAAAAAGCTCATTTTACAGTTCAATATCATATGTAAAATTATCCCTCCATCATCAAAATTGAAAATAAAAATAAAAATAAAAAATTTAAATGTAAAAAAATGAAGTAACTATATAAAACATTTAAATAATATCTACACATATAAAAAAACTTATAAATAACTTAAACTCCTATCAAATCAATATCTAATATAAATCTACGCTATCATAAAAAAAAACATAGTAGGGTTTCTTAGCTGTGGGGCATGTAACAGTTCGAAACCCAGCACACAACTGACATCATGCGTCAGCATGAAGCCCCCCATCCTCTATTTTATTACGGTTTTATTGCACTTTTCTCAAGTCGAAGGTCCCATCCTGACCTGTTCTTCTGCGAAACCTGTTTCTATTTTATAAAGGGGTGTAGGCTGTAGCTAGTCGACTTCCTGGCATGAGGTCAAGTTTTAACGACCTCAAGGCAGAGCGTAAATTCTCTGCCCAGTCTCAGAGATCATTTTCAGTGCACTCTAATTCTTCAATGTTTAGTTACTATTTTACCAACTGCATTAGGCAACAGGAAATTCAAAGATGGCCAAGATTGAAATTGCTTTCAATATGACAAATATTCTGGAAATTCAAATGACCACATTCAAATTTATAACGAAGCCCTTTGGAAATTCAAATGTCAATATGACAGATTGCAAATTTAATAACACGTAATAGTTAACCTGCAATTTTAAAAATATGTGACATGAAATTTCTTAAAATATGTGTCAAATACGTGCTACAACCCGTTAAATTCTAAGTCACGACGGTCATCCATTTTGCGTGTGAAACATGTCAATATGCACCCATTTTAAGTTGTTGGTGCACTTCTCAAGTGTACGCTTGCATTTCAATCAAATCGGTGACTAAAGTCAATTCGTTTGTTTTTAATTAAAATTGGTCATAGTTTAATGAGAATTTAAATTTATTTGCAAAATTGGGAAAATATAGTAGGATTTTGACAAAATATAACAGATTTTTTTGTAAATTTAAGTTATAATTGTCAAAATTTAAGATTTTAGGTTTTCAGAAGTTTTTGATGATGCTGAATTTTTGAAAATAAATTGGACCATTTCCACTTTTATAGATGATGAGATATATACAACATATAATGTCAAATCAAGTTAATTGATATTTTTCAAGTTTGATGCATCAAAGTTCACCAATCAAATTATTTGAATATTAAAAAGATTTTTATAAGTTAAATGGAAGATGAAGTAAATATTAATTATGGTTAAATGGAAGCCTATAAAATAAAGATGTAGTCAAATAGTCTTTTGCACTTTGGCCATACATTTTCAAGTAAGAATGTGATTTTTTATTGTTTAAAATATAAAATAAAGGTGTAGTCAAATAGTCTTTTGCACTTTGGTCATACATTTTCAAGTAAGAATGTGATTTTTTATTGTTTAAAATATATTTTTGAATGTATACATGCATTTAAAACCCTAAAAAACCCTATGGACACTAGAATTGTACTCATTAAACAACTTAAACTTCAATGTTTTAAAATTTCTTTCAATTTTTCATTAAGATTAACCAAAAAAAATAGTGAAAAAAACCATTCAGAAAAAATGATTTTTTATAAATAAATTTAGTTTTTAATGAAAGAAAATGTGATTTCTCCATATTTGATATATCCAAAGTTTAAATAAATCTAGAAATCAATTCAAATCATAACATTGTTATATATTAAAAAAAATATATATAAAAAAATTACATTTTTTTTGAATTTTTTATTTTTCATTCAACTATAATATTGTGAATATTTAGTATGAAAGTGTCGTTCCCTATACGTACCTCAGAAAGGGAGTAGCTTTGTCTTATTCTGGAAAACCTATAAAGTACGTGTAATGACCGTTAACGCATGTGGCCGACACACAATCAGGAGTGCAAATCAGCAATTGCGGAAACAGGTAGGAAGGGAGCAAGGTCATTGGTCATTCACGAATCTGACGTTATATGTTTCTGGAACACCCCACTGTCCAATCTCGGATCTGATCGTTTCCGCGGGAATGTGTTAGGTGCGTGAAACGCGTCTAGTTTGAATACCGTAGGCCAGGCACCACCATTGGAAAGAACGTAGAAATTTGTGTGGTCGGTTTATTTGCCGAAAGCATTACTATGCACTATGGATATCTCTATATATTGAAAGAGAAACACGAAGTTGCTTCATAACGTTTCCCGCAGCCACTACCATGGGCGGAGACCCGATCATTTGGGTACATTAAATTTCAGTAAGTTATGCAGTAGACTAGATGCACTGCTCGTAGGCCTTATTCAAACTGCTAGGCTGCTTTGTCCTCCGAACATCCGGAAGCCCCAAAATGAGGAAAATCCCATCAAAGAGAAGGCACTGAGTATCCTCAATAGAGGCGTTCAACTGGTAAAAATATGTGAGAAAACCAGCCCTCTTAATATTCTACTGCATCTAGTCTACTGTATAACTTCTTGCAATTTGATGTATCCATCCTGCAAACGTCAGATATGCTTCTGCAATCCACCAGCTGCAAAAAGAGATCCATGATTTCGTCCAGGACCAGATGTCTGCCCAATTATCTCTCGACTTGAAGAATCTCATGTCTGAGACTCTGAGTTCAAGAGTCTTCGCATCTGTACATGTTGGGAGCAGTAGATGACAAAGAGGTCAATGAAAAAGTGTTCCTATGCTCACCAATGACCCAGATGAAAAATGCCATGATGCTACAACAAATCGGTACTTACAGTATATTTGATCGAGCTTTTGCTGAAGTTTCAATTTGTTAGTTTTACATGTAATCATATTTGTGGACAGTTCAATTTATTGGTTATTTTTCAGGACTATCCGAACAGTCACAGAAAAAATAGCACAACAAATTATTCCATGAAATTAGGGATGAAGAAGTTATAATAGTGGGGGCTGAGCTGTCTAAATTGGCTATAGCAGTATGCCTTGCAGAACTCGGAATTTCCAGTCTCGTTCTTGGGCAAGATTGCTGCGTGGCACCCTCTTGGAAATACCGGACGTGCAATCGGGTGAAGCTGCTTGGCTAACAACATATTCTGCGATCTTCTGTCAAAAGCTGCGAAGATAGATGTCATTGCAAAGTTTTCTTCAGATAATTTCGAGGAGGAATACCTCGTAAGGTTTCTAGTCGTGGCGAAAGCCGAAAACTGTGAAAAGTTCATGCCAGATGTTTCTTGGATGGGAAGCTTTGCAGGAACCATATCCATTCGATTGATTATAAAATTGCAAAACATTTTGAAGGAAAGGAAGTTCCAATCATGGAAGCAAAATTTCTGGCATAGAAATATTGCTGGATCTTAAAAGTAATGATGCAGGGCCTTGGCCAGGGCCTTCGTAGTTCATCTCATATCCTGCTGCGAGAATTTCCCAGAAGATACACAATCACAATTACAATGTAGCTACTGAAACTGTTAGCCTCTTCGAATGGTGGACAATTTGCTGCTCGTTTACAGGAATCTAACCCTAGGCTACACTGCTTCTTACGGAATACCTCGGCCAGTGCTGGTACAGTTCGAGATGAAGTGTAACTGTGACAAAACCCTGGCGGTGGACAACGACATTGTTGCCAAATAAGACAAAAGCAAGATTATATAGGGAGCGAAGTACGTTGCTGCCTCAAGGATGGAGGAGAGTTTTTCCCAGACGACGGGCGTCCAAGGAAGCGGTCTCCGGAGAACTGGAAGGGATGGGACGATCGGTATTCCCCCAGCTTCCGAAGTAGAGGTCTGTATGTCTGGCCTATCGAATTATTCTACATTTTTCAGAACTGATGGGACCGGAATTGGTAAAAATGGTGGAAGACGTTCTGGTCATATCCCATGTGCAATCAATTCTAATTTCTTTACCTTGATTCCCCAGAAATCTAATTTTCTCTCTCTTAGATTATATGCCAATTTCACTATGTAATTCTGTCTGTAAAAATGGACGTGGAAGACGTTCTGGTCATATCCCATGTGCAATCAATTCTAATTTATTTACCTTAATTCCCAAGAAATCTAATTTTCTCTCTCTTAGATTATATGCCAATTTCACTATGTAATTCTGTCTGTAAAATGATGTCCAAGGTCATTGCTAATCGTGTCAAAAGGATTATTTCCTCTCATATCTCTTGGACAGTTTGGATTTTTGTCCAACAATGGATTCAGGATGTTGTGGCTATTGCTCAAGAATGTATCCACTAGGTCAAAACAAAGAAACTAAAATCTTGATTAATGAAAATCGACCTTAATGAAAATCGACCTCAATCAAGCTTACAATTGTGTGGATTGGGAGTTTCACACCATGATTTTATACAAAATTGGATTCAAGCACAAGCATGTACATTGGATAATGCCATGCATCACATCGGCTTCTATGGTGGTTCTCATTAATGGGGAGCCTACGCAATTGTTCAAAATCTACAAAAGGTTGAGACAAGGATGTGCATTGTCTCCAGTGCTATTTATTCTTGTAATAGATACATTTAGCAGAGGGATCAACGCCATGAAGGAGGCCTGTGCTATTAAAAGTTGTGGGATATCCAGAAATTGCCATCTAACACATTTATTGTTTGTGGATAACATCCTATATGCAGGGGCACTGCCCCACTCTTTCTACAAGATATTTGAGAAATTCAACGGGCTTAGAATTAACAAAGATAAAACTGAAATAATCACTGATGATGGGGACTCGGTGGAGATAAACTAAATTGCCTCAATTTTTGGGGTGAAGACCCGCTCCTTGTCGGAAGGCTTCAAATACTTGGGTTGTCATTTAAAGCCATGTAAATACGACATTCCATATTAGGATTGGCTTGTAGCGAAATTTGAGAAGATATTGTATCGCTGGGATCACAAATGGCTAACTATGGGAGGCAGGGTAATTATGATTTGAGTGATTTTTCAAGGCATTCCTGTTTTCTGGATGCACATATTTCATATTCCCCAATCAATTATCAAAAAAATCGAATCATTCGTGGCAAATTTCCTGTAGTGTGGGTCCGATTCAGAAAGAAGGATCGCCCTCGCTCGATTAAGGTCGATCTCCAAATCTGTCTAGCTCTTCTGGCTTCTAATCTCTGGTGGATCGTTGGTACACATAGGCTGTGGCAAAACATTATGATGGCTAAATACACACCAACGTGGATTGGAGGAGTGGATCGTTGCAGGGGCCCATCGAAATCCTGCGTATTAGCTATGTGGCGGAGTCTTAGGACTATAATTCCATGGCTATATAGCAATCTCTATTGAGCAGTTGGTGACGGCCAGAAGATTCAAGTGGGGAGGGACGTTATCAAAGACATGCCCATATGTCACTTTTTCTCGGCCCTCACCATCAACACTATCAATCAGTAGGGAATTCACAATCTGGCCAACATTTGGAGGGGTTCTCGATTGTCACAGTTTGCTCCCGTCACGCTTGGAATATCAGGATCCGGAAATAATTGGAGGGACAATGGGAAGCATACTGAAGTCATCTCTCTCAAGTTGGCATCTCATTGTCACATCGAATGGACAGACTGGTTTGGGACGGTCATATATTCGATGGTAGAATTGTGGCCTCAGAAGCATATGAACATATCACTTCCTGTATACAATCACTTACCTATGCCGATCTCTTTGCTCACCTATGGGGTTGGGAAGTTCCTCTTAACATCTTATGCTTCTCTTGGTTAATTTTGCACAGCTGAATCTTAAATTGGGATATTTTTGCTGAAGAAAGGCTTTGTGGGTCTTAGCAGATGCTCCCTCTGCAAGTCTGATATGGAGGATTTCCTTAACCTTTTCATACTCTACTGCTTTGCAGTTGACATTTGGACGAAGGTGTCCTATGCCTTGGGGATCCAGATTGCTAGTGACAAAGCCTCTATTCCCGCTTGGATTTTCTCCTCGGAAGGCCAAGAAAAACCATACCGGGTTGTTCCTCTATATGTATTTTGGGGCATCTGGTGCTCTCGGAATGAATACATCTTTGAAGATATTTCCCTTGATGCGAAGTTGTCCTCTCTTCGCATTGTCGCACATTTTCTGGATATTAGTCCCTGGGTTCCCAAGGACTCTTCCAAGTTTATTACATTTTTCGATTAACACATTTCCGATTTTCTATTTTGATGGAGCATCAACTGGTGGGCATTGTGGTTGTGGAGCCTCTCTCCATATTGACCATGTTACAATCTTCCATTTTTGGTGGTTTGGTAGTATGGGACAACTGTAGGGCTAAAACGTTGGATTTATGGGGTGCTTTACAAGTTGCCAAGTTGCCCTGTGGCTCATCATTGACAGGATTTTGATCGTTGGGGACTCTCTCACCATGATTTGATGGATCCAAGAAAGAAATGCTTTGGAGATCCCCTCACTCACCATGATTTGATGGATTCAAGAAAGGAATGCTTTGGAGGTCCCCTCTCTTTGCAATTGGATGCAGAGGATTTGGGATTTAAAGTCTCTCTTCTCTGAAATACCTTTCCAACATGCCTACAAAGAACAGAACTCTGAAGCTGATGCTCTCTCTAAACGTGTTTTGTCTCTTCTGCCCGGGCATATACATTTTGAGCTGTCGTGGAGGGAGCGGTTAGAATTCATGGTTCCTTTGAGATCTTCTAAGTCTTCCTGCTCCTCCATTGGTGCTTCTTTGGTATTTTCTAGCGTCTTGCCCTGTTCTGTATCGATTTTGTATTAATCATCTCTCTGTGCTTGAGAATTATGATGTGTGTCAGAGTTGCATATGTATTTTTTTGATACCCCTATGGGCTTTACAAAGTTGTATCATCAGTAGCTACAAGGGGGTTTTTTGGGCTTTACAACGTTGTATCTATCAGTAGCTACAGGGGTTTTTCGGCCAGCAATGGCATCAGTTTATTTATGTCGATGTTGGATAGTACTCTAGTGTGCTAAGGATTTGTGCTCATGTAAAACATTTCTTCTTAATGAAAAATGTTCTGCTTTTCTTCTCCTGAAATAAAAAAGGTTAGGTTTGATAGACTTGGTGTTAATTATGTCAGATAATCCCCGCCTTAGTGGGCAGAACTTTATAGAAAGGCAAGTCAAATAAAATATTAGACCTAAGGGGAATATGTGCAGAGAGGGGCGTGAACCCTTGGAATGAGGTGGTTGGATTCCGTCTGTCTTCATTTCCCCTCAAACAACCATAGCCATAAAAGTCGTTATTGCTAGTTATAGAGAAAGTTTCCTAGAGTACCGCAAGCGAAGAAACAAGGATTGTTGTCCATATGAGGTGGCACAATTTCTAGTGTAATTGTTGTAGCAGAGACAGTCATAGCCCTCGTTTGAGAAATCCGTAACGAGAGTGCCGTTGGAGAACTTGGGCTCGAGGATCAGGAAAAGCGTCTTTTGTTTGTTCCTGTAGCAAGCAAAGGTTATAGCCAATAAGTGGAAATCGAGGACCAATGTTTGATGTATATATGCTGCCAAGTGCCTGGAGGTCCAGGTTTTGGAATTCTAAGCTCATTGCATATTCCAAGAAAATCAAAGAAGTGTTAAGTCAATTTTTTGTTTGGCCTTAGATTATCTATGATTCGATCTCTATAAATTTGTTTTCCTACAGGAGTTATGTGGTATAATAATGGTAGCATTGGATCCATATTGAAGCATGCAGAGGAAGTGTCAGCTGACAAAGGAAGGAAATTGCACAAACACATATGCTCCCGTAAATCATGTCAAGGTTAACGTTAGCGTGGGAAGCAGACTCGAGCGTGATGGTGGGATCTAGTTCTCATCAAGGTTCAACATCAAGTGATGATAGCTTAAAGTGGCAATGGAAGCTTTTATCCTTTAATCTCAGGTGCCTTGGTAAAAGTATGGAAATAATGGCTAGTGTCGAAGAGTTGCTTGCAATGGAAGCTTTCATTCTTTAAGGTGAGGTGTTTTTGGTGAAAGTATGGAATGTATGGTTAGTGTTGAAGAGGTGTTTTTGGTGAAAGTATGGAATGTATGGTTAGTGTTGAAGAGTTGCTTATTCTTAATTTTAGGTGTAGTCTAATTTATAGACTAAAGATATTTTTTCACCAGAACCTGGTAAAACAATTTCAAGAAAGAATGTGATTTTTTTTTTATAATGTTTAAAATACATTTTTTAAAGTACAAATGGATTTAACAACGTGAAAACCCCTTGGGGCATTTCAATTTTATAGATTAAACAACTTAATCTCAAGTTTTGAAAAAAATCTACTGGTATTTTTGTTAAAATTAACCAAAAAAAATGTCGCGAAAAATGAAAAAAGACCATTTCATCTATAAGTTAGACTACGCCTTAATTTTATGGTTAAAATGTATTTCTTTGCAATGTTTGAGTTTCTCTTTCTTTCATGTCTTTGAATGGAGGATTTTAGTGAATTTCAATATGAAGGTGAAGTTATGTTGTTAGAATTGCAATATGACGAAAGTTTAGCTATATGTTTTTTTCCTTTTAAGTGTCTTTTCGTGAAATGTTGCTTTATGAATGTTGCACTAAAATTTCTCGTTAGTGGGTATAAATAATGTATCATTGACTTAGATACATCCCTTATCTAAATTATTTTCCTAAAGGACTAACATGCATAGTGGTTGCTTACATAGGTGTATTGATAGATGAAAGCATGTCTATAGGATGATAAGTGGAGTATGCCAACAACTTTTCAATCAATTTGAGGTACCATTGGTATAGATGATTATGAGTAGTAAATGTGCAGGATAACAATTCCGCAGGTGGTTGGAGAAGCATGGATATGTTTTGGTTTCACATGGAAGCAAGTCACATTGTTCTTGCTAGAGAAACCAAAGGTTGATTGCAGGTTGAATTTTGGAGTGGAATGGTGAGATTGTAGCAGGGAGAGTGGAGATGTGGTTTTGGATGTAACAAAGGTTGGATGATCATGGACAAACAAGGTAAGCTTGTGTGAGTTGTGAGGAATAAAAATATATGTGCCCACATAGGGTAATGTGAATCACACGTTGAAGTTGTAAGCAAGTCTAGCGATCCTTGTTAAGTTTAAAGCTAATACCTAGTGACTCAATATGATGGAGTATGGTATCCATGCACCTATATCTATGTACTTAACATGTGAAGGCCATATTTCTATAAAACTTGGATAGGCATTCTCACCCCTTTTCTATGTGTCCTTGGTAACTTGTCTAGTTTAGTTCATTACCTTAGGTTAGGGAGTTCTTTGACACTTTGTGGAGTGAGGCCATGTGTTGGTTGGTAGCTTTAGTGGACTATGTTGGTTGTAATGTATGGACGTGAATTTTTACATTTAGGGGGAGTTCATAAAAAATTTCAATGATGCATGTATATGAAGGGACATCCTATTATATGAGCGGATACAACAATTGGTTACCTATGTATTCTAGTTTATGGTTGTTTATTTATAATGACATTGACAATTTCATGATGTCTACGTGATTGAGGTATGAGGTGAAAGTGCTCAAATAGACTAGATAAAAGGATTTGATGATCATAAGGTTCTTTTATTCATTGTGGAACCTTCATTGTAATGGGGTAGATGTTTATGAATACCTAACCTAATGAAAAGTAAGACATGTAGTTATTAAGGGGGAGTGCTAGAATATGCATTAGAGGAAATTTCAGCCTAAAAGTGCCTGCAAAATTTTCATGTAATTTCAATGTCATAATATGTAAACCAATCAAAATCGTTTAAATTTAAAAAGAGGTACAAGTAAATATTTTGGAGGGAAAAGAAGAGAAACTACTCTTTTAAATTGTATTTTTAGTTTATCTCCTTATAGGTTTACACAAATTTTAAGTGTAGACACTCTTTGGATGGAGAATTAAATTCCACATCCAATAAGCACCAATTATGCATCATTTTGAGGAGACCCACATTGATAAAAGTTGATGATACATTAAAATTCTTATTTAATGTATCTTCAAATTTTATCAATGTGGTTGTTCTCAAAAGTATGCATAATGCGTACTCATTGGATGTAGAATTTGATTCCACATCCAACAAGTGTCTATACTTGAAATTTGAGTAAACCTATAAGGAGATAAGTCAAAAATACAATTTAAAAAATAGTTTTCTTCTTTCCCTCCAAAATTTATCTCTTATTTTGTTATTTTTGCTATCATTTTATTATTTTTCTTTAGGAGGCCAATTTGAGGGTGAACTTTCCTCTAATGTTACTCCTACCTGTGTTAGGTGTGATCATATTTTTGGATTGCTATAATTATTGACCACTTTAGGTAGATTTTATCTCTACATAGAGAGTATATTCCTAGGCTTTAGAGAGTTCATAGATCCAATTACGTGTTAAATATTATCTCAAACTAAATATTTTGTAGATTTGTGTGAGTTTGAGATATTTGATCAACTAAGTGATTGTGAGATCAAACTAGTTCATCTTTCTTGAAAGAAATCTTAATGTATTAATATCAACTCTTGTTCATTGATTTAATAGAGTGCTTAAGCACAATTTTGGTGTGGAATAAGTGTCTACTCTCAAGTTTTCTTTACAACTTGTGATTATAACGGCTCAAGCAAGTCTAACATTGTATTGGAGTTTGAGAAAAATATTGTTAATTTGAAGAGGATTCTACTCCAAAAAGAGGTGTTCATGATTGGGGTGCAAGGTGTAGGGGTGTTGACAAAACAACTATGGCATTGGAACCTATAATGATGAATGAATCAAAAGTAACTGGGGTTTCTATTTATTCAAACCATTTTTGTCTCCTCAAAAAACAATTGTTTTGCAATTCAATAATTTATTTTTGTTTAGATTACCAAATTTCCATCTTGAGAATTTTTCCTTTATGTATGGTAGGTGCTTTTCAAAATAACATCCTTTTGATTAAATTCTAACATTCCTAAACTTGAAGGGAATTTTAGAGGCTATGTGGGAGAAGATTGTGAAAAATAAGAAATGAAAAAATTGTAATGTTAAGGATACACATATGCTCATGCAATCCAAAATAACATATGCTCATGCAATCCAAGTGAACTCTTGTGGTCTTGGACAATGTCTAGTCTAATGAAAATTTCAAAAAAATGTTATTTACAAGTGAATGTTATAATACCCTTGTGAAAACTTGAGATTGTTCTACCATTTTCATAATAAGCTCTATATTATTTTATGAATTGATATTGTTGGATGATTTCAATGTTATCCCCCTTTTTCTCTTTTTGGATTTTGGATAAATATCAATTCCAAGAAACAGAAACACACATTTAGTCAAGGTATGTCTCATACATTGTTAGAATGTTATTTATATGCAATATATTATTGTACTAAGTTTTGTTTAATTTAGTGATTGTGATCAATGTCCTAAATTACAAGAAATTACTATAGTGACATATCACAACACCCATATAACTCCACATTAATACTTCATTGGTTTTTACTTAAAACTTAATAGTATTTATATTAATGCAACATAATATAAATTACAATCAAATGTCATAGTGGTCTGCCACTTGGGAAACTAGGGCTATTACATGTCTAAAAAAATACACTTTCGTTTTCTTATATGCATCACAGTAAATCATATGTAGCATCCCAATACTTAACTCTACGTGATATTGTAGTTGTAAATAACTATATTATTGATGCTTGTATGGACATATAAATGTAAATGGAAAATATACTCAAAATAATTTTGATTATAATTTAATACTAGTTATTGAAGAGATGAAGCATTTATATAGACCATGAGAAGCCATGAGGAGTCATGAAAACAAGAAAATGGGATTTGGAAAATTAATATTTGCTAATGAATTACTGGTTGTGCCAAAGGATCATGAGATATGAGATTGTAATATATTTCCATAAGAAAATATATGGTGAGAAGGTGTGGAAAAAACTTCCATATTTATGGAAGTAGTGGAAACAACTATAAGCTTTTGATTTGATCCCCATGGACAAACCTAACAAGAAAATTTATCTAACAAGCTCACCTATGAAGGAGGAAAATGGTGAAGAAGCATGTGCATGAAGCACTCGTGTGCTTGGAAAAGAATGAATGTTTGAAGGAAGAAATAGGTGTGTAGGTGTGCCTAAAGCATCGGCATTTGGGAAGAAATATCCATGGAGAAGAGCAAAGATCAAAGTATAGAGACAAGAGGAGGATCTCATCTAAATTAAAGAAAACCATGTACTTGATTGTGTCTTTCTAGCTTTGTGAGTGAGGCCAACATTAGAGTTTTTAGCTTGAGCTAGAGGGAAAATGTGGCTCACCCTTAATTAGTTACAAATATCTAACTGATAGGATTATATAAGAACCCTTGTGGACTTATCTCTATAATGTAACCCATGTCAACTAGAAATAAATGATGACTAATGAAATGTGCAATGTTTATGTGTTTGTTTGTTGAATGGACAATATGTCCTATATGATGCATTATGATCATAATTATTAGTTTTTATTGTAGTGGCTACACAATATTCTTATTCCTACAAATCCATCTTTAATGTGCTCTTGTGTTGTGTATTTCATGATTTAGGATAGGAAATAATGGTTCACCTTAAGCATGGGATTGATAGACCTTTAGTCCTAGTTATGGTTATTGTCCATGGCATGTTATTAAACAAAAGGAAAAAGATTTTGACCTACTAAAGGGATGAGAGAGCCTTGTCAATAATATAGATTAAAGATAAGAACATAAGTTTTGATTGAAAAAGGGAAACCTAAGGGAAAGAGTGTTCTCAAAACATCTGATGGATAAGGTTAAAGAGTTCACTGAGGAAATCTTGAAAAATCGAAGTCTAATGAAGAGATCAAGGTGGAATTTAAGTAAATATGTTTGACATTTATTAGGTTGTCTATCCTAATTGAATAGACATGAAGTTTATGTTGGATTCATATCACTACTTGAGGTCGTGAATTAGTAGTGATGCTACAGATATAATTTTTAACTTCTTTTTGTCGTTTTATTGAACAACAAAACATAAAATTCATCATTATATCAGATCAGGTAAACATATTAAACTATCATCATAAGAATCATACCAAACATGCACAAGTGACAGAGATGATTTCTGGTGGAAACTCTGAAGGGATAAAAACCACCCCATTGTTGATGCTTTTCTTCTATTCTTTTATTAAATCTTCAAATAATTTTATTTTACATTATTTAGCTCACCACTATTAGCTAGGAGCCACGACCCCTACTACAATTCTTTGGCCACCACTAATTTGGAAGCTCAAACTCCCTATCAATTGTTTGCTAACTACTACTAGCAAGGAGCCACTACTCCTATCTTGGAAAGCCTCTATGGACCTCCTTTTCAAAATATTTCAAACTTGGCCCAAGTATAAACTTCATAGCTTAACAACAACAAAAATATAAACCCTCTTTGAAATATTATTTTATCAACAAAATCCACACTAATAACATATAATCAAAATCAAAATTCTCTATCACTCTCCTAACAAAAACTCTACAAATAATTAGATTGAGCTATACAAAATATCACAACAAGTAGCTCTTGCACTATACAGAATATCAACATACAACATTATGATCCATGTGCACTATCTCTGCTACCGCTATCGTTTTTCCTTTGATACACCAAATCAATGATATGTTATAGATGTTCACTCTATCTCTTCATTATTTGCATAAAATACTAATGAGGACATGCACACCAATCTTTGATATATTTCTGATCTTCAGTAAGATACTAGAACCACATTACTCCTCTCACAATTCCCTCTCTATATATCACACTCATAACACATCCAATGAATCCTATAAAGAATTTTCTCACATAAATAATTTTCCAAAGTTCTTAAAACGATAATTAAAAAAGAGTACAAAGCTCAACAACTCCGTTCATACACTCTTGAAATAATCTAGTGTTTTGAATATTTCTCCTTCTTGATCTTCATTGAATGAGGGATGTTTTAAACTTTAACCACTTTCTAGATGAAGATTAATATTCCATGATATTTTTTAGAAAATACCATGTTCAAATACAATAGAAAATTCCCATGGAATTAGTCGAGTGTGTGCACAATTCATAAATTCCACTTATAAACATCCTTGCTAGGACATAAATAGCTCCCATATATGATCCCTACTTGGATAATGTGGGAACCCAAGGATGATGTTAAGATCTTCATTCTATGTAAAACTATCTCCTTGTTGGGGCCTTCGTTTAATTTTGAAATTTTTGACTAGTTTTGACTGAATGAAGGGCATGAAAAAGACAGATGGAGAAATGGTTGGGTGGCAGAACGAATAGTGGCAGAGGAGTGGTGGCAAGGTGGCAGTAGAAAGAAAAGGCAGCTGAGGAGGTGGGAAGGCGCAGAAGAAACCAAGGGAGAAAACAACCGAGCGATAACTGGCAGTCCATGCAGCTGAGAAGGATATAAAAGGGAAGACCATAGAGGAAAAAGGTTGTTGTTCGACCCGCTAGCGAAAGAAAGAGACGGTTGTAGCTGAGAGCGGGTGAAGGGATACACAATTGCAAAGGCTGAATGACAAAGTGCTGGGATCTGAGGGACTTGGTTGCAGAACCAATTTGAACCCGAGCGACTGAATGAGTTACTTTATGTAATTTCTATGGTGAATGTCGGATCATAATGTAATCTTTCAAGTTAGGTTTAATATAAGATAGAGCTGATGTTGGTTGCAACTTCTGATGTACTTGGACCTCGTGCCAGTGTATCTATTAAAATTTTGAATAGCCTATTAGTTGCATGTAGACGTTAATCCACAGATTGATTCCAGGATGTTGTTATCTATGTTTTCCCTATTATGAATATACGTGTATGATTCAAGGATGTTGTTGTCTCTATTTTCCGTATAATGGATATATGTGTGTGTGAGCGAGTACACCTGATTGATACTCCTTCGACCCCATGCTGAACCCTTCTCCCTTTTGGTCGCGGTGCGCCTCAGGTGAGACTGCTTGCCCTCCAGGGTAAGGTGAAAATGTCAGCGCCGTCCTAGACTATAGTGGACCACTGTTGGCCTCTTGCGTCCGAACCGAGTGTCTTCCCCCTGATGACTCTTTCAAGCCAACAAATGGTTCCATTTCCGGGAGCTGAAGTTGCGAGAACTAGTTCAAAATATGGTGTCAAGGGTATTTAAAAGAGAAATCAGTGATTTGTGGTATCATAAAGTAGATCAATTCGTGGAAGAGAAAGCTACTTGCAGGAATCAATTGATCAGCAAGGTAGGTGAAGGAATTTTATACGCTGATGGTATCAATGACAAGTATGAAATTTTCTAGTGCAAGTTCCCTGAGGACCTATATAATTGGTTGAGCGAGCTGAAGAGGCAGAGTCAGTCAGTTGGATCGGCAACAGTTCTGTATAATTGGACTCCATCCAATATTGAACTGCTACAACAGCTGGATAACGATCCGACGAGAGCAGTCAATTTCTGGGTGAAGACTATGGTGGAAGGGTACGTTGTCGAGTTTGCTGCGGAGAACTACCAGTCTTTCTCAAAGGCGGAAGTTGTGTTTGACTCTGGGCTGAGAGGGGAATTGATAAGAGAAGTACCAACGTGGATTAAGATGTTTATGGTAGAGGAAGGATTACTCCCTCTACCCACTACCAAGATGGAAGTGTAAAACCCCAGTATCGGGGGATGAAATTAAAGGGGGAGATGTTGCATACAAAGGGATAGGGATGCTGCTGCGGGGATGGATGTGGAAGGATTAAGAAGAGCTAGGGATGTTAGAGCATAGAGGAGGGCACCACTAGCGGAAACATGGCAGGCAAGAGTGGCTCAGGCTCTAGGGAAGAGAAGGAGGGGACCCCAACAAGTAGGAGTGGTGATGGGAAAACCCCGGGTTGAAGAGGAAGGGGAAGATGGTGCTAGGCAACCTGAGTGTGAGAAAGAGGGATGTCGGAGCCGGGGAAATGAAGAAGGACATTCCCTGTAGGTTGTAGAGCTAGGATCGCAACAGGGAACTGAAGAAGGACTTTCTCGGAAGGTTTCAAAGGTAAAATCACAACATGGGACTAACAAAGGACCTTCCCTATAGGTTGTGGAAGGAGAATCACAAGATCAAAAACCATATCAAAATGAGGGAAGAGATGAAGATAATTTGGGCGATGGAATGAGGAGGTTGTTCGATGAGGAAGAAGCATTCGTCAAAATTCAGCAGCACCAACCCTAAAAGATAAGTGGCATTTTCCCCAACATTCCCCTGGTACCTTATCACAAACCAGAGGAATTTGTCATCAGCTTAGCCAAGGCAACGTGAGTATATAGTGCATGAAAGAGATATAGGGCCGATTTCAATATTGGAAGTAACGCAAGAGCCATCTATAGAAGTAACTTGGGACTACATGGATCCCAACAGTTGGGAACCAAAGGTTTTGTGTTGTTAGCTCGTACTTAGAGTAGTATGGAGGGGTCGTTTGCTAGATATCTGGAATTTGTAGGAAGGGGAAACGAGGATGTGGAGTAGCACTGGTACCTCTGCAAAGCCATCTAGAGGGCTTGTTAGACTCTGGATAACGTCCGGGTGGTGGAATTCCAGACCATGCTAAGAGAAAGAGCTCTACGCTAGTTCATAAAGTGGGCAGAGCAGAACGAGAATCCCACAATAGATCATATTAAGAGGGGCTTCGTGCAAGAATTCAAGGTGCCACAGAAAAATCATCAAGGGTTATCGGAGCTATGGGAAATTAAGCAGAGGGAGGGTGAGATGGCTTGGGAGCTCATGCAAAGGTTTAAGGATGCCATCGCCAAGTTGAGTTACACCCTAGACCCAAATCACCAGTGGGAGCGGTTTATCAAGGCACTCTTTCCTTTAAGTAGAACATCGTTGACACAACAGAAGATAAGAACCCTGTAGCATGCATTAGAGTAGGCATCCCAAATAGAAGCTATGGTGGGATACCCCGATGAATGCTGGGCAGACACAAGCCTACAAGATCCAATGATCATGTTGGCTTGATGGGGTCTGACCCAGGTTCGGAAGTGTTTTAGCAAAACAAATTCCGCACTACCAACCCTTTTGGCAATAGTCCATGGAGCGCAGACTGAAGTCTCACCCAAGGTAGTATGGGAGGGTTCTAGAACTAGGTTTCCACACCCTAGGGATGTATTGATGAGGACTAGAAGGAACGCAAACCTGTCTGTGCACTCGCGCTACTTTGCACAACAATCTGGCCTTCCCAAAGCTCAGCGATGAGGCACTTCCTAGATTCTTATTATTAATGCGTTTATTATAGATCTGATCTAATTCTGAAGGTATTAATCAAGCATTCAACAGTATTAAACAGTGCACGCAACCATAGATATGCATAAACTCAAAACATAAGCAAAAATAGATAGATCTGCAACCAAATGCACGATATTTCAAAAGAACTTATTTTATATTAATCTTCAGCTCAGTACACCTCACTTCGACCCTACGCACTCAGCTGTAGGGGTCCACGCACATAGCTATGGACTCTACCAGGCCTCTACGCACACAACTGTAGAGCCTACTCTAACTACTATCACCCACGACTTAGACTTATAGACTCAGATCGAACTCACAAACCCATATAATTCAGATCTTCTCAAGCATTCCCCACAAAAACTGACTTCTAACCTTAGAGCCCTGCTCTATTTATACATTCCCATGGTCCATGGACCATGGGTGGGCTAACTCGCTTTCTATTATCTTACATTATTCTCGGGCGGACAACCCTTTGAATTGACTCATTACAATTCATGCTTCGCGCACTTCGCAAAACCTTTACCATACTTTTACCCAAAATTGTGGGCATTAAGCCCCAAAACTGTTACATGGGGGATCCGTTGCCCAATAGGCCCCCAACACAGTCATCGTGACTCGTCCCAAATCACTTGGCTGGTGCAGCAATCTTCACACGGAGGTCATCCAACAACTTTCGTGCTTCGCTTATGCTCGTAACAAATTCTTCCACCATCTGTTATACCTATTGTATGTGAGCCACCGATGCATTAGTATCAGTTCCAGTTGTTTGTACGGGTTCATATACTACCTGCATGTGTGCTAACTTTCCCTTCATGTTGGCGGAGACCGCGAATTCCTCATCAAGCCAAGGCTGGATGCGTTCTTTAAGCACTGCTTCCTTTTGTCGAGCATCGTCAACTTGTGCCTTGAGAACCTGGGCCTCCCTCATCTTGGCCAATCACTGCGTAATAGAAACTGCCTGCACAGTCCCCTTGACATCATCATAAGCTTGTTGCAACTCCCATGCTTCCATCTCCAACCCCTGTAAGGTTGGGTCTTCCTATAGTGAAGTGACCGTGACAAGTGACTGATCCAACAAGCCGGTGCACTCCTGCATGGCACGTGCTATTACTTCCTGCCCGGATTGAATGGTGCCTTTCCATTGCTCTCTGACCTCCGGTGGTTTAGAGGGCTGCGATTTCACTTTCAGTTCTGCGATCTGCAAGTTGAGGTCTAACTAGATCCTTGCTGCTTTTTCCTTCGCTTTGTAGAGCCCACTGGCCAACTTGTGGATCCGTATGCCTACAAGTAAATCTGCCACAATTTCGAGCTCAAGGGCATGACAACATGCTTCCTCCACAATTTGCTCCAACTGTCGATTTTTTTCTACTGTTTCATCACATTAGAGGCTCAACTGCTCTATGTTAATTTGTTGCTCGCTGAGTATCTATACCACGCGTCCTTCCCTAGCGCGAAGCTCCATCATTGCGCCATCCTGTACCAGATATAAGATTTCTCGTGGGAGGGTAGCCAATTTAATCCAAGTCCCATAAGCCAGCCTACCACAAATCTGTCCGCCGCATTGTCCATTGTCAATGCTCCTATCGGGAGTGTGATAGTATTAGCCATTTTGGCCTATAATAGCTTCTCAGTTTCTGACATACCCATAGCTCCATGGGTAGCGACTACTCCCGACTGTGGGGCTCATGCCTCGAGTTCCTGCAGTTACGCCCTGAGCACCCCCAACATAGTCTGCTGCTCTGTCATGGCCTCGTCGAATGCCTCCCTGGTGACTTCGTGAATTGTATCCTCGATGTCACATAGGTAGCCCTCGGTCAATGTGATAAGTTCCCTATCCAACTTGGATGCCTTGGCCTTCTTCCATGACCTTGAATGTTCTGTCGCACACGGTCGTTTTAAGGGAGAATATTTGGGGGTTGGCGCCACACCTTCCGTCACTGTATCCACTTCCGGCTCTGTGGTCACATTTGTGCCGCTTTTGTCCTCTGTTGTAGCAGCCCCTCCTGTTGTCGCCTTGCCTGTGGAAGCCTGCGCTACCTCTCAGGACGCTCGTACTTCCTCAGCGAGTTGTTCATTCCTCTTCTGCTATGCTAAGAACTTAGTCGCTGCCTTCTATTTTTGGATTGCGGTCTCATCGCGCCCTACCACATCTGGTCTGCGCCACTCTGGTGGCCAAGTATAGAGCACCACAAAAACAATGTCATCAATGGCAATGAAGTGAAGCATGGTCCACGTCTACTCTGGATCCTTGCGCACCCAGATATATACATGGTGCATCCACCTTAAAATCGGCCACATTCTTTAGACTATCATATACCTATTGGTTACAGGTCAATTATCGAAAGATATTTACTTTCCTTCCTTCAAACAGAACCCCTTTGGGGAGGGGCAGGGTTATAAGCGTGTTTTCAACGGCATCCAAATATTTAGGTACCTCGACCCTCCCTTTCCTTGGAGGGACATACATAGGCCATTTTGCTGGAGGCCGTACTAGTTGGATATCTTCTTCCATCTCTTCTTCTAGGTCTATTTATTCGACAAAGGTCGGAGGGTCTTCTTCCTCATCATCGCTATCGATAGTAACTGTTTTGCCCTATTCTTCCATCAAAAATTCGTCGAATCACGGATTTCGCGAAGACATCCGGATCAGTCCTGCTACCTATGGGTCCTTCTTGGTCCGCAACGTCCGGGGTGATTTAGGGATGTTAGCTGTACTCCCTCCCTATGGCGTAGGGTTCTGTGTAACGTCCTTGGTTATGGCCATCATCCTAATTAGGAATCCTGCATATCCTTCAACAATGCTTGATACCACAGACTTTCTCTTAGTAGTGCCTCATTCATCATGCTCTTGTTTGTTGGATAATGGGACAACTTACTATTCAAAGTGCCAAGGGTTGTTTGGTGACAGACCATCTATGCTTTATATGCTACTTTGAATTTAAATTCGACCGTTCCCCCCTTTCGAGGTTCATTAATGTGATTTTCGCAATAAATCCATTCAACCCTATGTATTAATTATCCATTGCTTGCTCCTCGGTGTCTTAAGTGGGGCATCTTATCATGATTAGTATCTTCAATGGTCACCTTCCATCCTCCCCACGCGGCAGCGCAGTCCTTTGTACGCGGATGCGTTCTGTGCTTCATACTAGTTTTGCTCTCCGAGCCGCACAATTCCCCTACAGACTCCTTTATAGTCCCACGCCCTCTTCCAACTACGTGGAGCACTAAGACTAGGTCCCCTAGATATTTAGGTGGTCGTACCCCTAGTGCGAAACTTCAATTTTCCTGCTAGCCTGGGCTGTGGCACCTTTTGAGTACCTTTTTATACGGTAGCCCATCGCGTTCTACTATATATGGTACACAGCCCTGTTGGTGCGGTCACAACCATGATAGCAGGGTTGCAGCTCATTCTGGTACTGTAGTAGGACAGGCCGGGTCTGGTCGTCTTAGTCTCAGATTCGTGCGGCCCACTTGCGTGACTCCGATTTTTAGTTTGTGGATTTCTTGTCCAACATCACTCTTTCCCTCCTCAACCGTACCCATTCTTCATCAATCTCGCAAAGTCTCAAGCTGTCACGGCAAATGGCTTCCTGCAACTGCCACATTCCTTTACCTAGGTCCTCGCATTTAGTCTGAATGGGAGGGGTAGTGGTTAGGGACATTCTCTCCACCTTCCTAGTTCCATCATGCCTGATCACGTATAGGGCCATCTTCACACACCTCATTTTGTTTATGGTCTGATAGGCCCATCGAACCCTTGGTACACATAAATTTAGTTGGGGCAGTGGTTGCACAGCATATGTCTGCCTTCCTCATCGTAGGTGGGTGCCCAAACCACTTCGTCTTGAGTGCCCAGGCTACATTTGCCGCAGAGGGCCTCCAACCTGTACATGCATCTACCTTCTACATCTGTGCTTGTTCCACCTAATCTTCCTAGGTGTACGCCACCCTGGTGTAGTTGTTGCGCGCAACGCTCTTTTTGGTGCACCGTGCTGCTTCTGCTTTATGATTGAAGTTCCACAGTGGTTGATGAAGTCCTCCCCATTTGCTGCACCATCATTAGCCGTTAGTGTCCTTGCCTCAGTTGTCACGCGTCATAGTGATCTAATCATCATATTACAGTTTAGCATTATTACTTCATGCAATTGATTCTGCCATCGTTCTATCTCCTCATCTGAATCCGACGTGCAGGAACTATCGCTCTCCCATGAGATTCTCCCATCTGCTGTTGGATTCACTCGATCCTAGTCTTGCACCGTTATCTAGTAGATGAAGTCTAGTTCATTGTCACTGTCCTCGTCAGGCACAAGTTAAGTGTAGCACGCTCCTTCAGCTCGGTCCAACAGAACTATTACATGGAGTGACTTTTTCTTGAATATCATCTTCCATCGTTTTAGGTAAATGACCCCATTCATGTTTGTGGCCCAGTCTATTCCTAGCAACATGGGGTACGGACTACTGTCATCCACAATTTCTATTACCTCAAAGTACATCTACGTACTTATGCCTTCAATTTCCACTGTCACCCCTTGCAACCTTCCCATTGGTAGGATCTTTTATTGGCTGGCCATCCGTAATGGAATAGGAGACCATTGCAGCGTGGGCCTGCCCATGTGTTCCCATGTCTGTTTTGGTAATACATTCGCATCTAGCCCCAAATCCAAGATGACCTTATCCATCTCATACTCACCAATTTTAGCCGTCAATCGCATTTCCCTCTCGATGTGCAAAGCATGCTTTCCTAGTTCCCAGACCATGCGTGTCTCTCCTGACCCTGCGCTCCTAGTGATCAGCTCTTATAGTCCCTTAACTACCTTATTGTCACGCAGCAACTTCAAACATGTCTCTAAAAAGGTAGTAAGCATAGATGGATCCATTCCCGACTCAAGTTGATCCTTACTACCTAAAGTAGAGGCCTCTGTGAAGCTCTTCGTAGCTTCCTTACATGTTTCCTTCATGTTTTCCATCTTAGATTCATGTTTCTTTGTGGGAGCGTCATGAACCTTGGAATCTTCTCCGAATTGTTTCCTCTTATCTTCCCTTGTAGTTGTGCTACTTCTGAGTACCATGTTTACACTGGGGTCCTCTTCGCATGATTCAGACCTCATCATTTGGATATTTTGAGTTGGGGTGGGCTGTAGAACCCCTTTATCATGCATTTGGGTGATCAATGTTGGGCAATCTACCATTTCATGATCAAACTGCTCAAAGTATGGACAAGATATTCTCGTGGGGTTGGTACAATCGCGAGTGTAGTGTCGTGACCCCCCACAACTATAACAGATCAGTTGTCCACGTCCTCTTCCAGGTCCCATTCCTCCTCTTCCTCGTCCGCATCCTTGGAATCCATCGTGTGCCTTTGCGGCTGGATCAAAACTTCGCGTTTCAATCTGCATTCGATAAGCTGGGGTCCTATCCATCATTAGCTCAGAGCTTCTACATGTTCACTCATCGTGACCCACTGATCTACAGAAGTTATAGTATAGTTGATGTGGAATCTAGGTATACTTCTACAGCAAGTGATAGTTGTCCATCACGTGCTTTCCTCCTACTTGGAAAATTGGACACCATAGCGCAGGCGCTGCACTTGGCCCTACTTGTACCTCCAGTCTCAATGGCATTGGTCCCCCTCCCACCAAATAGTATATGAATACAGGGCAGTGATCATTGTCGTGACCTTGGCCCTTGCCTTTGATACACCACACTTCTTCATGTGCCTCTGGGTAGGGTGCCCTATCTTGCTTCAGGCTTTGCATCTCCAAACATAGGTTTTTTAGTTGTGCATGGATTTGTTGAACTCCCAACCCAGGATCTTGAATTGGAGTTTCATACAACCTCATCGCTATCTCTAATGCTTCAGCTTGGGTTGAGATCTTCTATTGTGATAGCGTTGTCCTTAGGTGCGATGTCAGAGATGCCACAAACTAGGCATAGTGCTGTGCATCCGTCAGCGTCATGTTAGCTTTGCAAATCGTGCTCTTCAAGCACTGATCCAGATCCCATGGAGTCTCACCTGGAAGCATCACAATTTCCTTAAACCCGATGATTGACTGAGTTTCTAATTTCGGTCGGCTAAACTCTTTGTTCAATTCATCCTGGATCTCTCATATTTTGGCATTGGGATGATTGCTAGAATTCTTAATATACCACGTCAACGCACGATACTACAACACGCTAACCAAAGTACCCATTTTAATGTTACGCTAACCAAAGTACCCATTTTAATGTTATCATCCGTAACTCATTGGGCTTCCCATACTGCCTTTACCATGAACCAAAAATGGTATGGTTCCTCATTTCCTATGCCTCTAAATACATGCAACTTGATCGCACTTGCCATTCTAACCCTTGGAAGCTGTGGAGGAGGGGTAGGTGAAGATAGGGTTGATATAGATGAAGTGGGCGATGGCGTGGGTGGAGGTGGTAACTATGGAATGCACTGCTTTATCAATCGGACCACACTTCTTGGAGAGACCCCTGTGAAATCCTCCTCACTGTCTCGTGAAAGTGATATTAGAGGATTGTTCTCTAATCCTTCGATCCCTTGGTAGCCTGTTCTACCCCGAGTTACCCCAGACATCAATGGATTCGTATAACCTGTTTTTCACATAATAGCATTTTAATCCAGGTATTCAACGATTTGATTTACTTACCCCACGGTCCCTTGAGAAAATGCCTTTCTGCTTTGCTGTGGTTGTATCTATCGTGAACTCAATGATACTCCTATTACCCTTCGTGCCAATGATCTACTACTCACGCGATCTTATCTTCAGATGCTTCTAACCTACGTACCAACTCTAGAGTCCACCCTATTGGCTGATCAAGCTTGCACCTTCCCTGGCCATCTACTAGCCTCTCAATCCACTCATACAGTTCTGACGAGAAAGACGTGAAGAAGATCTCGTTGATTTCCATGTATATGTAGCGATCCAGCTGCCTTTCCTCAGATATCTGCAGGGTTTTGTTTTCTTGCACCGCGGACTCGTGAAGCTTCTGATCCAACCAATATTCAATCTCTTTCTTTGTAGGGTTCCAGCATTCCGACATCAGACATCCCTTAGGCAGATCCTAGTCCCAACAATAGAACCATTTGTTGACTTGCTAGGGCCTGACCTAGGTTTGGAAGTGTTTTAGCCAAACAAATCCCGCACTACTGGGCCTTTCGGCAATAGTGCGCAGAGAGCGGACTAAAGCCTCACCCAAGGTAGTATGGGAGGGTGTTGGAACTAGGTTTCCACACCTTAGGGATGTCTTGATGAGAACTGGAAGGGTCGCAAACCGGATTGCACACTCGCACTACTCTGCACAGAAATCTGGCCTTCGCGAAGCTCAGCGATGAGGCGCTTCTTAGGTTCTTATTATTAATGCATTTATTATAGATCGGATCTAATTCTTAAGGTATTAATCAAGAATCCAATAGTATTAAACAATGTGCACAACCATAGATATGCATAAACTCACAACATAAGCAAAAACAGATAGATCTACGACCGAATGCACCATATTTCAAAAGCACTTATTTTATATTAATCTTCAACTCAGTACACCTCACTTGCACCCTGTGCACTCAGCTGGAGGGGTCCGTGCACACAGTTACGGACTCTACCAGGCCTCTGCACACACAGCTACAGAGCCTACTCTAACTACTATTACCCACGACTTGGACTTATAGACTAAGAGTGAACTCACAAACCCATATACTTTCGATCTTCTCAAGAATTCCCCACAAAAACTGACTTCTAACCTTAGAGCCCTACTCTGTTTATACATTCCCATGGTCCGCGGACCATGGGCAGGTCGACTTGCTTTCTATTATCTTACATTATTCTCGAGCGGACAACCCTTTGACTTGACTCATTACAATTCACGATTCGCGCACTTCAAGGAACCTTTAGCATACTTTTACCCCAAATTGTGGGCTTTAATCCCCAAAACCGTCACATGGGGGATCCACTGCCCAACAGATCATAGACCTGCAGAACCAGATCACAAACTTGACCGAGAAGCTGAGGGATCTCTAGCTCGTACGACCTGCTAGGCCCAAGGTTTGGTGCGCCCACTGCTTGGTGGACGGGCATGTTGCGACGAAATTACCACAGTTGTGGGGATTTAATCCCCCAAGGGGGGTGGCAGGGCCATTAGGGGCCCCTCCCACCACAGGGGCTGTGGTAGTTGGAGTGTAAGGACCCTTCCCAGGAAGGAATAACCAAGACTTCTGCAAGATTTGTAGGGCATATGGACACCTTTCGAGGATGTGCCCAATTATGCAAAAATACTCTAATGTCCCCAATAACAACTATTGTGAGTTTTTCGTATCGACAACTCATCACATCGATAAGTGTCGAGCGTTGGATGCTCTAGTAGAAAGACTAGACAGATCCACGTTTAGGATCAATGAAGCGAGTCGAGGAGGGCAAGGAGGAAGTGGATGTGGAGGGAGAACGAGAGGAAGAGGACCCTTAAGGTGTTACAATTGTGACTAGGAAGGACATGTCACCAAAGAATACCCAGTCTCGAGGAGACCCTGGTTTTCATAGTATAGAGTTAACACCCATGCAATATAGGATTTCCTAGAGCTCATTGCGAAGTGGGAAGAGAGAACCCGACAGCGAGGGGCCAACTTGGTGAATGCTGAGCCTCAGACCGATGATGGCCTCCCCGCAACCAATATCAATATAGTCACCTGAGGATGGAAGAATACAGGGGAGGATCGCTATACATAGGACCCCCCCTTGATCGTTGAAGCGACATCACCCCAGAGGGCATATCAGCCTGAGTGCTAAAAACATTACTATCGAGATGCAACAAAATTGTTTGAAGGAATGACCAAAGATAGGGACACCCAAAGACTGCAAGTCTATGTGCCCGATCACACCCGACGAATTGGGGAGTGGTTTAAATTATTCTTGAGAATTGTTGAGGATGAGGCCATGCTGAAGGAATTGTACAAAAGCTTAAAGGCCGCAATATCCATGAAGGGAGAGGGAGTGGGACAACTGTGTGCAACCTTACCTGAGAAAGCCTCAAGGAGAGTGAAGTGGAACAATAAAAGGAGCAGAAAGTAGTTCTGAATCAATGCGCAAGTGGCAGGATTCTAGATAAGGGACACCATGCTAGACTTAGGGTCAGATGTAAATATCCTACCTAGGAAGACTTGGGAGGCAATGGGGAAGCCACAACTGAAGTACTCACCAATTCAATTAAGAATGGAAAATCAGTACTGCATACTGCCCATTAGGAGATTGGAAAATGTAGAGCTTGATGTAGCAGGGGTGAAAACACACACCGAGTTCGAAGTAATTGACATTATGGTGGATAAAGATCCATATCCAGCACTCTTAGGGATTGACTAGGCATACAAAAACTACGATATAATAGATTTGAAGAAGGAACTGATGATTTTTGAAGCAGATGGGCTAAGAGTGATCTCGCTGTTAGTTCCCTACCAAGGACCTACACTTACAAAACTAGTAGATGACAGGGACAAACTAGGGGCATTAGACTAGCTATATACGCTCACAGTAGGAAAAAGGGGGGACTACATAAATCCTACGGCTGGAGGATCAGTTGGCTAGAAAAGCATTCAAATCTCGGAGACTAGTTCAGAAGCTGCATGGGATGCATGGCAGCAAGGTTGATATGAACTAAAAACGCGATGATGTGTAATGATAAGTCGAGTAAACTGGGGATACATGGGAATGGACGACCACTTGAAGTACTATGGCCTTGAGCCGGTGCATCATTTTTTAGACACGATGGACCAGGACATACCAGAAGACCAAAGGATTCCCTTCCTAGACATCGAGCTTATGGCAATGCCAACAAGATGGTGGAAGGTGCACTGTAAAGTATTAAAATACTGGGGGAATGCTAAGAAAGATATTAAGGATAGGTTTAACAAAGAGGTAGATCGACCACAAGATGAAGGGAAATACACGAGGAATTCAAGTCCCACAAAGAACATCAAAAACTGCACGACCAACTGGTAGGGCCAGGGAATGCTGAAGAATTGGTGGGTACATGCATTTATACATACCCTCGGCACTTTCCCCTAAGCTTGGTATATCCAGGAGGAGCTACGACAACAAAAAACTAGTTGGGGTATCTTGGAGGAACAGTTCATCAGCGATTTTTCATTTAGGGGTGATGAGGCACAAATGATAGAGGTACTCTAGGCAATAAAAGGGGTTATGTTCACCCTAGAGATGTTAGTTGAAAGGGGGCATGTGGAAAACTTTCTACAATGCTTGTACAATATGGAATCATCAGGAATGTGACCTGCGACAAAATAGATGCAGAACCAAAGGAGGACGTATTGGAGGGGCTTAGAAACCTAGCCTTTGGAGAAACGGAAGGGGAAAGAGGTATTTGGGAGAACCCTTTGACAGAAGGTGCCCATCTCCTACCAGTGAAGCTGAGAAAACAAAATGTGGGGATGGAAGATAAGCCCAAAATAGCATCGGTGGGAGATTACTGTGACAAACAAACCACCAAAGAAATTTTTGACTTATTGCAAGAATACCAGGACCTGTTCCCAGCTTCAGTGGCAGAACTCAAGTGGATAAAAGGTAACTTGGGAGAAATGAAAATTGTTTTGAAACCAGACGGGCGGCGAGTAAAGCATAGAACATATCGACTGAACCCAAGGGTAAAAGATAAAGTTAAAAGGGAGATTTACAAAATGTTGGATGCAGGAATTCATATTTCCGACAGATGAAGCTGACTGGATAAGCACCATAGTTATTCATAACAAGAAGGATGCAACCGCAATTAGGGTATGTGTCAATTACAGAAGCCTGAATAATGCATGTGTGCATGACCTGTTCCCCACACTATTCAGCGATGAGGTCCTAGACAATGTGGCGGGGAATGAAGCATACTCATTCACAAATGGGTTCTTAGGTTACCACTAGGTCCGAATAGTTGAAGAGGACAAAAGGAAAACAAATTTCACGAAAGAGTGGGGGTCGTACGCATACAATGTAATGCCATTTATATTGAAGAATGCACCAACAGTCTTCTCAAGGATTATCATAGCTGCATTCTGGGATTATATTCATAAGTTCCTAGAAGTTTACATGGACGACTGGACAGTATAAAGCCTATTGAAGAAGCATACCACCTTATTAAGAGTGATGTTCGAGAGGTGCAGACAGTTGTAGATTTCCTTAATTCTAAAAAAATGCATTTTCGCAGTTCCCTTTGGGACTCTACTGGGCCATATCATCTGCAAGGATGGAGTCTGTGTAGACCCCACCAAGGTTGTAGCAATTGTCCACATGGATCCACCGCGCAACGCGAAGCAACTAAGGGGACCTCTGGGTCACACAGGGTACTACAGATGGTTCATCAGGAACTACGAATCCATAACAGCCCCGATGGAAAAATTGCTAAATAAGATGGAAGAATTCATCTAGACTGCGGACTATCAAGTAGCTCTGAATAAATTGAAGGAAATATTAGTAAGCACCCCCATATTAGTGAACCTAGACTAGAACAAAATGTTCCACGTACACATTGACATGTCTAGAATAGCCCTAGGAGTAATCTTAGCGCAACCAGGAGAAAGGATGGACCATCCAGTATACTACGCTAGTAGAAAGATCTCTACGGTGGAAAGGAACTACACAACAACAAAACATGAAGCTTTGGCAATGGTCTACTCTTTCCAAAAGTTCAAGCACTACTTACTGGGTGCACCATTCAAATTCTTTATAGACCATTTCGTGCTTAAGTACCTAGTAGACAATCCAGTACTATAAGGAAGAATATGTAGGTGGCTTTCACTGCTCCAGGAATTCACGTTTGAAGTGGTCGTTAAGCCTAATAGATTGAATGTAGGACCAGACCACCTGTCGCACCTGGTTACAAGGGAGAACGAAGGGGCAATAGATGATGAGTTGCCCAATGCTGACCTATTCAGGATAGATGTGATTCCCGACCACCTAGAAGAGATTACTACGTTGCTAACAACAGGTCGTTTCCCAGAGGGATACATGGCAGCACAGAGAAGGCACTTGGTGGTGAGAGTAGCATATTACCAGCTCATCGTGGGACACCCCTACAAAATGGGGTTGAACCAAATACTCAAGCGCTGTGTACTACAACATGAAAGAAAGGATGTCTTATGGGAGTGCCATGCAGGAATCACAGGAGGCCATGTAGGAGGCAAGGCCACTGAAAGAAAGATACTACATGCAGGATTATGGTGGCCCACTATCCATAAGGATTCCAAAGCATTTGCCAAGGGGTGTGATGTCTGTCAAAGGGTTAATAAGACTTCGCGGCGCGATGAGCTACTACTGCACCCAGTCCATACAGTGCAAATCGTTGATAAGTGGGAAATAGACTTCATTGGACCAATCTCTCCAACAACAAGAGACTTGCAAGCCCGATACATAATTACAATGAAAAAACACCTCACAAGATGGGTAGAGGCTACACTAGTGAAAGACTGCACAGTAGAAACAACAACAATGTTCATTTTTGAAAATATTATTTCAAGGTTTGGATGCCCAAGGATCCTCACAAGTGACCAGGAAACCCACTTTTTGAATGAAATCATTGAGACTCTACTAACGACTTTTATGGTTCAGCATTATAAGAGTATTCCTTATCATCCACAAGCCAATGATGCAGTAGAATCATTTAACAAAATATTAGAGAAAGGGCTAACAAAAGTCATATCTTGCAATCGGGATGACTGGGACGAAAGAATTCCAACGACTCTATGGGCATATAGGACAATAGTAAAAAGACTACCCAAGAAAACTCCATTTCATCTTTTGTATGGCAGAGAAGTGGTGGTACCAGCAGAATTTATATTGCCCAGCATGCTCATCTCAGAAGCTATGGGAATGACATATAGCATTTCCTTGCGGGACAGACTAAGCCAGCTGATGGAACTCGATGAAACCCAGTTCCTAACAGATTTCCATCAATCAGTTGAGAAATGAAGACAAAAGGCTTGGCATGATAGGCACATCAAGAAGAATTCATTTGAAGCTAGAGACCAGGTTCTCCTTCATGACAACAAGTTCCAGAAGTTCCCAAGAAAATTGTAAATGCAGTGGTTAAGCCCATTCATAGTCACAGAAATAAGATAATCGAGCACAGTAAGACTCTTGCAACTAGATGGATTCCTACTACAGGGATGGGTGAATGTCATGCCCCTGAAGCCCTTAAGTAAAAAAAAGATCGAGATAATATGGTTGCGGAAAAACGTAGGATGTCGCAACCCATTTGTGGTCGAGGGGTAGTGTCAGTGGTCACGTTAGTAGGCTTAGTCACCAGAGTTTGGGTAGCATCAGTGGTCGCGGTGGTAGGCCTAGCCAGGAGAGAAAGTGGCCACACATGTCATCCTAATTAGTATAATACATGTAGGACGAACCTTTTCTAGAATTGATGACCGCACAAGTACCCGGCCCATCCACCGTACCAGTAGTTATTTCCCTATTAAGTAATTAATAAGGAACTTTCAAGATAGGGTCACAAAATATTTCCCGTTAAGCATAGAATTAGTTTATAAATAAACCCATCACGACAAAATAAAGATGCCATGCGGCCCACTCTATACTTTCTAGAACCACGTCATAGTTGTCACGTCCAAGTTGGCTGATGACGACATGATATAGCTAGAATACATGGAAAGGTCGTCGGATTAATTAGTTTATTAAAGCCTTGTCCGTCAGGGGACGTTGTGTCAGAATTGGCTACTTAAATCATAGGAGGATGTATAGGACTCTAGAATTTCAAATCACAAAAGAATTCCAGGTTTGCTCTGAAGAACAGGGGTAGAGGACGAGAAGCAAGAAACCTCCAGTGTAGGTAGTTTACTGTAAAAGAGAAGTGATGACGAAAGGAATAACATCAACCCCATAGAATGCTCTCGATGCACAAATTGAAGTAGTGTATGATCTATATGCGAAGTATGATAGGTCAAATTTTAACGATAATGACTTCACAGATGGTTTCCAATTTCCGGCAATGAAAAGGGAGATGTATGTGGAAGAATTTCAAATGGAGGATGGCACTAGGACCTCTAGATTTAGAGAAGAGTTTAGGGTGATACAGAGGTCCATGCTCTTCCACTTAAGAAATCTTCTCGTATTAGGCACTCAATTTGCCACCATGCAACGCACAAAATTGTTGGCAAGTAGGATGCATGGAGGGTCTCTATGGTTGGACGAGGAATATCCCATCCATGTGGAGGATATCAATTGACTCACCGGGCTGGTCGAAGTTGGATATGTAGTCAGGAAAGTGTTCCAGGTCAAGGTCAAGTGGGGAAAGAAGCAGACGGAGGACAACATCTATGCCAGATACGAGACGGAGCGAGGTGGGAGAGGTGCAAAGGTGGACAAAATTAACAAGGACAACATCAGGTTTGCTTGTTACCTCATTGTAGGTAAAAAAATGAGGCACTTCACAAGGAATGAGTGCACCTTAGACACCATTTCAGTTGTGGAACACTGTTGCCAAGGAGAAGTACTCAACTAGTCAACCTTCATGCTCAATGAACTATTTGAGGCTTGTGAATATGTGTATAGGAGGAGCACTGGGTTTGTGTTCAGGTACTTGTTAATGGCATTAGCAATGTGGAAATGGAGGCCACCACAGGAGAGGCAACTGGCAACTATTACTGAAGACCAACCAATTGCACTCTGGTATGAACCGTGGAGGGCATCAAGGGATCCCAACATAAAGGAAATCAATGAGAGAGCTTTCAAGGGCTGGTACGAGCAAACGTTGGACACCATTTGGTCCACTTAGAGGACACCCAAGGCTCTATTGGATGAATTCTCAGTCGAGCTCTATTTTGGCACCTCCCATGAGCACACTTACCTAAGACCATGGTGTGTCAACCCGAGCATGTTTAATTTGAGGCCACAGAGGTTTAGATTGATGGAGGAAGTATTGCGCAGAGAGGTGGAGACCTAGCCAGGAGTGGCCTGCGAGGCAAGAGAAGGGAAACCCAAGTACATTTTTGGAGCCTTGATGCCACAGGGTCGGGAAGGAGATGGGGCCAAAAGCAGTTGAACACTGGTTGTCGACGAAGTACTCCAGCTGATGCTGCTCCAGATGGAGGAAAAGATGTTTGAATTAAGACGAATAGTCGCCAGCTTCGACCCAGATGAGAGTAATTATCATGAGCACTTTCAAGGTTCCACCATGCTTCCCCCCATTGTAATGCCACCACTCACTATGGTGCTTCCCTCGAGAAAATCCCAAGTTCCCTCCCAGATCATGGTCCCCAAACCTTAGAAAACGTGAGTCATCCGAACCTCGGCTGCAAAAACGCCAACTACTAAAAAGCTGAAAATTAACCTACCAGCTCTAATCATCGACCTCATTGTTGAGGTCAAGTAGTCAATCCCCACAACCAAAATAGTTGAAGAAATCCATGCCACTACATCCACCACATTACATCAATCATGGGAGTCGTCCCCACAAACCACTTCCACTTCTGTGACCTTGTCCGAGATCCTTCCGTTTTGTCACCGAAGGACTATTGCAAAAGCAGAAGTTTAGTCGGTCGACCGGACAAAGGGCACCACCTCGACCATGGGAACGCCACCAACAGAGAGTACATCACTAATGCTTGGGTTGGACCCACAAACAGGGAGATGTATGGATACCATTTGGTAGGGGGAAAGGACTGAACCGTACTTGCCAACTCTCCCTATAAAGCTCGCAGTGCCACCAAACCCTAGCATTATTCCAACCACCCCACAATTCACTCCACCATCATAGCAAGTCCACTCACCCGCCTCCCATTCTAAGAAATCCATTGCCAGGGGACTACCCCTACGGCAGCAGTTCCAAGAACGAAGCACAATGTAGGCCGATACACTCCATTACTGGTCGTCGTCCCAATTATTTTCATTTATTCAGCAATCAGCACACAAGGTCGAGAGCCTCCATGAGGACCTGGCTAAAGAACATGAACAACATATGAAGTAGTTGCATATGGTGATGGAGGAGAGAGATCACCTATGGGAAGAAAACATGGAATTGCAAGCCAAGGTTGATCAGTTTACACAATGGTTTAGATCAATATGGTTGGCCGTCACCGAGGCCAACACTGAAGCACCGGTGGATATGACTGCTTTCACGTTGGTCGACTGCTGCAATCACATACAGATGGTGTGCACGTGCCTACCAGCCACCAATGCTGAGATGAGGTGGAAGCTAGAGAGAGTAAGGTCCGCACTCCTAGATCCAGTAGAAATTTACGCGCGGATGGTTGAGGGAATGATTAGAGAACTCGAAGTGAAAAAACAAACCTTGGTCGAGGCCCTCACCGACGGATATGTCCTAATGGAAAAGGTCCACAACTAGCTAGGCAATTGAACACTAAAGAACCACTTGGTCTACTCGATAAGAGAACAAATTCAGTCATTGTTCGCCAGCACAAGGGATTATACAAACCATACTCAGTTGTTGCAGATCAATGAGAAAATTGACATCCTCCAGGCCCAGGTCGATAGCATTGAGGAGGAGTCAGCAAAGACGAAACAGATAATCAGAGATCTATGGCCCCCGGTTCGAATGCAATTTCTACTCTTGAAGGAGGCATGCAACTCTAGTGGCCAGCAATTGAATGACCTACAGAGGCAGCGGCCAACAAACCTAACATCGAAATCGGTCGAGGCGTTCACTCAAGGCGTTGATGCAATTCTTGCCAACTGGGACTTGGCCCTTCAAAGATACACTGACTTTAGGTAGCAGACAATATCCTTATTCCTAGAGTTGGAGCCTTCATTTGGAATGGGAGAAACATAAGAGAAAGAAGGGACCATATGAACAAAAACCATACCACAAGCCAAGATCGAGGCAGAAGAGGCACCCACTCCGCAAGCAACAATCGAAGTGTTAAACACACATGGAGAGCAAGAAAGAATAGGAAAGATAAAGCATGCAATACACTTTTATTGACAAATGATATACATATATAGTACATTATGTGACCGTTGGGATTCACATCCCAAGGTCCCTTGGACTCCTTTTGTCCATTTGGCTTCCACACTAACCCATTAAGGATTAGGTGTCCAACATTCCCCCCCTTAATCCGAAGGGTTATGTATGAGTCCAAGAAGAGAGTTGTAATACAAAATGTGCAAATATGCATGGTAGCACTAGGCTGAATGTGCTCTCTGAAATGTTGGTATAAAGGGCGGTGGTTTAAGGATGGCCACCAACACTGGAACGCTTAGTGCGGTTCCCAGAACTCTTCCAAAACTAGCAAGAAATTGAAGTTTTCTGCTAGAGGAATTGATCCTATTGTTTTAAAGAGGGAAACCTTTATGGTGAGGGAAACCTTCAACCATAAAAGGGAGGTCTCACCCCGCATAAAAGGTAAAACTTCAACCTAAAAAGGGAAGTCTCAACCTGTGATGGTTTAAGGATGACCAACAACTCTGGAATGCTTAATGCAATTCCTGGAACTCTTCCAAAACTGGCAAGAAGCTGGAGTCTTCTGCTAGAGGAAGTGTTCTCAATTTTTTTCCTGTAACTCTTCCAAAGCTGGCAAGAAGTTAAAGACTTCGGCTAGAGGAAGTGTCCCAAATTTCCTACTGAAGGCATGTTCACGGGCATCTTTGTCTCTGGATACAACTTTGAAACTGGTGTGGCAGGTTGTGGCTCAGGCTCGCTTGATATGGCTTTGAAGCTTGTAGATGACCATCATTTCCCCCCTGTCAGATACAAGGTGAGAAGATGGAGAAAACTCAACTGCAAGACTGTTCAATATTCTGGAACAAGTTCTAACATGTGTTTGAAATATCTTCTTGGTTGTTGATGCCCATTGCCAAGAAGCGATCCATCCTATATGAATCTTTGTTCTTGCAGGGTGTTTGTTTTTGAAGCATCTGTTTGAAGAATGACTGGTTTTATGACAGTGCTTACATGGATGAAGATCAAAACAGTGATCTTGCAGATGGCCAACTCGATCACAGTGTTGGCATTTCACGATCTGTTGTTGTTGTTGCTGTTGTGGAAGAGGA
>APFE030175351.1:54118-66092 GCA_000404065.3 Pinus taeda
ATTGGTCCATGATTTGAGGAAGAGCTTTCCTATATAAAGAAAAGGAGATCATTTGGCTTGTGTATGCTTTTGGGTTGAATATCTTAAGATCTAAAATATTGGGTTATTGTTTCAAAAGCTCAATCTATATGAAAGTAAAGTGGAAAGAGAATCTGTGAAGGGTGATCTCTCGAGCGCTGCAACTGCGGAAGTGCGGAGGCGCCGCAGGAGACGCCACAGGAGGCGCCGCAGGAGACGCCACAGGAGGCGCCGCAGGAGATGCCGCAGGAGGCGCCATAGGAGATGCCGCAGGAGGCGCCGCAGGAGATGCCGCAGAAGGCACCACAGGAGACGCCGCAGAAGGCGCCACAGGAGACGCCACAGAAGGCGCCGTAGGAGATGCCGCATGAGACACCACAGGAGGCACCGCAGGAGACGCCACAGGAGGTGCCGCAGGAGACGCCGTAGGAGGCCCCACAGGAGACGCCACAGGATGCGCCACAGGAGATGCCGCAGAAGGCGCCGCAGGAGACGCCACAGAAGGAGCCGCCACAGGAGGCGCCGCAGGAGACGCCACAAAAGGCGCCACAAGAGACGTCGCAGAAGGCGCCACAGGAGACATCACAGGAGGCGCCGCAGGAGACGCCACAGGAGGCGCCGCAGGAGATGCCACAGGAGGCGCTGCAGGAGACGCCGCAGGAGGCGCCGCAGGAGATGCTGCAGGAGGCGCCGCAGGAGATGCCGTAGGAGGCGCCAGAGGAGACGCCACAGAAGGTGTTCTGGGTTTAGTTTTATGTTATTGTGGATCTGGTTATCTCGGTGACTTACTGGTACTTGAGGATCATTTGATATTTATGGATCCAGTTTGAAAATTTATGGAAAGTGGTCCTTGAAAGAAAAGAAGTAGGGGGTTGTAGCTCCCTTCCAGGAGAGACTGGAAAACGAGAGAGAGTTGTAGCTCTCTGCAGGTTGCAGCCTGCGTACTGGTAAAGTACTGCACCAGTACAAGACCATTTTAAAAGGAGTTTCTAATTTGAAAGAAGATAGAGACATATTGCAGCAGGTGGTTTTCACCCACATTGGGTTTCCACCTTATATCTGGTGTTCTTTGATGTGACTGTCTGTTTTTTTCTTGTTCATGCTCATTGTTTTATGGTACTGATATGCAAAAATAATTCAAAGTATAAATAAGGAAGAATTGTTAAAAGGACTAGATAATACTGATTCACCCCCCCTCTCAGTATTATTTTCAACATATCGATGGTTGCGATGGCAGATTCGTTCATCCTGCTTCTAATCAAAGAGAGCATCGCTCTGTATGTGGGCACAACCATCCTGGAATTCTTCACAAGGATAGTAACCTCCATTCCAATCTCCATCACCTCGGAGTTATTTGGCCTCAAGAATTTCGGGGTGAATCATAATATCCTGGTCATAAACATCCCTATGGGATCTCTAGCGTTGGGCTATTTGGCCGGCATTTTCTACGAGGACAGAACCAAGAAGAATAAAATACCAGTTGATCAGATTTCGGCTTCTCCTGTGCATAGAATTGGCTCAACTGTTTGCCATGGAACCCACTGCTACAATGATACATTTCTCATATGGGGGTCGGTCTGCGTGATCGGCATAGTAATGAGCTTGATTCTGTCGTTCAGGACACGGGCCTTCTATCAGAGGTTTTGTTCACGTCCAACACCTATGGCAACGTTCAACGCCTCTCACCAGTCACAGTAGAAACAAGGATCCATTTCAACATTCAGCATCTTATTAACAAAACAGACCCACTTTGAAATATACAACCTCCATACGCATCTCACCAGTCACGGAAGAAACAAGGATCCATTTCAACATCAGTCTCTAACCTCTCAGAAGATACATGTGCAAAACTTGCAGAGAATGTCGTCAATGGGGTCAATGAACTCTCAATTGTCTGGTATTTCCCAAGGTGGACAGTCCGGTGCACCCTCGAGTGCACTTTCCCATCAACAACAGTGGATGCCAACTCAAGGAGAACAACTGCACTCACTGGAATGCCTTTAGCAAAATGTCTGGACCGTCTTTATTTGGCCGGGGCACGGGTCGTCGAAAATGTGCTAGCCGATATTGTGAAAAGGCTCCAAGATCAAAACCAGGGATATTATAGCGACAATGTAGGGAGCTCAGATATTACCAGCGTATGCAATACAAAATCGATAAGAAATGCCAACTAAAAATAAGGGAACGCAGCGTTCAGTTTAACTGCATCAAACCACAGTCAAACAACGTTTCAAATAATTTCAATCTCAGAAGGAAGTGGACAGATGCGTTATGGACAGAGACAGCGCTGGAAAAGAATAGAGGCAGAGAAACACTGGAAGGATAGAGGCGGTGGTTAGAACAACGCTCAAACGTTTCAATGTCAGGTCAGGATGACAACGCAACAGAAGAGCAGGGCGCAGGTTTTATAAATTGTATATGCCAAACAGAGAAACAGATGTGCAGTGCGGCAGAGGTCAGGTAACGCAGAACCATATATAGAGACCACAAAAACAAGTGGTTCAAATTGGAGCAGGACCAGCAATTGCTTGCTCTGATACCATGTTAAACACACATGGGGAGCGAGAGAGATGTAAAAGATAAATCATGCAGTTCATTTTTTTTATTCACAAATGATGTATATTTATGGTACATTATGTGACCGTTGGGATTCACATCCCAAGGTCCCTCCGCAAGCAACAACCGACGCAGCAAAAGTGCCAGCACAACAAACAACAGAGACAACGCCAGTAGTAACACAACCACCACTTGTAGAGCACATGGAAGTAAAAGCAGGACCGCTAGAGGTCGAAATGACTTGACTAAGGGACGAGTCAAGAAATTGTGGCTGGGGCCTTCATTTAATTTTGAAAGGTTTTGACCAGTTTTGACTAACCGAAGGGTAGGAAAGAGACTAATGGAAGCAACGGTTGGGTGGTGGAATGAACATTTGCAGAGGAGTGGTGGCAAGGTGGCAGCGGAAAGCAAAGGAAGTCGAGGAGGCGAGAAGGCACAAAAGCAGCCAAGGGAGAAAACAACAAGTGATAACTGGCAGTCCAGGTAGCCAAGAAGGAGATAAAAGGGAAGACCAAAGAGGAAAAAGGTTGTTGTTGGACCTGCTAGTGGAAGAAAGAGACCGTTGCAGCTGAGATCACGTGAAGGGATACACAATTGCAGAGGCTGAATGACAGAGTGCTGGGATCGAAGGACTTGGTTGTGGAACCAATTTGAACTCAAGCGATTGAGCTGAGTACTTTATGTAATGTCTATGGCGAATGCCGGATCATAATGTAATCTTTCATGTTAGGTTTAATATAATACATAGCCGATGTTGGTTGCAACTTTTGATGTACTTGGACCTCATGCTATTGTATCTATTAAAATTTTGAATAGCCTATCAGTTGCATGTAGACATTAATCCATAGATTGATTCAAGGATGATGTTATCTATGTTTTCCCTATAATGAATATATGTGTATGATTCAAGGATGTTGTTTTCTTTGTTTTTTGTATAATGGATATATGTGTGTGTGAGAAACTACACCTAATTGATAATCCTTCGACCCCATGTTGAACCCTTCTCCCTTTTGGTTGCAGCACACCTCGGGTGAGACTCCTTGCCCTCTGGGGTAAGGTGAAAATGTCGGCGTTGTCCTAGACTACAGTGGACCACTGTTGGCCTCCTGCGACTAAATCCAGGTTCTTCCCCTTGATGACTCTTTCGAGCCAACACCCTATAAATGATGCCCTAACTTAAGGAGTTTTCATCCTTCTTTCACCAAAATTACACCACGGCTTCAGTACATTCACATGTATCCTCAAATATTGTTACAACCACATAAGATCATACATGAAACCTAATACAAAGCATAGAAGACATCATTAAAAGTTAAATAGTGCTAATTTCCAATTAACATCAATGTAAACATTCTCCCCCTTTGACATTGATGTCAACCTGAACGTGATATTCCCTCCTGATGCTGGCCTCTAAAGTTGATCTCCATACTCTCTCCCCCTTTGACATCAATAGAAAAGGGAAATTCATAGCAATTCCAAAACACAATACATAGCTATGACAAGGTACGATTCCAACGTTAGCATACTACCCCTGAGGGGCTGCAAATATCTCATCCAAACTATTTTCATCACTGTTTCATATTCCTCCTTCCCTCATGAAAGATGTTGCATCAACTAGATCAAAGAATCCACTAAAAATCATGACAAAATGATATGAAATTATATACATGGCTTCATGATAATACATGGCTATAACAATGATTCACAACAACCCATACATTGCTAAAAAACTCTCATATCTCTCTCTCAAAGCATGCTTAACTCATGGCTACATAACCAACATGACCTAATGATAAAAACAACAATGTTACAGGGCTTTAGGGTGCATAAATGGATGAAACAAAATGATCTGTTATAGTACATGAAAAACACCATGACTCACCTTTATGAATAATTGACACAGGACTAAGACAATCTCATCCACATGCCCATGCATGGTTATCATGAGTGCTACTCAAATTCGCACAAGAGTGTTCTCTTTAATGCATGCCTAATAAAATGATATAATGTAAGTACATGGCATCTATGAGAAATAGTATGTGCTCCATGCAATAGCAACAATACAATCACAATACATAGCACATGATAACATACAACTACTCTCAACAGCTTGGCCATAGTGTAACATCTAGAAATAACATATTACAAAGCTTCAGTAGTAAATACATGACATTACTTGGAGAATTATAATAGAATACAAACAAGATATCATTGAATATTTTTTGCAATTTGCAAACCCGCACCAGCCTATAAATCATAACAACAAATAGCTTAGATTTGTAGCATATCAAGGCAATCACAATAGTGGGCAACCTCTTAAGAAATACCATGGAAATAACATAATACACTGGATCAATACTTCTGCAAACAACTACCATACTTTGTATAGACCTTTACAATAAAGTAATTTCATCTATTAGTAGCAACAAAAATAGAGTAATGTAGTTCTAGAAGCATATGCATATTGCTTAAACAATCCTCATCGCTCAAGAACATAGATCCATGTTCCTGGAGCACAATCTCTAGCTTTGGACAATAAGTCAGCAAGTGGAAAAAACATCACTAGCAACAGATGAGCTAATACGATTCAGTCATCCAGACACAAGATCTTTCTCCATTAGTAACATCAACATTGAACCCTATGTGGATGTCAATAATCAACAACAACAATGAGTGGCAAACTAGGAAATGATCAAATAATCAACAACACATAACTTTGATATGTATAACAATAAAAACAACATAAAATAGATCCATCATGATCAACTCCTAATTCCTTTGCATACTAGTCACAAATATCTATCATTAGAACAATACAAGTAGTTGCAACCATACATCGTAAGTTCCATGCACCACCATCATTTTTTTCTCCATAGAGGCAACACAAGCATGACAATCTCACTCTTTCTAGCAGCATATATAACTTGCTCATACAATAATGGAAACTATACAAGGCATATTATGATCTCTTATACTCAATCAAATAGCCATCAAGTTGTAATACAAATTTTTGCCCCAAGAAAATATGAGACCATTGCATATGAAATCATACAAGACTAAGAAATAATACATGAATCATGCAAACCTTAGTTGTACAAAACCCAAAGCACATACTCCTCAAACTCTGATAACTCCTATAATAAACTAGTGCCAGATAACTGCATAGCATGAGGAACATAGTAAGCTCCTCCAACTAATGTCTTTTTACCTTTTTTGTTAGCAAGCAACCATAATGTCAACAATGAATGGTTGAAACACCAGAAGCATATGAGATGCTCCCATTGGATGTGTGTCATCTTCTTATGATCTCAACACCTTGGAAAAATATCTCCCAAAGATATTTGTGCTCATGCTCACATCACAAATCCTCTATCAAAACCTTGACCATAATAGCCTTAAGAGATGCAACATTAGCAACATAAATCTTGTAGCATATAATCAACATAAAAAAGGATAGGCATCAATAAATAAACCCTAGCTGCATACATCAATTAGGTTGGGTTTCCATGTCTTCAAAAACACAATTATGATTTCCAAAAATAAATTCTCATGGTTGAACCAACATATATCAAGCTAAAGAAAAAGATAAACTATTAGTATAAAGTAAACCTTTCACAACTCCCCCATGTGCCTATGCACCTCCTCAACATGTAAATTTATTCACACACTACTTCTTTTATCGTTGCACCCTCAATTTTCCTTCATGCAATGTCATGATTCTTCCATATGCTCCCCCTGAGACTGTGTAGGCCTCAATTTCCAATGGGAGTCTTTTTTTGCTCCTTCCCCTTCCAAATTTTGAGGGGTTGATCTTTGACATGTGCATCCTTTTTTAGCTTCTTGACTAGTTATCTTTGCATGATATTCTCTTTTTAACTGGATTATCTAAGAAATATGGGAATCATACAATATTTGGCTATATGAAAAATATTGTCATGACATACATAACACCTTATGTGACCAAGGAATGGAGGAAAAGACTCAAATATTCTGTTATTATTTTTCCTCATATTTCTCCTCTTTACATGCAACCTACAGTCAACAACCTTATCGCCAAAATCATCGCATTAGAAATAGTAGTCGTAAAAGGATTTGTTATACCTGATTGTTGATGCTCTTTGTGATGGGAGCAATATTCCTTGGATGTTTTCTTGAGGCTGATTATTATTTGGATGCATCTTTTTATTTTTGTAATTTGCTGCAATGTATCCAAGTTTTTGACAATTGAAACACTTGACATATCCTAAAGGCGTAAATGATCTTCTTGATGAAGGATTTTTTCTTGGCATGCTATTTTTCTCCTTGTTTAACAAATCATTTTGTTTTTGGCTTCCTTTCTTACTGCTTTGAATGATGGTATCATATTTTGATTAGGGATTTTAAGTGCTACTTTTGAACTAGTTTCTCCTTTGTGTCGACTGAGATCTGATTTGAATGAAGTATAATTTTGGGTGCTTCTTTCCAATTTAAGCTCGGATGTTTTCTTCTCTAGTTAAATTCTCATTGAAACCACTTCAACCTCCATTCCTTCAAACTAATCTTTTTTTTCTCTATATTGCTTCCTCATTCCTTCTTCAACTTGCCTTCCTTCTTCCAACTATGTTTTTAAGCTAATTATTTCTTCTTTGAAGGCACATTCTTTCTCATAAAAAATTTGCAATAAATTTTGTTGGCATTTGTTCTTAGTTGTGATTCTTTTAATCTCAGCTTCAAGGGTGACTATTCTGCTTGTTCTTCATCTTCAAAAAAATTTGAACTTAGTTTCTCCATAAAATAATTACCTCCCTTTGGACTTGAAAGATCAATTTCAAATAATTGATTATCATCCTCTAGTCTATCAATATCAAGAGCATCATCATCAGTATATGTACAAGGAACTGGGAAATCAGATGTATAATAACCATCATGTCTACAATTGAAATAAAATGCAATATCTGATCCTCCTTGATGATTATCTTGAACATTCTTGATCAACAAAAAGAGGGGTTCTTTTGAATCTACATTTTTAATGTCTTTTTTGTTTCCCTTCCTTTTTTGAGACACCTTGTTTTCATTCTTGGCCATAAATTCATGATCTACCCTCGAGTGGTGAAGCTCCACTACAGAAAACTTGGCTCTAATACCACTTGTTGGAATAAAATAACTACTAAGAGGGGGGGTGAATCAATACTGATGGTACTTATATATATTTTTAAATTCTTTTTACCATTTTGATGAAAAATAATACACATCAATTCATCATAAGTTCATATCATGTACACATATTAAAATGTCATCATAAGCATCATAATAGACATGCACAAGGGATACAAATGATTTTTGGTGGAAACCTCGAAGGTAAAAAAACCACCCTATTGTTGTTTCTCTACTTGTGTTCTTTTATTAAATCTTCAAACAATTTTCTTTTACATTGTTTAGTTGGACACTATTATCTAGGAGCCACAACCCCTATTATAGTTTGTTTTTCACCACAAGCTAGGAAGCCTTATCTACCTGTCAATCATTTACTAGCCACTACCGGGAAGGATCCACTACTCCTATCTTGGAAAACCTCCACTTTCCAGAGGCCACAACCTCTTCAACCTCTATGGATCTCTTTTTCGCAATATCTTAAATTGGGCCGAAGCATACACTTCACAACTTAAGAACAAAAAAATATAAACCATATCTATAATATGATCTACTCAGCGTAATCCACATTGAAAACATATAATCAAACTAAAAACGCTATGTCAATCTCTTGAAAGTGGCTCTACAAATAATTAGATTTAGTTATACATAATATCATAGCAAACAACTCCTATAATATAAACAATATCAATATATAATGTTATAATCCATGTACTATATCTCTGCTACTACTATCACTTTTCCTCTCTCACATCAAATCAATGATCTACTGATTTGTTATTGAATGTTAGATTTTCTGTGCTAGTTTTAACTTCAGATTTAAAAACAAATGCTTGTCAATTACTTCATGTGCATAAGTTCCCTTATAGTGTTTGTGAGTAAAAATAGGTAATTTTATGTTAGAATGATGAGCAAAATAGCATGAAAGCCAAGTGCTGAAAAAAATCAAGTAAATGTACAGAAATCCATCAAGAAAAACACTTAACACGGTGTTTTGATAAAGGATTTCACCCCTCCTGGGTTACATCTCCTTGGTCCAACTTCCATGGCTTTGGCCTTTGTATTTTATTAAAATGGAAAAAAGTATAGTTTACAATACTGTATAGCTCCTGAAACCTACTTCAATGGACTCAGAGCATCAAAATCAACCAGGAGCACCTTTTCCTGAGCTCTATTTAGTTGAATTTTGCTTCAGTTATGACCAAAACTGCTTTCTCCTGGTAAACCTCCACTAAAACTGGAGGAACTCCAGTTAACTCCACTAAACTGAAAGTTTCCGCCGAATTTGGAGGGTCTACCAAAAACATCGTTGAATTAAACTCTAGTTTAATTAATAATAAAACTGGATTAATTGAACACTAATCCAAGTTTAACACATTTAAGTACACGGTTATGGAATCATTGACCTGGCGTTTTTGAGGATAGTGGACACATGTGGTCATCTTTAATTCGTGTGGTTATGTGGAGCAGTTAGCCTTAACGCTAATGGTATCCACGACAGTGGACACATGTGACGGTTAGCCGACAGTTAATGCTAGTCTTTTGGTTGGTATGTGTTGGCCATTGTTTAAACTATGATCGCTCGAGTGCTCACATGGGAGGGTTGGCCCTCCTAACCCCCAAACATAACCACGTTTAACAAAAAATATGCGATGTGAACATACCTTGTTAAGAAACAAGTCATGGATGTAATAGTATGTCACTTGGTCTGTACAGAGGAGGTTGCGGGGTCGAACCCTGGTGCCTCCATAAAAATTTTACACTGTGCCATAACCCGACCTTTGGGGAGCGACACGTGGCAGCCTCCGAGCTTGCCAATTGTCCCCTCCTCATTGGTCCAATATGAACCAATAAAAACTTGCCAACACACCAAACCTGTAAACAAACCATCGGATGCCACTTGTCATAACTTGATTGAGATTTGATCAATGTTGACCCTGCCCAGTCAACTTCCACTTCAGTTGTACGAACTGCTGACTAGGCAGTGACTGAACCTTTTTTTCAAAAAATTCTTTTGTTTGGCGAAGCGATTAGCGGGCTCTATCTTCCTCATATGAACTCCGTTTTGAAAGAAACAAGTTGTGTTGGGATCATTTTATCAAGACGGACGCGACCGTTTAGGTTTCAAATTATTTCAAGCACTTTGATTTTTGAGCTAAGTATTGTCCCTAATCCAGATTCCGATCACTCCTTCCCACTGATAAGATTTTTGACCCACAAAAGCTAGTTATATGATGAGAGTTGAATACTCTTCTCCTTCGCAAGTTCTATCAACTGATTCTACTTGGAAAAATCTCCATGACAACCACTTAGGTTCATTGACATGCCTTGCCTTGCAAATGGCTTGGCACTTCAACCAATGTTCTCCTTTTGATGTTGACTCATTCCAAAACTTGTTGGCTTCTTGTTGATTACCCTGTTGGACCAAAGCAATCCTTCGGTGCTTGGAAATATGATTGATGGCCTTCCCACTAAGAATCATATTCCTCCTTTGCAACACATGCATTTGATGGAAGCTTCTCCTTGGAAAACACTTTTCCAAGTTAAGCCTGTCTGAGTGAGCTATAGCGATGAGTTCAAGTATCAGTAATAACAAGAAAAGAAATTAACATTCTTTTATCTCCATGGTACCAAATTCCACATCTATAAGAATGTGTTCGCCATCTCTTTTGCTTCTTGGCGTCAACACATCAAATGGCATTTTTGTCCGCTTTCACTTCTTGATTTCATCATCCTCTGGTATTAACATGTCGCTCATGTCATGATTTGAGAATGAAAGAAAATCATGATCTTCTTTCTCTGTTATTGAATGTTAGCTTTGTTGTGCTAATTTCAACTTTAGATTTAAAAACAAATGCTTGTCAATTGCTTCATGTGCATAGGTTCCCTTATGGTGTTTTTGAATCAAAACATGTAATTTTATGTCAAGTTTTAAGTTAGAATCATGAGAAGAATAACATGAAAAACAAGTGTGGAACATTGACAAGTAAATATACAGCAATCCATCAAGAAAGACCTTAACACTGTGTTTTTATAAAGGACTTCACCCCTCTTGGGTTACGTCTCCTTGGTCTAGCTTCCATTGCTTGGGCCTCTATATTTTCTCAAAATGGAACAAAGTATAGTTTACATTGCTCTACAGCTCCTAAAACCTACTTCAATGGATTCAAAGTATCAAAATCATCTAGGAACACCTTTTCCTAAGCTCTATTTGGTTGAATTTTGCTCCAGTTATGACCAAAACTGTTTCTCTTAGTAAACCTCCACTAAAACTGGAGGAACTCCAGTGAACTCTACTAAACTTAGAGTTTCCGCCGAATTTGGAGGGATCGCCAAAACACCGCTGAATTAAACTCCAATTTAATCAATAATAAAATTGGATTAATTAAAGACTAATCCGAGTTTAGCACATTAAAGTACACAATTATGGAACTGTTGACCTCGAACATAGTTACCGATGAAACGAGCGCTATTACCTCAAACGGGTACTTGAGCCAAAAAACCCCAAGAAAACATGAAAAAACAACCCAAAAATGAAAGTTGTTTAGTCCATAATGATGTTTTTTTTAGGGTAAATTTTAAATTTTTTTAAATGGAAGTAAAAACCATTTTTTTTAAATGGATGAAAAAAAACACCCTTAAAAAAATTGTTTATTCTAGAATAACAAAAAAAAATCGGGTTACAATTTTGACATTTTTTAGCAATGGAGTTAAAGAAAAAATATCCAAACTTTGAAAAACTATAAAATTCCAACAATTCTCAAACACGATGTTAAAGATAAAATATCATGTCTCAAATTTTGACTATTTCTACCCATGTTGTTAAAGATAAAATATCATGACTTAGAAAAACATTAAAATCTTGACAATTTTTCAACCATGCAATTAAAACCAAAGATTATGACTACAAAAAAATCTCAAGTTTTCAAAATATTTCAAGCATGACATTATGAAAAAATTTATGACAAAAAACTTTAGAAATGAACACTCAAGAGTAATTTATTTTTTAAATGCAAAATATGTAGCGATTTTAAAATCTTAGTCTAGGACAACTTGTTTTGCAAAAAAAATTATAAATTAACCATCAAATTAACACGCGGTGTAGGTGAATTCGACATGTTGTAATGAAAACTTAAAGATTAACCATGAAATTGATACATTGTGGGGACATACTCGATTCATTATAATGAAATTTTTTAAATCAACTCTCAAATTACCCATAATGAGATCGGGTTGTTGAACGAGCATCGGCACAGACCCTGCGGAAAAA
>APFE030175351.1:67079-78970 GCA_000404065.3 Pinus taeda
CATTTAAAAAAATATCCACACTTAATAAATTACAAAATTTAAAGCATAAAAAATAAACCCTCTAAACAAAATGGGTTGATGCTCCATCAACCCTTTTCAAAATCAAGATGAAAATCTCTAACATTTAAAAAAGGTGTTCATACTTTTACATAAAAAAAATTAAAGTGTCAAAAATCAAGCCTCTAAAAAAAGGAGTTGATGCTGCATTAACACTTTTTAAAATCAGCATGAAATCATTAACATTGCAAAAAAAATGTTCATACTTGATACATGAGAAAATTTAAAGTGCCAAAAATATGCTCAAAAAGAAAAAAGTGTATTCTGGCATCACCATTTTGATGAGCCTCGGTATTGCAACAAGAATGCTGCAACTCCCAAGGCTACTGAATTTAATTATCAACCCGGGGTTTGTACAAACTTAAGAGGTGTCGGCATTATATGTGCGACATACAATGTGTCCTTCCTTTGCTATCATGATGTAATGGAGTGCATGTACTGAAGTCAAATCCTATACTAATTGCAGAAAATGAAATATTCGAAATAGAGCCTTAACCTATTGTAAGAAAGAAAGTACAATGAAAGATAATAAAATCAAATGTTAAAACACACTATTTTCTAACTAACTTCTAAGAGGCTTTGTTTCAAAAGAATTCTAAGTTAACATGTATGCAATCCTACTATCCTAAGCATGCAGATTCAAACCATCAAACCTTGTACTGTTGTGCATGTAAATGAATAAAATAAATTTGTTTTCTTTTTGTCTTTTTTTTTCATGTGAGAGTGTAAAAGCTAATCTCTTTTGGTGACGTGGCAGGTGGCTTGAAGATGATGGTGAATGGTCAGAAGGCTTGGGAGACAAGTAGGGACCTTTTGCTAGCTTCCTAGAGGCTTTTTCCTCAATTCAGCCTCAAAACAAGCTTTCCTACAGGATGCTACAGTGATTTCCTACAGGATCCCTTGATTTCCTACATGATGTACAAGTTTACTATAATTCATCGAATGACAAAGCAAATCAAATCCAAATTGGATGGGACAAATTTTGTTATTAACTATGATGTCTTAGGTCCCCATTCCAAGTGGAATCACTCAAAAAAACCTATGTTAACCTATGCAAAAAAAAACATTACTAGTCAAAAATCTAGAAATTTGAGAACTAGTGAGCTAGTAAATCTAAGAAATGTCTAACCAACTCAAGTGAAAATGAAATGGGGTAATTTTTGTTACGAACTAGAATTTTTTTGTGATCTAATTCAGGTGTAATCAATTCAATTGAAGCTCATTAGGATTCTCTAAAAAATAGCAGAAATTTATTGTTCTTTGCTAAAAATGATGTCCAATAGTCTAAATTTAGGAATAAGAAGATTAATTCAAGCATCTCAATGATTGCTATGAACTTCCAAAGCTTTTCCAAGGATGAAATAAGGCTTGTGATCCTGCAAAAGAACTTTCATTAACCATCTAACTCAATCCTACAACAAGAAATCATTAATACTAAATGCAGAAGTAAAAAGAAATGAAAACCATAGATGCATGTGAATAAGAAATGAAAAGAAGGAAATAGAATGATACACAAGGGCTCTGAGGTTCCTGGAATGGCCAACCCCAAAGAAACTCAAATGCCTATGGAGAAGAACAAGATTTAGAAGCTGAACATGGCACCAATCTTCATTATTTTCATCAATAGAATTACATTCCTGCAAGAAAATACAATGGAGCTCCAAGAATACAAGCTCTCTCTACAATATCACTAATGAAGATTTTCCTCCTAGAGGAAAATTCGACTTTTTACTTATACAAAATGATTAGCAATCATTCCCCATGAATGGAGGAAGCTTTCCCCACCAAAAGCCCTTGATTAGTGGATTTAGTCCCCAATACTAGAAATTTGCATTAAATGGCAGGGAACACCTTCCTAAATTTTTTCAATCATTCCCTAGAGACAAATTCGACTTGGTACTTTTAAAAAATGATTAAGAATCATTCCCCATGGGTGGAGGAAGCTTTCCCCACTGAAATCCCTTTATTAGTGGATCTTCTCCCTTGATTGGTGGATCTGCTCCCTTGATTAGTGGAACACATTCCTAGATTTTATCAATCATTAGAGTTCCACAATTTGTGCCATAATTCCATAACATCTTGTTGAACTATTATTTATTATTGATCCTCTAGTAGTAGGGAACAAGTCCCTAAATTCTCTCCTCCTCCAACTCTTCATAATCTGCCCAATATTATCATAATATTCCACAAAAATAAATAATATTAGGCACAAATATTCAATTATTCATAAACCTTTCTAATGAATATATTAAAATTAAAAATAAATTATCTAATGCAAAAAGAGAGGTTTAATGTGTTGAAGGATGGTCATAGGCCTTAATTTTTATATTTTAAATTAGAGGCATGGGCTTTAATTTATGTCTAATTTAGAGGCCCATCACACTTTTCAAAATTGGGTGATTTTTTGCTACCTCAAAAAAACAGGTACCAGTTCACTTTCTCGTTTGATCAGTAACTATGTTCTGGCAGTTTTCAGGATAGCAGACACATGTGGTGGTCTTTAATCTGTGTGGTTATGTGGAGCAGTTAGCCTTAACGCTAATGGTCTCCATGACTGTGAACACATGTGACAGATAATGTTGGTCTGTCGGTTGGTATGTGTTGGTCGTTGTATAAACTGTGACTGTTAGAGCGTTCACATGGGAGGTTGGCCCTCCCAACCCACAAACTTAACCACATTTAACAACAAATATTCCATGTGAACATAACTTGTTAAGAAACAAGTCATGGGTGAAATGGTATGTCACTGGGTCTATGAAGAAGAGGTCGCGGAGTTGAACCCCGATGCCTCCAAAAAAAATTTACACTATGCAATAACCTGACCTTTAGGGAGGGACATGTGGCGGCATCCAAAATTGACACTTTTCCCCTCCTCATTGGTCCAATATGAACTAATAAAAACTTGCCAATGCACCAAACTTGTAAACTAACTACAGGATGCCACTTGTCATAACCTAAATGAGCGTTGAATGACGTTGACCCTCCCTAGTCACCTGCCACATCAGCATTACAGACTGTTGACTAGGCAATGAATATACCTCTTTTTTTTTTTAAATTATGTTTTACAAAGCAGTCAGCGGGCTTTATCTTCCTCATACAAACTCCATTTTGAACGAAACGAGTTACGTTGGTATTATTTTGTCGACAAGGATGTGTCATTCAGGTTTCGATGATTCCGAGAGCTTTTATTTTTGAGTTAATTTTTGCCCCTAATCCAGATTCTGATCACTCTTTCCCACTGACAGGATTTTGGACTCACAAAAGTTGGTTATCTAATGAGAGTTGAATACTCTTCTCCTTCCCAAGTTCTATCAACTAATTCTACTTGGAAAAATCTCCATGACAACCACTTAGGTTCACTGACATGTCTTGCCATGCAAATGGCTTGGAACTTCAACCAATGTTCTCCTTTTGGTTGATGACCCATTCCAATACTTGTTGCTTCTTGTTGATTACCCTGTTGTACCAAAGCAATCCTTCGGTGCTTAGAAAGACGACTGATGGAATTCCAACTGAGAATCATATTCATCCTTTGCAACACATGCATTTGATGCAAGCTTCTCCTTGGAAAACACTTTTCCAAGTTAAGCCCATCTGAGTGAACTACAACAATGAGTTCCAACATCAATAATAATAAGAAAATAAATGACCATTATTTTACCTCTGCAGTTCCAAATTCCACATCTGAAAAAATGCATTCGCCATCTATTTTACTTCTTGGAGTCAACACATCAAATGGATTTTTTTTCCACTTTTGCTTCTTTATTTCATCATCCTTTGGTATTAACATGCTGCTCATGTCATGATTTTGAGAATGAAGGCTAATCATGAGCCTCTTGCTCAAGCTTGGACCTTCCCAAAATTCTGTGACATCTTGTCACAAGAAACACCTTTCAAGGTTAATGGTGTTTGAATAACACTCATGCAAGAATATATAACTTGACAAACCTCTTCTTTTTGCTTCTTCAAAGAAAAAAATGTCACATCATGTGAACATCGCCATGTACTTTTACATATTTTTATACACCAAGATGTTATAAGACATCGACTAAACACAAGTCGACAAACATGCTTCTTTAAGCAACTGACTTTCAAGTCAAGAAAAAACATGTACAACAACTTGATGATTTGCAACAAGAATTCCACATTTTCATGACACAATTCGTCACATCTCCCTTTCATATTTGGAGACAAAATCAACTCTTCCAAGTCAATATGACATACATGTAACAATCAATCGACCGCACAAACCGACACTCATGCATGTGAAAATAATCAACATTTCAAAGTTGACAACATACATGTTAACAAAGCAATCAACCAAAACATCACTCATGCATGTTCAAGCACAATGAAACTATAAAAAATTCCATTGTTCACACAAACAAACTCTCATGCATGTATAACAATTCTCAACTCTCTCACTAGTACAATCACAAGTACAAGAATCCCATTTGCATGTATGAGTACTTAAAGAGTTGAAATGACAAAATTTGTTGCAACAAAGTGAGTCAACATGCTCCACTTTTGAACACCTTCCTAGTGTAAACATGCAAGTGAAACATGCATGCAAATTTGTAGTTGCAAATTGTCATCTTTGTTGCATCTAAGTGAGTCAACATAACTCTACTTTTCCATCATCTTGCTTCATGCAATATGCGACATACTTTCAGGGGAAAGGAAATGCATCCAAATAACAAGGAAATGCATCAATAAGGAAATGCATCCCTAAGGCAAGATTTGCATCAATTATCAAAATAAATGCAAGGCCTTTCTAGTTACCCTTCTCACATATGTACTGCTACTGTCCATTTACCACAATAGACCCAACTAGTTCAACTGACTATCATAGTCTTACTTTCTGTTGCGGTTACTCATGCGTCAAGCTTCATCCATGTCTTACATTACTTGTTGGGTACCACGCAGCTCTCCCCAAGCTCAATTAAATTTTCCTCTTCCCCAAACAAATTCCAAAGACTCAAAATGTAAAAGGTAAGCCAAGAAACAAACAATAATAAAACCGTGAAAACTAATAACAAAACGACACCGCAATAAAGTGGCATAGCTATGCACTAGACACATGAAAAATCGCAAATCAAGTGCAACAATCACAAAATAACAAAAGCACAAGACTAACCACAAACACCATGACTCAATCCCCATGGTTCCCAAGGAAATCTCAACCTGAGCTTTCTTCAATATTTCATGACAATTTTTTGGCCATGTAATTCCCTGCATCATACCACCATAACACATAATTGTTAGTGCATATATAACATAACAATACATCAATTAACATTATCTTGTTGTGCTAAGCGCATTGCCTTGTAGCTGAACACGTCCATGCCATTTCTCAAGGGACTCCAATTCCCTTGAAAAATCCACCTTTCACTAGATAATATACCTGCTAATTACATGTCCATGAATATAGCACATATCCACATAATTTCAGACAAATCAAGGTTAAGAAGACTTCCTATGTGCAACGTACTCATTCATTTGAATTACAGTTTCGAAACATAGCCAAAGGATGTTTTTCCCAATTCCTTTCCTTTACCTTTTCACCTTGCAGCAATCAAGGCTTACCATGTACTGTGACATCACCTAAGTGTTAGTTATATAAGCACATCAATTGTTACCTTGTCACACTAATAACAAGCATGTTTCCCTACAACTTTCTCCCACATGTCAGTCTCATATTCCAAATATCAAGATAATCATATCTATCAATTTTAAATCAACCTTTATCGAGACTAACAATAATGTCATAATACATAGTCAACTCATAGTCCTTAGACACAATGCTACAACTAGCACCTACTATACTCAAGTACATATCAATTGGCTCAACATATATGTATTAGTACAATCATCTCAAACAAGATCACTTGAACACATACTCATATTAAGTAATTCATCAAACATTCAACCAATTTGCAAACATACCATGTTAACTAAATTAACTAGATGACCTAATCAAATAGTCAAGCACCAAGTATATGACGTAAGCAAACTCATACCTTAATGTATCTCAGGGGAGGTGATATTCTCTGCACAATCAATTCATATTAGCATGATACAACTTCACAACATATCAAATCAAACATAAATCATGATATCCATAATAGTAACTAACTAACATGTTTACATCATAAGCTCATAAGCATTTGTCGTTTATGCATAAAAATCACATATGTATGATCATTCTATATTAGTACAACACCATATCACAAATATGTCGGCTCATACCTAAATATCGCAACCATAACCATCTACATAGGTCAAATTAGGTTAACACAATACATATAACATCACGATGTTCAATGCAATGAATATAACCATCATGCATATGACCAATCCAAATTACAACATCAAGATCTCAATGAAATAACCCTAATCATCAAGTTAATAACATGTAACAATAACAAGCTATATATCATGCTCATCAACAACATATAACCTAATCATCAAGTTATCTAACATAAAAAAAAAAAAAAAAGTAGCAATGCATACAACCACATGTTACCATCATTCTTGACTGTCTCATTAATGTGCATATGACTATGCTAATCAACTATCATCTATCATGTGTGTAACCATAACATCAAAATACATGTACATAAACATAATGTATATAACCCTAATGCATATAACAATCCTTAACCTACATACCTGCATGCCCAACATACAAACCCATATGACGACATGCTCTTGCCTCGAGGTCCAATGTTGCAACTTCACTTTGTTGATCTACATCTCTTGCTCTATCTCAGCCAACACATAAGCATCATAACATACCAATATCACTGTGATGACCTAAATTGCATACCATGACTTCACAATGCATGTTTGACCTACTATTCATGCATAACTATAACCAAGACCATATATGCATAACAAATACATATATATGTATAACACATGAGTACCAAACCATATACACATCATTTTAGCTAGAGTCTAGTCATCAATGCATGACCATCTAAACCACACAAACCATGGCCTCATGCATGACACAACCATTACTCCATTGTATGCATTGCCACATGCAACCTTCAAGATGCATGAGCAATGCCTAATCAACTACACATATGCATGAACAAATGTAATCGATCATAAGCGATCAACTCTTGTAATCAACCCACAAGACTGATACATGTAATCAAAGATATAAGAATGTGGCCTAACATAAAAGGATGTAAGTAGGAAACATAAAATAAACATGTAAGAAACAAGTAACAATGAGTAACCAGTCATATACTCATGACGATGCATTCCACCAACTCAACATCAATTTCTCCATGACAACCTTACTTCAACCATAATCAATCATCAAACAAATGTAACAAGCACATGGAATGCAAGTGTAAGAGACACACATGCAACTGACATGCATGCATGACCAATACACACCGCCCATCTAGTCTGAGGGGTGAGCCATGCTCTGATACCACTCTGTAACACCCTCCTCCCACATCTACACAAGTAATCATGCCAACTGGGTAAACATTTGACGAGAGGCTACTATGATTGGATTCGACCTCCTATGTGACCTTAAGGAAGTGAAATCGATGGAACACACCAACCAACCTATCCACATCAGCAACATAACCCTGAGGAGACATATTAGTCACTCGGACATCTTCTCCCTGGGTCCCACTGATGTTCTAAACATCTTAAACCTCAGTCGCTTTCATGCTATAGGCATGAGAGCATAAAGAAACCTAAATTCGCTCTCATAGTTTTTCCTACCAGCGTCCAGAGACCTAATTTTCCAGCGTTGTGCCAGTGACCTCGGGATTTGAGCCACCTTTTCAGGCCCAGAGCCTAGGTCATTGCCCAGAATGGAATGATAGCTTAAGATCAGTTAAGAACAAGGAAACAATGATGCAAAAGCAATAAGCTAAACAAGATCTTAATCAAATCCCTACTAGCCATGCTAGGCCTTTCGTCAAACATATCATCAATATGTAATCGATAGGTGTAAACAATAGAATTAAGTGTAGAGATATCATACTTATCTCAAAATCGATATGAACCATTGTTCCCTCATGTCATTTGCTGCATTATCATCGATAAGGTCATAGATACATTATCCATTCATTTACAATAAAAAACATGCTGAGATCCATATAAAGTTATTGTCATGAAACACACATAACCATTATAACAACAACATAAATAATCATGAAATTACAACCATACAGACCACATATAATCCATCAAAGTGCTGATAAAAACATAAGGGGAAATAATCTTTCATTAATGATGCAAAAACCAAACTCGGTATGGGACTTCCACATTCCACCCGACCATAGAATGGCTGAGCCAAATCTCTCCTCATCCATTCACCTCCGTGCCATATTCCAAGCATGAATGTGAGACTCATACCAAAAGAACCAACCAAGCATACCAAGCCTAAACCACCTCACCCTCATCAATAGAAACCAGTCTTTACCGTAATCCATCCCTATCACTAGGCCAACACAATGAATACAACATAACAGGCTTTATCATGATCTCCACCCGATCACTAGGCAAAACAAGCATGGATGCCACCAGATTTCTCCACCTACACCATGAGGAATTTTCCTGCCACCTAGTCTCTTAGGCTTTATCACAATTGAAACCCAGATCACTTGGCCCTAAAACGAGACCTACTCTCCAATCTTTACCGCATATCCCAAACTAGGATTACTAGGCCCAATAGAGAGAAAACCACCTCTTGGCTTTATCATATATACTTCCATTCACCAGCAAGGATTCCTAGGCCCACCGAGGTAACACAATCATGGCTTACCGAAACCCACAGTCTGGCTCAATGGTCACTAAGCTGATGGCTTTACTGTGATCCATAGTCTGGTTCAGGGACCACTAAGCCATGTGCTCTATCATTTCGGAGATCCACCTCACTCATCTTTGAATCCATCGAGTAATCCAGCTCAACTAAAACATGAGAACTCCATCACATCATGGCTATCCAGAAATGGAAATGTTAGGCTAAAAACAATGTTACACCTGGAAAAACCCATGCCACAACAGCAAAAGAACCACAAGTAATACCATGCATGCCAAATCTAAAAAGGAAAATACACATGCAAATCGATATTTGCAATGAATCTTGCTGTAGCTTCTTGATCTTCCCTTTCACTGCTTGATCTTTGCTTCCTTTTTCCTTCTTTGCCTTTCTTTCTCCAATGCGAGAATTGCTCCAAGAAAACACTAAGTGTCCAAGAGAGAGAGAGAGAGAGAGAGAGAGAGAGAGTAATGAGAGAGCTCCAAAACTCAACTAACAAAAGGTTACCAATTGATCCTCAAAAGCTTTTCTATGAATGAGGCCTCTATTTTCTTCATTATCCATTATTTTCCTTCATTTTCCTCCTCACATGCAACCTATGACCTTTCACCTCCTTTTTCTCCTAATTTCCATTATTTTCATAAATAAATGTGCAAAAAATGCCATTTTTCCTTTCCAAATCCTTAGCCATAATAAACCAAATGAACACCCACTAGGATGTTTTGCCAAACATTTAGCATGGAATATGTGTCCCATCATCCATGGTATTTATATATTTTTACATGGAATTTTCACCAGGGCTATTACAACAGTTAAGGGACTCACTCGCAGACGAAGACGAAAGCTTCCTAAGAAGTTGTAGAGAAATCTAGGGGGTGAGAACAAACTCACACATTAACTGATCTGGGTAGATATTGGTGGCCAGCTGCCTATTCCACTTGGACCCCCACCTTTGTCTCTTTCATTTTCTCAATGTCCTTAATTGTAACACAGTTTACTATTTTTGGTAGTTTTTCATGTCCTGAACTTCCAAAGTCATTTTGAGGCCCTAAACGATGTTTCCTTTTTTGGGAAAATCACCTTTGGTGAATACGAGTTTTCAACTTGGTATTCACTCTCAGTAGTTTTATTCCTAGGATAAATCTTTCTAACGAAGTATCATACACGTCAAACGGATATTCTATGCCAAAGTTATGGCCCCGGGAAGTTGATGTACCAATTTACACCAATGGGGCCCATAGTTTGGCGTTTTATATCCTAGAGCTAGTTTTTTGGATATTTGGGGCTTTTCATTGCTTCACAATAATAAATAGGCCCTCAAGCCTCATTGTAACATAGTTAAGAGCCATGTAGCTGCCACATCTATTCTCAGAGATAAGCTACCATTGCATGAGCTACTCTCATTTCCATTTTGTTTGTAAACATATTTCAGTATTTGTTATTAATGAAATGAAGTGTTATATCTTTTACATCTTTGTATTTATGCTTATATCTTTACTTTGTTTTGTTCTTGTTTAAATCTGGATCATTAACATAGCCAAGGCATAGTATAGAGAATTCCTTCATTAACCAACCTGAATGAACTTTGGAAAACTTCACACATTCACAAACTAATCCACCAAATCCAATGCTACATTTGGGAAGGGGTATTCCTCATTTACTACACATTAAAAATCTACCTAACAATGATTCAAACACATACCATTTTGCAGCCATGAAATGGGGTGGTGGGCACATTGCCTTAATTTCTCCTTGAGGTGACGACAACTATATTGTCCTCAACCCCTGCTTGATCACTTATCACCCTATTCATGTTTACCTTTTAAAGTTAACTTTGAAAAATAGTGTTATTTAATCCCTTCATTTAATTATTTTTTTCTCCTCTCCTCACCTAAAAAAAAAGATATAAAAAACAAAAATACCCAAAAAGTTAAAACTTTTACTTAAATCCCATCAAAAGATTGTTAGACCATAGCTCACAAGATTATTCCATTTCAACAAGAGTAGTCTAGTATAGTTAGGCCTCTTCCTTGGGTTTAATCCCTCCTATTGGGGATTAAACAAAGTTACCAACTTGATGAGAACTCTCCAAAGGTCTCATTTCTATAGAGATCATATTTAGTGGTTGCTTTTAAGTCCATTTCAAAAAGTGGCACTACAAGTAACACCCCTTTTTGGAGGTCATTAATATTATGACTTGTTTGAAACTACAACTTATACCACTATGAAAAATTAACCTTCAAATTGAAAAATGAAACTTCTAGTAGCACTAAGTTTACTTTTGGAGCTAAAATTACGAATTATTTGAAATCACGACCTTGACTATTAATCCAATACAAATAAAAAAAACAAAATGACTCTAAATTGAAAAGTAAAAAATTAGTTATAATTTTTTTTTTTTAAGTACATAAATATTTGGAAAAACTCTTATAAATATGTTTAAAATATAATATCTTTTGAAAAACATTATAACATGAATAAATAAAATAAAATAACAAAATAAACAAAATAAAACACATAATCCCTTAATAATACACACACACACACACACATATAGAGAGAGATTCTTAAAGTGTCTCTCACTCATGGCACTAGCGAGTGATTTAAGATTCTATGGTCTAAAAAAAAAAGAGAAAGAAAAAATGTTTTCTTGTGTGTCTCTCACTCGTGGGGAGTAGCTAGTGATTTGAGTGTTAGACTATTCTATTACTCACAATCTTATGTAAAAAGTACATAGAAGACCTCCATTATATAGTAATGGAGAAGGTTGACTGTCAATTAAGGATAATTATAGCAATTGGATAGATGCAAGTCGCAATGTGAGCTTACAACTCACCATACTTAGCTCATAAGGAAATGAGGTGTTGGAAAAGCCTACTCTAACATCCCCCCCTTAAGTGAAATGTAGGGAGTAACTAAAAAACAAAGAAAACAAAGAATGGATCCCAACAATGAGGCCTTATTAGGTACCCATGTACAAACTCTCATAAGAAGAGAAAGAGAGAAAAACCCACTGGAAAAAACTCCTCCCCCCCCC
>APFE030175354.1:0-37017 GCA_000404065.3 Pinus taeda
ATTCCCAAGGGATACTTATGGTTATTTTTCAACCAAGGGGAGGGGATAAGTATATAGGGGAGTTATTAACATAGTTTTTAGTAGGGGAAGGGTGAAATAGATAGTGAGCTATATAGTAAAAGTTAATAGTTAATATGACAGGTGATAAGAAAGTGCTAAGTATGTGAATCTTAGGCTATTAAGGGGAAAAATGATTTATAACGGGAGTATGAATATTCCTTGGGCAAAGCAGATCTTTACCAAGGCAATTGATATGAAAATGATGAAACTGAGAGATATCAAGAAGATCTTGACCTCTTTGGGAAGTTAGTGAATGATTTGGGGAAGGAGGAAGAAGGGGGAGTTAGACATGCCTCACTTGAGTCCTTCAAATGGCCACTTCTTGATAATTGTGACCTGAACAGATATGACACTTGAAAACATGAAATTGATCACAAATCAACATTCTGCAACCTCAAAACTACCTACCCAACCTACTTACCTAGCATTTTCTCTTCTTTTTGGTTTGGGTGCACTTGAGCTAGCAAACCCAGCTTTTCAACTTTTTCTTTTACTGTCTTCCTATCTATATCTACACTTATTTCATCTAGGGCTCAGATTAGGTTGTTGAGCACCCTTGCTTCTCTACCTATCTAGGAATCTACCAATATTAAGCTGTTTGGACAGATGGTGATTCTCTATATTCTAAAACAGAAAATTGAAACCTAGGGAGACCAAGATTAAACTGTTTGGACCTCCCTTTAACCGAAAATTCTTCAAAATGGAATAGTACATCAAAATTGGAACAGAGCAGTGGCACTTGAATTGGCAGATTCCCATGGCATCCTTCTTTGGCTTCTGTCAGCAAATATGGAACATTGCAGCATGCAAAGAATGACATATTTGGCATGTAAAAATGTCAATCATGAAAGATGAGTAACCTGCTGCAGCAGGAGGCTAACAGGATGCAATTCCTTTCAGATGAGCATGGCCTGAAAGAGTTCATCACAATAGTAGAAGAAAAACCAACAGATCCTATCCAATTTCATGAGTTTAAGAAGGATATGGCCAAAGAAAACATGATGGTCCTAGATGGGGGCTGAGATCATATTGCAACACATGTTTCTTAGAATAATATAGAAAGGGAAATGTGGGAATCCATTGTGAAGCTATACCAAGATCCATGACATATTCTTAAAATGATTCTCAAGGAGAAGTTGCTAATAACCAAGATGCATAATGGTGAAGTCGTTACTTCTTATCTCACCATATTTCAAAATCTCTATGATGAGCTAGAAATAGTTGGATAGAAGCCCAATGATAAATAAATTATGCAATTTTCTCTGAATGTGTTTACCAAAGGCTTGGAAACATAATTTTGGGGATTACTAGATGAGATAAATTTCCATATTGGGAATGTCTATGGAGTGACTTCAGTAAGGAGGATTTAAGGCTTAGTCTTGTTGAGGGTGATGAGCCCCAAAAATGGGTAACTTATTGGGCTCATTTTGCCTATTATTCTTGATTAATCCACCATTATTCATAGTTTATGTATGATTTTGAGTATATTTATGATAATTGAATGAATGAGAATAGTCACTTGACCATGAAGTCTAATACGTGCTTATTGCAGATTTTTGGACAACTTTTGGACCAAGGTAAAGCATCTATGAGCTAGTTGACAGCCAAATACGAGGGAACAAGGCTGAATATTTATGGGAAGGGTGTCTCCTACACTAAATGGCCCCTTCCTCGAGTTCTTCACTATCAGCTCGGAGTTCAGCAGCCCACCAAAGGTGATTCCCAAGGGCAGCTGAGCAGTTGTTGTGAAGTGGTTGAGTACTTGCAGTTTTGAGAAGTTGAGCCCCTTGAATTAAGGAGGATTGTTGGAGGTCCTCGTAGTGCATAAGTAGGAAGGCTTCCAACCTTCGTAGTTTACTTCTTCAACATTTGTATTTCGCACTTTAGTGCTGCTCTGCGTTCCAGCCCATTTTGGAGCTTTTGCTGTAAACATTTTTGTGACATGGTTATTTTCTGATTAATGGAGATCAATTTCATTTTGCATCAGTTCTAAGCTTCTTCTTAGGAGGTTGTAGCTCTTGGGGTTGGGCCCAACCCAAGTGCCAATACCTCCTTGGTGTACTTTTATATGTTTTTGTTGCATTCATAGAATAATTTCTGCTAGTAGATTAAAATCTTGCTTGGTTACTTAGGTCATTTTTTATGCTTGAAATAGCTTTTCATGTTTCAGGTTGATTCGATAGGTTGATAACAGAGAATATCTTCAAAAAAGGCCATCAAGAAACCCTTGATCTCACCTCTCCCTCCTTGGGACCATGAGCTGAGACCAAGGTGTCCTTGCTGCCACAGAAACATTGTTCTTGCTTCTTCATGCAATTGCTAGTGTTAGATTCTTAGTTGCAAAAGTTGATACTAGTTGTGATTACATGCTTAGATCTATTCTTGCTTAGTTTTCATAGTTAACTTACATGATTTTCAACCAATAAATTTATGTTCATCATGCTTGCTGTTTTCTAGGTCAAATTAGGTCAAAATAGCTAGATATTTGGTTTGCATAGTCTTTGTTTGGACAGTTTTGGAAAATAGTGTGCCGAACACCTGTGATACTTCCCTGCCTACCCTTCCTCCATCAGAAAACCTACTCCAACCCTCTAACTCCTATTCCTCCCCTTCATTTACCACCCTTTTCTGATTTGACCTAACTTCTACATCCTTGTGCAACATCGCTCCCTCCATCCTTGAACAAATCCAACCATCCTCATCACTCCTCAGCTTCATTCACCAGGTCGTAGACCTCTTCAAATCCTCATCCAAACTCCATCTCCACTTTTCCACCTATCTTCCACCATCAACCCTCCAAAATCTCCTTTCGGAACATCCTCTAGATCCCCTGCAAACTTCCTGTAGAAGTTAACGAAAGCGGTTTTTCGAGATCCGAGCACTGTGAAACTCTCTGGAAGGGTGTTAGGGACCCCTTAGGCCCTCTTATCACCTTCCCAACCTCCTACAAGCACCTACCCCATCTCCTTTCGCCAATCAACCTCTACACAGTCAAAAATAGTTAAAGCACATGCATAATAATTCTGAAAGATTACTCAAAAATACAAAAAATATGCTTTATCCATATTTTCCTTCAGAAGTAGCTTAGTCACATGCATTTTACCTTTCCAAGAGTCAATGGAATCCATTTCTGCAGCTTTCATCCTTTTTCTTACACCAGTAGGGTTAATCAGTAAAACTAGGGTTTGCTAGGGTTTGCATTTCTTTTCAGCTTTCAACTTCTTTCTACAAGTAGATTAGCCTCTATTGAGTTAGCTTTCATCCATCACAGTTAAAAGCTTCTTCTAAGAGCTTATAGAAGTTGGCTTAAACTCCTAGCGGATTTGTGTCAGCTGATCAAGTGACAGCCTGTGGCAAGAGCTAGTACTTGTGCATATAGCACTGTCGCTTCCAAGTTTGTTATGAACTACCGGGTTGATAAAATTAAAGAAGGGAGTCCCAGGAGTTGTAGCATTATTGCTGCAATACTAGAGCCCACCATATTTTTGGCGGCATTGCTAGGGAAGTGTCAGAGTATTTGTGATTGTTGCTTTTATTCTATTTTCTACTACAACCTACTGCTCAGCAGTTTATTTCAGAAAGCATAGAGTAGTTGTCTCATTTCCATTCTGCAATTTCATTTCCACAAAAGTAGATTAGACATTTCCTGCTTTTCTAGACTAGCATTTCAATTCTACAAGCATAGAATAAAATTTCAATTATGTAAGCGTAGATTAGCATTTCCTTTCTGTAATTTCATTTCAGCAACATAGATTAGTCATTTCCCGCTTTCATTTCAATTTTGCAATTTGCATTTCAGCAAGGTTTATTGTAGTTAGTTGCAATTTGTTGTTCAGTCAATTTTAGTTTTGCAGGTACAAGCAGAAAAAAACACCAAAAATCAACCAAAAATATTCCATTTCATGCCTTGTAGGAATAGAGACAATACAAGAAAATTCTTACCCAACACCCCCACCACATCACTGAGTCACCCTTCTCTCTTATTTGGTGGCAGTGATCCAGAAGAACCTATAAGTGAGCCTCCAGAGATATACAAAGATCCTATAATAGAAGAAGAGCAAGAGAAAATTCCTCTTGAGATCATGGCTGAACACAGAAATGGTATAGGAGATGAGGAGAGAATAGAAGGTGCCTTTCCCCTCCGAGAGATCAATGTTGACATGGAAATGAAAAAGATAAGTCCCTTAGCCTTACCTCACTTCCATGGATTGACCACTGAAGACCCCGATACCTTATTGTTTGAGTTTGTTGTCCTTTGTCGAACTTATGACTATGCCGAAGACGAGCAAAAGTTGAAACTCTTTCCCTCTACCCTCAAGGATGCAGCACTACGCTGGTTCATGGGGTTACCTGGAAACAGTATCACAACTTGGGCTTATATGCAGAAGGCCTTTAACAACAAATACCGGGACTGCTGTATATCAAAAGAAACGAAGGGAGAGATCTTTCAGATGACCATGGGAAGTGATGAGTCTTTAGAAGACTATGAAGAAATGTTCCAACTTAGTTATAAAAGGGCCAGGTGCACACTTGACCCTGAATCTCTGAAGCTGGTTCTGCTCCGAGGAGTCCTTGAAGACCTACTAGATACCCTCCATTTGCTAGCTGGAGGATACATCTACCAACTACGTTATGATGACATAAAGACTGTGTTTAGAAACCATTCTAGGGTAGCCCGGAAAAGAGGTAGGGGGAATCCACTTTCAGCTAGTGCCACCTTCTCCAAGCATGAGTTTACAAATCAGATGGAAGACCTCAAAAGTGAGATGAGACAGACCATTGCCATGTAACTAGATACTTTCCAAATCCAACGAAAGAAAGAGGAAGCTAAGAGGGCTTTGGCCATCTTTTGTCCCAGATGTACAAGGAAGCATCCTAAGAATGACTGTCCATTGCACTCAGTAGAGGTATGTTTCGTTTGTGAGGAAGACCACCCTACAAACCAGTGCCCAACCTTACCCAGACTTAAAGCTATGTACCAAGGGGCTAAGGGAGTCATTGAACCACTCTACTTCCTCAATCAAAGGAGGCCACATGGATCCAGACCTTACTAGAAGGGGATGCAAGGGACATCCAAAACTTATTACAACCCCAACCAATCTGCTCACATACCTTCTTGGGGTCCCCCTGCTCATCCTTCCTGGTCTGCACCCCCTCCTTGGTCTTATCCATCTCAATACTATACTCAACCTGTTGCTCATTCGTTCCATTCTCATGTTCAGCCACAACATCAGTGGAATGCACCTCAGCCGTGGTGGAGGCCCCAATACAACTCTCCTCCCACTATTTTGCCTCCACCACCTACTCAACTACAACCATCAACCACAACCATTACCTCCTACTCCTCCAAGACAACCCCAGATGCCTACTCAATCGAACCCAAACCCCTAGACAGGCTCAGCAGGTATATACTGGAGAGACAACATGCTCTACATATGCTGTGGAGATTCAGGAGATCAACCTATGATCTGGGAAGGTCCTTCCAGATCGCCAACCTCCTCTCCTGGAGGATGAGGAAGAGAAATAGGAAAGTGAACCCAAAGCCATTCCACCCTTTCCTAAGAGACTAATAGCAGCCATGCAACCAAACCCAGAGGAGACTGAACTTCTGGGAGAACTTAAACAGTGGTGTGTGAAAATCCCACTTCTCTAGGGAATAAAAGATGTACCAATCTACAACAAATTGATCAAGGAGAAGTGTTTCAGGCACCCAAGTAGGTGCAAGAGAGATGCCCCAACTATCAATGTCATAGGACAACTATCCGATCTGATGTTGGGACAAATAATCTGTCCAAAATATTTGGACCATGGGAGTCCTATAGTTGATGTCCACATCAATGGCACCATAATCCCCCGCACCCTGATTGATCTAGGGGCTACCATTAATGTGATGACCAGGGACACTATGCTCAAACTTAACCTTCAGAGTTCCCTAAGAAAGACCTTGATAGTACTGCAGTTAGCAGACCACTCCACCGTGACTCCCGAAGGGATTGTGGAGGATGTCTTGGTCTCTGTTGATTCTTGGGAGTACCCTGCGGACTTCTTGTTCCTTCAACCAAAGGCAAAAATCACTGGATACCCCCTCATTTTGGGAAGGCCTTGGTTAGCTACTGCAGATGCTTACATCAATCATTGAGCTGGGAGCATAACCATCAAGAATGGGCCTATGTCCAAACAGCTAGTTCTATATCCTCCTGCACAACCTCTGCTAGAACATGACTTACCTCTCTGGTTGGAGGAGGAAGATGAGGATGAAGTTTACTCTGCACTAGTGTGCATAGTGGAAGCCACTCGGGGAGGTCCTCAAACCGAGGATGACCTGATTGAGAATTTGATTCAAAACCTACTTCCCAGTGTGCTGCCATTAGAGGAGTTGGTGGAAGGTACCCAAGCCAATGCTTTAGTGGACCTATGTGCACTGATCCGACCTCTCCTAGAGTTAAGAATGTGGAATTTGGCCCTGAAAGAACTTTGAAGATCAACTCATCCTTATCCCCCTCTCAAGAGAAGGAGCTGTGTAGCTTATTGAACTGCCATTTGGATGCTTTCACTTGGAGCTATAAGGATATGAAAGGAGTCCACCCTTTGGTCTATAACCATCACAATTACATTAAAGAGGATTGTAAACCAGTCAGGAAGCCCCAGAGGAGAATGAATCCAGCCCTTAAGGACATTGTTAAAGAAGAATTGCAAAAGTTGTTGGATGCAGGATCCATCTATCCCATCTCTGACAATGAATGGGTTTCGCCTCTGGTGCTTGTGCCCAAGAAAAATGGGAAGTGGAGAATCTATGTAGATTAGTGAGAACTTAACAAAGCCACCAAGAAGGACCATTTCCCTTTGCCTTTCATAGATCAAGTGTTAGATGGGCTGGCAGGGAAGAAGTTCTTTTCTTTCCTAGATGGGTTCTGCGGGTATAATCAGATCCAAATCTGCCCAGAAGACCAAGATAAGACCACTTTCACTTGTCCATGGGGTACCTTTGCCTACTGGGTCCTTCCCTTTGGGCTATGCAATGCTCCTGCTACTTTCCAAAGAGTAGTACTGAGCATATTTACTAAGTTGGTTCATGATTCAATGGAAATCTATATGGATGACTTTACTCCTTATGGGTCCAACTTCCAAGAAGCATTGACTAACCTGGGAAAAGTTTTAACCAAGTGTATTGAAATGAACTTGTCCCTCAGTTCTGAAAATTGTGAATTCTTGATGAATGAAGGGACCGTGCTAGGTCATACAATTTCTCAGCAAGGATTATAGGTGGATCCTAACAAAATTGCTATCATCCAAAAGGTTTCGCCTCCTCAAAAGGTAAGAGATGTTTGGAGTTTTCTAGGCTTAGCAAGATATAGAAGATTCATTAAAGACTTCAGTAATCTAGCCTTACCATTGTTTGGTCTTTTGGCAAAAGATGTTGAGTTTAAATGGACTGAACACTGTCAAGAGGCTCTGGATGAGTTGAAAGATAAGCTGGTAATTGCCCCAATCTTGAGAGTTCCAAACTGGGCCCTACCTTTCCACATCCACATTGATGCCTCGAACAAAGCCATAGGGGCAGCCTTAGGACAAGTCGAAGAGAAGCTACCATATGCCATATACTTTGTCAGCAAAAACCTATCCAAGATAGAATTAAACTATACTGTGACTGAGAAAGAGCTCCTAGCTGTAGTCCATTCCCTAAACAAGTTCAGACACTACATCACTGGCTATCAAACATTCAGACACACTGATCATGTTGTGATTAGGTATTTGATGAATAACCCTGATGTGAATGCTTGTATCATTAGATGGTTACTTTTATTGTAGCAATTTGACTTAACCATTGTTGACAAGCCAGGTAAGGAAAATGTTGTTGCTGATTTTCTGTCTAGACTAGATTTGCCTGCAGGTGAAGAAGGGATGGTGGATGACCAAATGCTAGATGAACACCTATTTGCTATTTCAGTACTCTCTCCATGGTTTGCTGATATAGAAAACTACTTGGTTTCAGCACAGTTCCCTCCACACCTATCCTCAAAAGAGAAGAGCAGAATTGTGAGGAAAAGTGCCCCTTCACTTGGATTGGGGGCAACCTATTTAAACTCGGCCTAGATCAGATCTTGAGGCGTTGTGTTAGGGAGGAGGAATTTTTTGACATTCTCCTAACTTGTCACAATGGACCCTGTGGAGGCCACTTTGCAACAAAAAGGACTGCCTTCAAAATTCTACAGGTAGGCTATTATTGGCCCACTCTTCATCAAGATGTTAGAAGATACATCAGCCAATGTGACCGATGTCAAAGGATGGGGAAACCGACTCTGAGGGATGAAATGCCCCTCCAACCTCAAGTGACTTTCAAGCCATTTGAGAAGTGGGTAATGGACTTTGTGGGTCCTATCAACCCTCCTTCAAAGCAAAAGTCTTACATCATTGTGTGGACAAACCTGACAAAGTGGGCAGAAACGAAGGAAATCAAGGCAAGGACAGAAGAAAAAGTGGCTGAGTTTTTGAGGGAAAATATCTTCTACAAGTTTGGCTACCCAAGAGAATTAGTCATAGATTAAGGAAGTCAGTTCACCTCTAACCTGATTGAAGACCTGCTCACTCATCACAAGGTCAAGCACAGAACCTCCACCCCTTATCATCCGCAAGCAAATGGGTAGGTGGAAGTCACTAATAGGGCTTTGGAAGAGATTTTGACTAAGGTAGTGAGTAGCAGCAAAAAATATTGGGTAGATCGCTTGGTTGAGGCCACCTGGGCCTACAACACCACTTGGAAAACTACAACAGGTTTCACACCTTATGAGCTGGTCTGCGGGAAGAAGGCTCTGTTGTCCATAGAGTTCGAGTACAACACATTGAGGTTGGCAGCTCAGCTGGACCTAGATCTCAGCCATGCATAACAGGAAAGGTTACTACAACTGAATGGATTAGATGAACAGAGAATGCAGACCCTCCTCCACTCAGAAGTAGTTCAACTCCAAAGAAATATATGGCATGACTGGCACCTTAACGAAAAGTAATTCCAGCCAGGAGATTGGGCGATGTTATATGACTCGAGATACATGGATTTCAAAGGGAAGTTGAGGACAAGGTGGCTGGGACCATATACAATGGAGAAATGCAACGAAAGTGGTTCAGTCCTTATCAGGACCATTGATGAAGAAGCCATCCCCATGCTCGTCAACGAGCATTGATTGAAAATCTATAGGAAGCCCCTTTCTAAGCAGGAGTTCATTGAAACTCTGGATAAATCAGTGCTCGTAGTGGAGCAGGGCTCTGTCTCTACTCTACCCACACTTTGATCATCAAAAAAAAAAAAAGAGAAAAAAAAAGGAAAAAAAAAGAAAATGAATAAAAATATCCCTCGGTGAAAACCTCTTAGAGGCACCCGAGGAAGGTAGTGAGGGTGAAAACCTCCTGGAGGCACCCCAGCTGTCTCTCTCTCAAAAAAAGAAAAAAAAAGAAAAAGAAATAGACCTAATCTCTATTGAATAATTGTAGGTTGTAGGGAAAGACATTGCAGGTTAGGAGGATCGCACAAAACAAGGACAGAGGTCAGCACTAGGCTGCAAGCATCCCTCACAAACAATTCCTCCATAACCACTCCCCTTTCCTAAGAATTGATCACATTTGGGGTAAGATTTCACCTTCTATAGGAAGTTCTGTGGCTTCTATAGGAAGATCCTGTAGAACCTACAAACAGGCCAGAATTGTTCACGAGAAAGAATCCGAAGGTTGGAAATCTACCTGCTAGGCCTGGAAACACCCCTGTTTCGGTCCATCACCATATGTCACCCTTTTTCATCTCTTTACACCTCCATTGCACTCATCCTTTTATTTGTTCTTGCATAGTCACACACAGAAAACCTTTTTGTCTTCATACTGCCAGCAAAACCTTTTATTGACAAATCAGGAGCAGTTTTCTCACTTACCATACCTGCCAATCTCCATCTAGACTCTTCATCCGTTGAACCCCTCGTTAGTAGTATAGCCCTACTCAGTCTAGCTTGCATCCCAGGAGGAGAATTAGCTACAGAACATCCTACAGAAATCCTGTAGTAGCTGATCCCTCTAGAAGACATACTCTAGAGACAAGGACAATTGAAAAAAACAACAAAGGAGACATGCAAAGGGCTCATCTTGAACGTGAAAATATCATCAGAAGCAGAAGCCAAGCAAAACCTATGCATGCAGCGACAGTAAACAATGGAATGGATTCCAAAACATGTGCATGCAGCATCAACGAATGAAGGAATGGGCTCCAAAACCCGTGCCTGAAGCAGCATCAAACAAAGGAGTGGTTCCAAGACCTAAAGTCTACATAACACGACCGTGACCATGCAGGTAAGTGTCTAAACTCATTCTTCAATTGCATAAATCATATTTTAAAAGCTGCATGCCTATGGGAATGGTTCGGATTGAATGGAATTGGTGGCCAATCAACTGGCCACCCTCAGCCAGTTACACAGCCTCATGGGATCCAAAGGAGCCTAGTTACATTCAATTTTTCGATGATATGTGAAGCCAACACGTGTGAGTGTCCATTCAGGGAGAAATCGTCAGGACTGGTAGTGGTGGCGGCGGATAATGGCAGAGGGGAGATAATGGCGGTCAGAAACACGTAGAAGCATTATGGCCATGATGTCAGATCAACGGTTCGTTCTGGCCACCTCATCCCCTCACCATGAGTCACGCCGTAGTTAAAAGATGCCCAGCTGAAACTTACACCACCTTCTGTTCATTTTGCACTTGCAACGTCCTCAACTAGAGTACACATCCTCCGCTTCCAAAAACAGTTAACCAGTCGTCCTCCACTAGTTTTTCAGCCTGTTTTCAAAAATCTCCCTCGTATCGGGCTCGCTCAGAGGCGCAGTGACATTCTACAGGAACGGGGGGGGGTATTCTACAGAAAGGGCTCTACAGGAAAGATTGCACAGGTTTCCGGAGTAGGAAAACCTAGGATTTTTTGTTGAATTTGGAGCTCCAAACAAGGTAGGTTCGAAAAACTCCTCTATGCATGGTATGTTTTGCAAAGGTAGTGAATTGAATTACATCAGGTTGGAAAATCAGATTAAAAATCTTCCTGTGTATTGGAAGTAAAACGTTTGCCTGTGTATTGCACTGAGTGTCCCAGTTTTTCTGCATCAAAATTCTCCTCCACGTTTCCTTTTTAAAATTCTCCTGTAGGGAAGATATATGCAGCTATGGAGGCTAGCCTGTGTGTGTAAAAAATTTGAATTTGCATATATGTCTGTGTGCTGAGAAGAAAACTTGATCTCTGTACTCTGTCTGTAGAAACAAAATTCTTCCTTTCATAAACATACAACCAAGTTCTGGGTGACAGCAGTCTTAAAACCAGGGAATTGTTGCTAGTTGATATTGGACACTCGAGAAATTCCTTCTTAGGTCAGGGGAAACCATAAAAAAAATAAAAATAAAAAAATAAAATAAAAAAATCTCCTTTTTCTGATTAAAGCATACAAAGAGCACTCTCACCATGCCAGGAGGATTCATAAGGAAAGAACCCTCGAACTCTAGCAAGCTGCACGATCATCCTGAGGTGGTGGACCTTTTCACCCGAGCCAATTGGATATCTTTCTTTGACAAAATTCAGGGTCATGATGAGGAGATAACTGAGGAATTTTTAATGTCCCTGAGACCTAAATAAAAGACACAGGCCACAATTAGTTTTATGGGTTTAACCCTACAACTTACCCCTAAGCTCATCAATTGAGTTACTGGTCTACCATTGGGACTCCCTTGGAGCAAAGAAGAGAGGTCATTGGGCCAAGTTGCCTGTTACATAGTAATTTATCACCGCTTTCACTCCCAGTGTTCTCACTGTGTCATGTGTCCAAGTCAAACATGCTTATGATAGACAAATGCTCTCCTATGCTGCCAATTGACCCACTTTTCCTAAGTTATCTACCTCATTGCGGCTATGGGCTTTACAAACGCGCTGAAAGGTGTTCATGAACAGTCCATTTGTGCTATTAGTGTGGAAGTACATCTGATTCCTGCGATGGCCCATTTTTAGGCACCAGCACGGGGCTATGTGTTTCCTTCAGCGATGATCTGACTAGCTGCATTGATCACTAGTGATGTCAGAACTGAAGATCAGTTATATTCCCGCAATGATCCAGATTAGGCAAATTTGTTCCAACAGTCGGCCTTCCAGATGACTCCAGACCTGATTGTTGGCCTAGTTTGTGTCGCCCTTCGTTCCCTGGTGTGGCAGTTCCGTCAATCATGCTACCTTCCTTGATGATAATCTCTCCCTTCCACCTTTCATGGAGGCTCCTTCTCCTATTTAAACTCTCACCATTTCTATGCATTGCTAGTTTTCTAATAGTTGGCTTGTCGATAGTTGGAGAATTCTTCATTGTACAGTGTTGTTAGTGCTTTGATAAGTAGCTGGTATGAGTGTGAGAGTGTTGTTTGGGGAAGGTTGTAAAGTGCCCTTGATTCCATGTCAAGCTTGTGAGAGAGAGAGACTTGTTTTGGGAGATTCATCATCCAAGAGTGATGCTTGAAGAACATGATGGTTGGACCCTCCTAAGAAGGCTTGTGATGTCAAGACTTTGGTTGTAAGCTCACTCTTATTTCATTATTAATGCAATAAATTATGTTTTCCTATGTCTTGTATGCAATGTACTTGATAGCTCATGAATTTTTGACTTTGTGAGTAAATGGTTTATTATTGTTTCCGGATTACGTGCTTTGTTGTATTTCCTTTGCTTTGTTTCAGGCTGATCACTCATTGAGGAGAAGAAACTGGAAGCTGGAGTAGCGTAACGGAACTCCATCGACCACCGATTGAGGTAGGCCTCCAACTTTGAATTATTTAAGGAAAGCTATTGTTGATCTGTCCTTATTTGTGACTAGACCCACTCTAGGGCTAGAGGGGTTGCCTCTGTCTACAGAGGGAACACTTTCCTGCATCACATTGCCAAGAAAACATTCTTCCTGCCCGAGGAACATCCCGTAGAAAACAAAAACGAGGTTAGGAGAACCAGCGTGCATCCGCTCTAGAGTGAGGTTAGTTTCCAAATTATGAAGTACATTACATGTGAAGGGAGGTTTAGCATTGTCTATGGTTATCATTTTAGGTTGCTGTGTGAACTAAGGCATGGGATTGATTTACCTCCAGCCAAGAAACTGAGCATTCCCTATTTTCTTCTTCAGCCACTAATTGAATGTGGTAAAAAATTAAATGAAGGGATCCCAAATCAATTAACCCATCATGGGCTCATCAAACTATTAGTGGAAGATGCCTTGCACACCTACATTGTCCCCATATCTTGGGAAATATTCCGAAACATGTCCCGGGATGATGATATTAGAATTCTATTCGAGGACATCACCTCATCCTGCAGTGAGGAGGGAGACCACACTGAAGAAGGTGAGAGAACCAATGGTGAAGGAACACAAGACATTCAAGCAGAAAATGGACAAAAAGAGAAAGGGGAAATGGGCTAGATTGCTGAGCCTAAAACAGAGGAAGGAACAACAGCACAAACACCAAGGGAAAAGAGAATGCAAAGTAGAGTAGAGAGGGCTAGAAAAGCCCAAATACAGCCAAAGTAGGCACACAGAAACAAAAAGAAAAGACACATCCTGAAATAGCAGCAAGACAGACAGAAACAATTGACATAGGGATTTCTTCAAGAAGCAGGGAAAAAGAACAGTAAGAGGAGAAATCACGTGAGATATTGGTTAGGGAGGTAGCAGCTGTGCTTGCTGCCTTAAGCACACCTCCAAAAAAAAAGGGAAGAGAAAGAGGAAAACCTCCATGTACTTTAAAGCAAGGAGGAGCACACGGATCAAAGTGGGCAGACCCCAGCCACAGTCAAAGGAGCCAATTATCATTGAGGACACCACAACTAAACCAAAAGAGGAGTCTCCTTCAAAGATATCCATCACCTATGAACGAGGAAGCCCAAAAACCTCCACCTAGAGAGAAAGAGTTAGGATGATGGACTTAAAGACATCTCTACAGGAAGCTGAGACGACTCTACAGGAAACTCTGGCTAAGTTAAAAGAGACTAAGAAATTAGAGGGAAAGGTAGCCAAACCATCAAAGGAAGAAGAAAAGACCAAGGAAATACTGGAACCAAGCCCTCAACCCAACTTGGTCTCATACTACAACCTATTAGAATCCGAGAAGATAATTCCCCAGAAATTTGCGGTGCCACTCTTCTTTGCACTAGAACAAGAAAGGGTGAGGACTCACACTTGGATGAGGATTGCCAAGTCTAAGGGTGTGGTAGACATAGGCCACCTAGAAGAATAACTTGAGGAATCAAGAAAATAATTGGCCATGGTAAGGCATATGTAAAGTAGTCAAAGGGCCAAACTATAGGAAGAGAATGAGCTGCCAAACCAACAGCTACAGCTACAGGGAAGGCATAGGGAAGATAGGCCCTCCAATTTGGGAGAACAACAGCAGCAAGAAAGGCTTTCAACATACAAGGAAAATTTTGATAAATAGCAGAAAGAGGACAAGTTGCAGGCTGAGATTGAGGCGCTAACAAAATAGCTGCAAGAAAAGGAGTCACAAGCAGCAGAGGAAATACAACTTTTAAAGCAACAGGTGCAAGAGAAAGAAGCCCAACTAGCCTGCATGGCCAGCTGGGCAGTAGAAGCCTTACAATGTAGGCAACTTGCCAAGTCATATGCCTTATATCTTAAATATCAATGGTTATAATTCCAAATTAACACCTTGGCCCAAAGGGGCACCATTCCATTTTAGAATTATCATCAATTCATGACTTTGTGTGATAGCAGCTCAGCAGAAGATAAGGCCAAGTTATCAGAATTCCATTTACACAACTTGGCCCTTCCAAACATGAACCTGTGGGATCCCAATTCTGCATTTGGAGATGTGCAACTTATGGCCATGGCCTCTTGGCTAAATCATGAGGAAAAGAGGGTAGCAGAGATTTGAAATATCATGAACAGGGAGCTAAGTGAACCACTCATGGTTAGGGCAGAACCAAAGGATACATCAGCCTTAATATACGCCCATCAGCACCTGGCCAACAATCCTCAGGGTCTACCAGATTACATTGAAATACAAGCTCAGGCCATTTCTCACTTTGAGGACATGGAAAGACTATTGGGGGATAACTGCATTCATGCTTGCACAAGGAGGTGGAACACACTGTCCCACAGTCTGAAAATTAGAGAATACCACTCCCCAACAAGGATGAGGGAGGCCTTGGAAAGAGTACCACTCTACAAACAGTCAATGCAAAATCTGCAGGCCAATTGGATCAGCCTAAAGTTCAGTCCTCCCTTGCTTTTAGGATTGCTGGAAGGGGTCAAAGAAGAAGAGGAGCATAGGAAATGGGAGGAAATAGAGGGAAAAGTAGGGTTCCATGACTGAGAAGAGGGCATCACCTTGGAAGCTTGGGATGTTAGAGAGGCAGTCAAGGCAATCAAAGATGACAAGTTGGATTAGTTGCTCAGAGGATGAGCAACCCATTTAGCAGGGGGGTGATGATGAGCCCCAAAAATGGGTAACTTATTGGGGTCATTTTGCCTATTATTCTTGATTAATCCACCATTCTTCATAGTTTATGCATGCTTTTGAGTATATTTATGTTAATTGAATGAATGAGAATAGTCACTTGACCATGAAGTCAAATACGTGCTTATTGCAGATTTTTGGACAACTTTTGGACCAAGGTCAAGTATCTATGAGCCAGTTGACAGCCAAATACGAGGGAACAAGGCTGAGGATTTGTAGGAAGGGTGTCTCTAGCACTAAATGGTCCCTTCCTCAAGCTCTCCACCATCAGCTCGAAGTTTAGTAGCCCACCAAAGGTGATTCCCAAGGGCAACCGAGCAGCTTTTGTGAAGTGGCTGAGTACTTGCAATTTTGAGGAGACGAGCCCCTTGAATTAAGGAGAACTGTTGGAGGTCCTCGTAGTGCATAAGTAGGAAGGCTTCCAGCCTTCGTAGTTTACTTCTTGAACATTTTTATTTTGCACTTTAGTGCTGCTCTGCCTTCCAATGCATTTTGGATCTTTTGCTGTAAACATTGTGACATGGTTATTTTTTGAGTAATGGAGATCAGTTTCATTTTGCATCAGCTCTGAGCTTCTTCTTAGGAGGTTGTATCTCTTGGGGTTGGGCCCAACCCAAGTGCTAGTACCTCCTTGGTGTACTTTTATATGTTTTTTCTACATTCATAGAATAATTTCTGCTAGTAGATTAAAAGCTTGCTTGGTTACTTAGGTCATTTTTGATGGTTGAAATAGATTTTCATGTTTCAAGTTGATTTGATAGGTTGATAACAGAGAATATCTTCGAAAAATTTCATCAAGAAAACCTTGATCTCACCTCTCCCTCCTTGAGACCATGAGCTGAGACCAAGGCGTCCTTGCTGCCACAAAAACATTGTTCTTGCTTCTTCATGCAATTGCTAGTGTTAGATTCTTAGTTGCAAAAGTTGATACCAGTTGTGATTACATGCTTAGATCTGTTCTTGCTTAGTTTTCATAGTTAACTTACATGATTTTCTACCAATAAATTTCTGTTCATCATGCTTGCTGTTTTCTAGGTCAAATTAGGTCAAAATAGCTAGATATTTGATTTGCATAGTCTTTGTTTGCACAGTTTTGGAAAATAGTGTGCCGAACACCTGTGATACCTCCTTGCCTACCCTTCCTCCATCAGACAACCTGCTCCAACCCTCTAAGTCCTATTCCTCCCCTTCATTTGCCACCCCTTTCTGATTTGACCTAACTTCTACATCCTTGTGCAACATCGCTCCCTCCATTCTTGAACAAATCCAACCATCCTCATCACTCCTCAGGTTCGTTCACTAGGTCCTAGACCTCGTCACATCCTCATCCATCCTCCATCTCCACTTTTCCACCTTTCTTCCACCATCAACCCTCCAAAATCTCCTTTCGGAACATCCTGTAGAACCCCTGCAAACTTCCTGTAGAAGTTCACGAGAGCGGTTTTTCGAGATCCGAACACTATGAAACTATCTAGAAGGGTGTTAGGGGCCCCTTAGGCCCTCTTCTCACCTTCCCAACCTCCTACAAGCACCTACCCCATCTCCTTTCGCCAGTCAACCTCTACACAGTCAAAAATAGTTAAATCACATGCATAATAATTCTTAAAGATTACTCAAAAATACAAAAAGATTGTTTATCCATTTTTTCCTTTAGAAGTAGCTTAGTCACTTGCATTTTACCTTTCCAAGAGTCAATGGCATCCATTTCTGTAACTTTTATCCTTTTTCTTGCACCAGTAGGGTTAGTCAGTAAAACTAGGGTTTGCATTTCTTTTCAGCTTTCAAATTCTTTCTGCAAGTAGATTAGCCTCTGTTGAGTTAGCTTTCATCCATCACAGTTAAAAGCTTATTCTAAGAGCTCATAGAAGCTAGCTTAAGCTCCTAGCAGACTTGTGCGGGCTGATCAAGTGACAACCTGAGGCAAGAGCTAGTACTTGTGCATATAGCACCGTCGCTTCCAAGTTTGTTACGAACTACTGGGTTGATAAAAGTAAAGAAGAGAGTCCTAGGAGTTGTAGCATTATTGCTGCAATACTGGAGCCCACCAGAGGGATCCACTAGTAGTAGTAGAAAGGGATTGGAAGTAGACAAGGAAGAAGAGAATGTATCACTTTCCAGTAAAGGAAGGGCAAAGAAATTTCTCATTCAGGGAAAAAAATCAAAGGGAGGTGAGAAGAAGAAAAAGGACCTGTCAAAGGTCAAATACTTCGGGTGTGTAGAGTTTGGCCACTATATCACTCACTGTCCGAAGAGAAAGAAGGAAAAGAAGGGGTAGGATCAAATGAAAAATTCAATAGATATTGATGAATTGACCTCTATCTTGGAGGAGTTTGCATTGATAGCAACTATACCTCTAGATGGAGAAGGGGCATGATGCTTCAAAGTTGCAGGTTTGGGCAGGGTCTGAGGAGGCATAGCATCGAACATCGAACAAGTGTTTCCTTTGGATCATTACCTTTGCTATAGGATGCCACAATATTTAGTAGAAAGAGGATTGAGGGGTCAGCAATGTGCAGTCAAATCTTGTGGGAGAGTGTAGAGCTAGTTTCAATCTGATACTAGAGGGGTGTAGAGATAGTTGGGCGTAGTAAGATACTTAGTAGACATAGTACATATAGTTGCAATTAAAGACTCAAGGAATCGTTGTAGAATCCAGTTTCATGCACAATATCATAGTTTTAAGTTGTAGTAGTTCCAACATCAATAGCAACATGAGATGGAATGTAGTGTAGGCAACATTGACAGTTGTGCAAAGAGGTAGGTACAACATCAACAACAATGTACATGTAGAGTGGTTCAATGATAGGGTTTGAAGTTAAATAAAATTATGTGTAGTATATTGGTGGATAGTGACAATATGTTGTAGATATCATACACCAATAACATGGTTTGACTATAGAGGAGTGATTTAGTGGAGTGGAGAAAACATCTTCCTCGCTAAGAGGGAGTGTTATTTTTTGTTGTTTTGGTGGCATCAGATAGGTGTTCTAGTCTCAATTTGTGTATGAGAGGATAAATAAAATGATATATCTAAAACCCAGAAACGGTTTCGCGATATAAGCTCTTGAAACACCTTAATTAAATTAATTGGGCATCATTTAATTTTTTTCATAAGTCAAACTTAGGAAAATTGGTTAATTAATGAGAATTAAGTAAGGATGGCTGAGAATTATATGGAGACTCACATGGATCAAAAGTAAGATGATATCAATCATTGAAGCTCCAATGAGATACTATAAGAGCGATTCGATGGGATCAAGAAAGACACAAGAGGGCAACAAGTTACCTGGGTATATTGAGCTATCCACTTGTCATGATTCTGTAAGGAAGTAAGTTCGAGCCAGAAGGAGAGAATTGGTGATTGAAGGAGCCATAAAGGGGAATTATAGAGAGTTTGCTAGTAGTTTTTTAGTGTCAAATAGGCAAGAAAATGGAGGTGGAAATATTCTGCAAAGAAAGTCATATAAGTAGTGCAAGTTAGCCAGTTCAGTAGAGTGAGTTTCTAGGAAGGATTTGTTTTAGCTGTTGAAGGTCATATTTTAGTTTGAAAGGCAAAGAAAAAAAATTAAAGGTAATAATAAAATAAACCTTCATTTATTACACCAGTTTTAACTTTGGGGTTTTTCGGAGGAATTTTGAGTCTAAAAATATGGGTGTCTACTTTTATGTGTGTGCATCTATTTCTTAGTTCCTAGTTTTTATTTTCCACAATGTTTTTTACGGTGAATATTACAATTGTGAATTATTCTATAATTATCGTAAATAATTAAACTGATAACAGTTAGGAGAATACTATCCTGTAATTATAGTCAAGGAATTTCCATAGTATTCAAGATCCCTCCCATTCCCCTTATGCAAGTAGAAATAAGAGACTATTATTCATATATTTCTCTCATGCCCATACTCCAAGATAGTTTGCAATATTTCCTTAGGCCCTCTATATTCTCAAATAAGATTTCCATTTGACCTCATATCTTTATTTTCCTCTTGGAACAAGCACTATATTAGATCCTTGGTAGGAAAATCTAACCTCAAAAGACTCTAGGTATCCCTCCCTAAATATCTCTGTTGGAAAATTTGGTTATTTAGAAGTAGCGACAATTTCAATATTTCTTTTTTTACTCTCAAGACTCACCGCTTGGAAATCCCTTTCCTTAAAAATGTATTTCATTAGCCCATCTCTTTCAACCCATAATCCTCTCTTAAACAATCAAGAGAAATTATGGTTGAACTCTCTTCCTGGCCCCTTGTGAAATTTCCCCACCTCCACTCCCAGATCCTTCCCATTGGAAGAGACATGGAATTTATGCCTTTTTGATGAAGCCTTGGAATATTAAAAAAAAATCATTATAACCTCTATTTTTATGGAGCATCTAAGAGTAACCCAGGGATGGAAAAAGGGGGAGGGATAATATCTAATCCTGAAGGGAAAGTTGTTGCCAAATGTTCTTGGGGGCTAGGAAATAAAAACCAACAACCAAGCATAGATGTACGGTCTCTTATTGGGGTTAAATTTATCTCATGATATGGTAATTTTGGATTATCATCCAACACCTAATCAATGGTTCCTATTCTAAGTAAATCTTCCTTAAACTCCTCCTTAAAAGAATAAATCGATCTTTGGACCTCCTATCCTGAATTTTTCTCTACGATATTTTTAGAAGAAAAAATTCAAAGGTCAATTGTTAAGCCATTCTAGCTTGCATTTTGGAAGTGGGACAAAATTAAGTTAATGGTATCAAGGAGTGGCACCCGATCCCATATTTATCTAATGAATATTCCTAATTTTATGCACCCCCCAAAGTACTGCCCCTATTTGAATATTTCATGGATTAATGGAAACATTAATTTTAAAAGTTAAGGGTCATGATGGCTAGATATCTCACACATGATGTGGGTTCGATTCATGTGTCAGAGGTTATATTAACTCCCCACACCTCTACTTGCATAGTACAAAATATTGCATCTCATTTAGCTCCACCACCTTATAGAGTGATGAATCCGACAAGAATGGACATGCAGTGTGTTAATTGTGATATGAAGGGAATTGTGTGTGAGGGATGCCTCTTTGATTATAAATTCTAGGCTTTATTCAACCCCCCTTGCATATCTACCCAATCATTCGTTCCATAAAGGATCCTTCCCTCGCATATCCACTAGCATTTTAAGCTCTTCCCCTTTGATCACTTCATCGCATCCATAACTTTTTTCTCTAAGTAGCTCTGTTATTAGCCTCGTGTGACTAGAAATTCCCTCAAATTTATTGTGATGAGGCCTTGGCTCCACCACACCTGTAGCTTGATAAATTGGTGAAATTCTCTCTCAAGGACCCTTGCTGAAAAGAACACGAGCAGATCTAAAGGGGGGGACTACTTCAACAACCTAGGGTTCATTGGTGTTAGGAATTTCAAGGTTTGTTCTCAATGTCTATGCTCAGTTGTTCTCTATCCTTCTCATATGATTGTGATATTCTTTTCTACCTTGAGTTTTCTCTACCAATTTAGGAAAATATGGAACCACCTCCAACCTTTTATATTGATATGGGCCCGCTTTCCAATATTTCCTTCTCTGAGGCTGAAGTTGGTTTTCACTCTTTCATCGCAGACTCCTATGATGCCCCTAGCATTAACCCTAACCCTCATTATCTAACCTATCCATGCTCAATTTGCCCATTTATGTTGCAACCATATCATTGGACTCCCTTATTCCAATTTATATCTTGTGAATCTCTTACAACATCACCTGCATGTACAACTAGTATACAACCTTTTCTACCTCTTGGATCCCCCTCTATTGCTTCTTGGACCCTCCATCCATGTTTTCCAACCTCAACAATTCTTCCACCTTTGGAAATTCCACCTATAACGCATGAAACAAGAATTTGGAGGCTTTGCAAGTGGAGAAAATGGACTTGATATGGAAAATCCACTAACAACAAAACCTCCTCATTTTCATCATTGAAGAAATATGGTCTCTCAAGATTTAAAATCTCTCACTTGGATGATTAGATTGATGTAATTCAAAGATATCTTGATGATATTAAACCAATTGGAAATTCCACATGGAAATATGATTCTACTAGCTCTATTCCAAGCCTCATCTCTAGCAACCTATAATTAGACTTGAACAGTCCTGAAGAGGAAGTTGTCTTCTTTCTTCTATAATGGGAACTTTTTGAAAATTTTCTCTTCTATTGTCTCAATCTTTTCAGATATATGTATGTATGCACGATATTATAGTATTTCTTGTTAGCATTTTTTTAGTCTAATAGTCATCTCCACAATGAAGGACCCTCTAAAATTGATGAATTGTAATGAATTCCCCAAATATTTATTGCAAGTAGGTGTAGATTTAATATAATCGTTACTCATCCATGTTAAAAAAATGTAATGATATTATTATTATAGTATAAAGAAATTTTTGATAATGTAGTTTTGTTAAAAATATTGTGTTATGACCCACAAGGGATAGTTTAATTAGTGATTAATGTGTTATGAAATATTACATAAACCATGTGATTCAAAGTTCAAATCCTTAAGCCATGTGATTAGTAGAGTTAAAAATTAATATTAATAATCCAATGTTATTTTAAAATAATATTGGGATACAAATTATTATAATATTTGGGTTAAAGAAACCATTGAAAAGGTTAACCATGGGAATATGGTCTAGTAAATAGATAATAAGATGTGGTTATACTATTTTTTTACTAAAAGGAATTGAGATGCTAATAAATTTTTAGAAAGCATTTAAATTTTTTTTTGATATTCATATCAAAGCCATTAGGCTAAATGATAATAATAATACAAGGAAGGGATAAAATTACAAAATTAGGCATGGGGGGGAGTGGAGGAATTAAGATGACTTTGAATTGTTGTGAGTACAGGAGAAATAATGGATCGCAGGTTTCGAAGAGTGACTTAATTTGAAGTTGTATTCATGATTGAAATTTTTGGGGTGTTTTTAGATTTCAACGACTTCCCTTATGACCCACTAGGGGTAGAAGGAGGAGGAGGACAATATTTTGAAATTGCTAAAATGTTAGGATCACAAAACTGAGAGAAGTGATGGTGTCTAAAGACACCATTTCTTAGGGTCCCAATGTCCTCAAGGAAAAAATTACCTAGAGTCTTTTTGTCTTAGAGAAGGATATATTCCACATGAATACCATGGATTCTCATAAAATTGGAGATTGAAAAGCATTGGTAACTTGACTGAGTTAGGTTTACCTAAACTACCCTAGAAATTCCCCCACCTTATACTTGACTTAGGGAGATTAACCTAGTCCAAATCCCATTGTCAAATTCCATATAAAAATGTTACAATCCGTCAGAGTACATAGGTAAAGAGTCATTATATCCATGACACCTTTTCGTGAACATGGTTCATCAACTATCTCACATTCTCACTTTCATCCCCTCAAATTAGGACACCAATACAACTTCCACCTTGGTACCTATCCAAGTGATCCATTCCACAACTTGATAACTCCATGTGCCACTACACTACATGTATGTCAGATCAAAGTCTTAAGGTATTAAAACAACCAAATTCAAGCTAGGATATGAGTACAATTGCCACCCTCATACCTATCCAATTGGTTCTTTCCACAACTTGAGTCATCACATGCTTCTACACAAACATGTATGTTTGAACAATAAATGTATTACAACGTCCATGATAAATAAACCTGCCTATGGAAAGATTTCATAACTTGTACCACTAACCTTAAAGGTTTCAAACACCACTGGTGTTATCACACCACTAGGGTCCTCATCACACGTTGGCTTCTTCATTAAACTTAAAAACATTTACTCCATCTTTATTTTCTCATCCATACCACCTCTCTCTTACTATATTTCACCCATCGAGATCTAAAAATATGATCTTACTTTCATATTCATGATATCCATGCTACCAATGTAACTTTCATTAAATTCTTCACATATACCTGCAAAATACACAACCCTTTTTTTCCCTTATTAATTAATTCCTTCAAAATATCTGGCATTTTCCTTATAGGGATGAGATCCCCACAAAGCTTCAACTCTACCTTAGCATCACATATATATTTTTTCAACTTATTCAACGACGAACCCCAATGATCTTGGTGGATATTGGTGGCCATTGGCCTATTCCACTTGGACCCCCACCATTTTGTTTGATTGATGATGCCATGCCTCATGCGACTACACAGATAAAATCCACACATGTACATTATGAGGTTGATAAAGAAACCTGACTTATTGAACACATCAAACACATCCGCCATCAGGTGCATGACATATTGGATAAGTCCAATGGCAAGTACAAGCAGTGGCATGATTAACATCGAGTGCCACATAAGTTTCAAGTGGGCGAAAAAATTTGGTTGCATACATAAAAAGAACACCTTACCAGAGTCCATCAGAAGCTCATACAACTACGATATGGGCCTTACACCACCACCAAGGCTATGTGAGACAATTTTTTTGAGCTCAACATTCCTCCATTCCTAGGCCTACACCCAGTGTTCAATGTGGACTACCTTCGACCATACTTTCTACCATTATTGGACACATAAGACATTGCAGAACAACTCACACCAACTGATCTAAACCCAGACTGCATGGAATAGGACACAAGTGATCGGATCCTGGACACATAGATCAAGAACACCCACAAGCATAAGATCCAACTATTTTGGTTTATCATAGCTTGCCAATTATTGCACCAAGGGAAGTGGGTCCCCAGGGCCCAAGTTTAACAGAAATTTCCCCATCTCATGGAGGCACTCAACGCAATGGGGACCATTTATTCATTAAGGGGTAGGACTGATCCAGGTGGATATTGGTTGCCACCCTCCTATTCCACGTGTACCCCCGCCATTTTTTTTTTCAAATTCCTTAATTGTATCACAATTTACTATTTTTGGCAATTTTTCAGGTCCTGAACTTCTAGAGCTGTTTTGATGCCCTAGATGATATTTTTTTTGGAAAATGGACAAATCCCTAACCCTTGGTAAGGGTTTGTAGTCAAAATTTGTATTCCTCAGATATATTTTTCTAATGACATATCATACACATCAAACGGAGATCGTATTCCGAAGTTACAACCCTAGGAAGTTGATGTACCAATTCACTCCAATGGGGCCCACTCACTTTCAACGCTTCAACTCCTATGGTTATGGTTTTGGATGTTTAATATTTTCTATATTTTCTCAACAATAAATAGGCCTTCAAGCCACATTGTAACACATTTCATAAGGCATGTAGCTGCCACATCATTTCTTAGAGATAAGCTACCATCATCTGAGCTAGTTTATTTTCGTTCTACATGTAAATAATTTTCAATACTTTGTAACTAATGAATTTAAGTTATGTTTTTTATTGTATCTTTATGTTCCTATTTATATCTATACTTCATTTCATTCCTTAAAATTATTTAGATCACCCAAACATTTTTCAACAATGAACCCATCTTCTATACACATCTCACCTTCATATTTCTTATGCATGCAACTCCAGGGATTGGAAAATCGATTTACGATCTCCATTGTAACTTTATTTGTTAAGATCAACAAAAAATACCTCTTTAGTTTTTCTTATTTTATCATGGTAATTCTCATTGATCAATGCTTAAACAAGCTCCCATTTCCATACCCATGCACATATGTAAATTTTTCCCAACATTTAAAGAATATGCTAGAAGCATCAAACCCCTTTCCATACCATCAACAATATTGACACTCAATCTCTCCAAGGTTTGGATTGTTCCCTTGGATCTCTCCACATCTTGTAGAAGGCTTGCGTTTACACGTTGTAAGCCCCACATTTCCAATTCTCATGTACATGCTTCCCATTCGGTAGGATCACTCACTTAGTAGCATAAAGGTTACCTAACTATTCATATCTCACTACAGCTAGTGTGTTGTGTCTCACTTGCTTATAGCTAAATTATAATCTCACTTTGCACGTGAAATTAATTATCCACATAACAACTACTTTTCTCACCTTGAACCCATTCATGACAAAAGTGATGACACTGCTACACAATGCTACCTATTTCCTACTACCTCTTGGAGACTCTAGTTTTTTCATCTCCTAATTCATTGCATTCCAGGGTTCTGATTCTCATGCTTGTAGACACAACCACACCTCCCGATCACATTTTTCTGAGGGTTTCATCATGACCACATCCACAACCTCCAATCCACCACCAAAAGTCCCAATATGTGTGCCTCCATGTGGCCACAATGATGCATGAGTTACATACATTACAAAGCTCTCCTTCAAATCATGAACATCATCTCCTCCTCCGGTCAAGCGTTAACATTGTGTTCCTATAAATATTTAGACCATATTTGTGTATCTTAGCTTCCTTGCAAACATGGGAAATTTTCTTCTTCACATCTTCTTTTTGTTTCTCATATAAGTCTAGTCATTCGTAACCATGCTTTGATCAACAAACAACAACATTGATCACAGCTCTAATACTGATTGTTAGGATCATGAAATTGAGAGAAGTGGTGGTGTCTAAAGACATTGTTTCTTGTGATCCAAATGGCCACAAGGATAAATTGACATGGATTCTTTCTACCTTTAAATAGGTTATATTCCACATGAATACTATGGTTCCATACCATGTGTTCTCATAAACCTAGAGATGAAAGCCACCAGTAACTGGACTGAGTCAATTTTAACTAAACTACCCTAACACAAAGTTAATAAAGTGTTTGATATTGTCAGATTGATCAACAAAGGAATATCTAGAGATCATATTGTGTTGGGTTTCAACTATATATTCTTTAAAAATATCTTCCTATTTGGCCAATGTAGGTTATTCCATAAGAACTTGGAATTTGATAAATCCTAAGGAAGGCATTGGATGAGAGTGGTCCTTAACATAGGAATAATTGTTAAAGGGTGGTGTCAGGTTTAAAGATAGTCTTAATGTTCTTTTTTGTAAGGTATTTTGAGATGCAAACAATGATCACTTGGGTGTAAAGGTGACTATGGCTATGGGATTAGACAAGGGTTTGAAGGTTTTGGGGTTGATAGATGAATGTAAGGCTCTTTTTATTTGAATGATTTTGTAGCCATTACATAAGAAGGCTTTAGTTAATGGAGCATTTCCTTTTTCAAAAATTTGGCATACATAATTTTGAATAGCCCTAATGGCTAAAGTGTTAAGGATGATAGATTGTTGTATTGGGTGATAACGAGAGTCAAGATGAAAGTATCTATCTGTATGAATATTTTTTGAAATATCATATGTTTCACACGTACTAAACATTTATTTAGAAATAACAACACATTATATGAATTTGAATTTTGAAATACTACATTCTCAAATCTTATATTATTAATATCTAATTTCTTTTTAATATTTTAAATAAAAAATTAAATATGCAAATGATTTTTCCATAATTATATATATGCTTAAGTAATATTTTGAAATTTTATTTTATTTTTAATTATTACAATATTTTTCAAATTATAATATTAATATTATTTTATTTGAAAAAAATATAATATTATACTAAAAATTATGTATAGTAAGAATATTTTTTTTAATTAATATGTAAATTTTTAATTAAAAAATTAAATATGCAAATGCTATTTTTCATGATTAAAATTATATTTTTCATTAATGTTGGACAAAATTTAATAGTATTTCAAAATTATAAAATTTTATTTATATTATAAACATAAAATAAATCATCATATTATTAAAATCCAAAAATTTTCCTTTTGAAAACTATGAAAAAAAATAAGAAAGGAAAAATGAAAAATAGAGATGGGAAAGTTAAGAATAATAAAAAACAAAGAAATTAGAAATATTCGTATTATTTTGTATTAGATATAAAATAAAATAAATCAATAGAAGTTTTTATTAATAAAAAGGAAACTTATTATACCCATTTTAATTGACTTAAATGGGGTTAAGAAATGGGGATCTTTGGATAAAGAGATCATTACTTTATGTGAAAATTATATGGGTTATTTGTATTGGTTTGACTTTAAGTGAGGTTAGAAAATGAGAAATTTTATTAGTAAAGAGAACATCATTATGTTGTGAAATTTCAATATATTTTCTAGTTGTGAAATTTCAATGTATTTTCTAATTTTATAGATTATTTATATTGACTTGAATCATAAGACTATAAAATGAAAAGAATTGTTGATAAAAATAATATTATTATACCATGAAAATTTAATGTATTTTCTAATTTTATCGGTTATTTGTATTTATTTGGTTGAATTAGGGTTTGGACATTGTTATATCCCCAGACTATTGTAAATATTTTATTTACTACAGGTAAGAAAAAAAAGAATATTACCTATTTTATCTATATATATATATATCTATATATATCTATATATATATATATATATATATATATATATATATATATATATATATATATATAGATATAGATATTCAGTAAATGGAGATGAAAAGATGATTTCCTAGTAACAGGGATATCATGTAATTTCTGAGGAGAGAAGTTAATACATATAAAAACAAAAAAATAGTTGCAAAACCCTAACCGCCCTTTCCCCCAACCGTGGAATGGTTTCTAGGAAAAGGAGGGGGAAGAGGGAAGAAAGACTGTGCTGTAGAGGACAGGCAGTAGGAAAAGGGGAGAGGGCTTACCACGTCTAGTGAGGATCAGATGGTAAGGGTACAGAGCGCGTGCAACTAGCAAAGGCTGTAGTCTTTGAGCAAGTTAGGGGGGAGACTGGTCTCGAAAGGCAGTCTCGTGGTTGGGTGGATGAATAGCTGCAGAGAGCAGAGGTGACCTTATCTCAGAACAGAAAAAGATAGTGCATTTACAGGAGGCGACACAGGTATGTGGCCCTGACTTGAAACATAGAAAAGAAAATGTTTAATTTATGTAGGTTGCAGTTCTTTAGAGAAGTATGAAAGAGTACAAAAAAAGGAAAGAAAAAGAAAATAGGGAGGCCAGGTAGTTCTCTATATAAATTATTATCCAGGTTGTAGTGGCAGTAAGTTGTCAAGAAGGGGGTCAAACTCAGAACTTTATAGTTAACCATCTCTGTTTAGATAATTTTCATTCCTCATATTTGAAACTAAAACATGTTGGTAATTTGGGCATTAATAGTATTTGGTAAGGGTTGCCAGAATGAATTTGTTGTGAGGAATCAGACCACATGTAATAACTAGTTTCAAGCGACAGAGAATGAAAGAAAGTGAAGCCCTTAGGAAGAAAATGAAAATTAGGCCAGCCGCTCAAGGGAACATTAATAAACAAAATGTGAAAAACACTGTGCAATGCATAGACAGACTCAAATATAGGAAAGTGTACAGAATCGAATAAAGACTAGTATTATTCTCTAGTGGCTTGCAACCTTCAGACTGAGCCTATTCTTTTTAAAATATATATATATACATATATATTATATATATATATATATATATTATATATTATATATTATATATATATATATATATATATATATATATATATTATATATTATATATATATATATAGATATTATATATCTATATAGAATATAGATTATAGATATAAGATATTAGATATATATATGATATATATATATATCTATTATATATATATATTAATATATATATTATATATATAATTTATTATATATATATATATATATATATATTATATATATATATAAGTAGAAAGCCATCGGTTGCCTTGCTGCGAGCTGTATCAACCATGGAAAAAAACAATCTAAGCAGAGACTATTACAGGTTGTGATTTAAGGTGTTGTAAGAATGTTTTTCCCTTTAGAAGGTAGGGTTAGAAAACAGTATGGCGCGGCAGGGGACCCGCACCATGAGCAATATCTAAACGGTGGAAAAACCTAAAAGAATATCTGGGTATTGAGCATGATGGAGCAAATAGGTTGGGTAGGGTTACTATCCTTTCGCATTTAACTCTTCCACATCATACAAAGTTAAGAACTTAGTAGCAAATAGGAGCTAATGAGAATGAAGCTAAAAACTGTGATTGAGGTGCAGGGTTCGGACCCTCTCAACACAGAAAGATGCATGCATATGGAGCAAGACCAACCACAAGTCAAATATATAGAACACTATATAAACTGTACATGTATTTGCATCTTAAACAAAGAGCGTGACATAAGAAAATGTTGTGCGAGACCATGGATTATTAAAAAAATATATATAAATATATCCTGTACAAAAAAGTCGCGATGCGATAATCCTTTTAACAAGCATAAACAAGGAGACTACCCTGTCCATAAAAGCAATAGATCTTCACAATAATTACAATCCATTAGGCAAGAGGATTAACATGCCGTGAGAAAAATGAACACAGGTGTGCGTTAAAGTTTATATACAATAACAATGGTTCGAGCAGAGAAACTGTAGTCAGACGCCCAAACTCTAGTATCTAAATTACATAAGTCATTTCAATGGAAACTGCAGCCTGGAGGGGTCAAAAATACCCTCCACTCCTTTGTTCGTCAAAATATGAAAGTGATAAGAAGGGTTACCCTTCTTTAAACATAAGAGAACCTCTGAAGCAAACATACTAGGCCACGACCGGTAGGTTTCCCCATACCTGGAACTCTGGAGAGGATGAAGGTAGGGTTTCCCTTAGTCGTGTCTAGGCCACTGTGTGAGGGACAGGCCCCCAGCTTGTAAGAGAGCAACCCACACAACACAAGTTAGACAACGGTGGAAGTAATGCAAGCTATAGTAAAAATTCAAAGAAATTATCCTCGTTCTTTGCCAAAGAAACTTACCCACTAAAGGAAAACTCTGGCCAATGAATGAACATCACTCGTTTCTATGTTGTAGAATGCCTCCATTGCCGAACCAACCTACAGATGCATGATACATGTGCAAAAACAAGAGTTCTTCAGTAAAACAAAGGAGCGTATAGCCAAAAGGATGCAGAAGGAACATGACTATATTCATTTGATTACCTGAAGGGTTTTGTGAAGAATCCACCAGCATTCGAGCAGGGTCTGCAAGTTGGGCTCTTTGGGACTAAATGCATAGGCTGAGCCAGAGTAGGCCCACAGAGAGAATTTCCTAACCAAATGAGCTCGTCACCCAAAGCAGCTGATAGATTAGGTCAGCAGCCTGCGAAAGTCTGCCACCGTTGGATAGCAAGGGGCATTCTCCACCGTAGATGAGGTGAGGAATACCATGCAAGATGAGAGTTTGGACAGCCTGCCGGCCTCGTACACCACAGAGTAGGGCAGGAATTAATACACACAGTAGCAGATAAGGAATGCCATGTAATGGCGAGAGGAAAACGAAAAGTTACCTCCTGACTGAATGTCGCGTGGATAACATGCGTGAATCCATACAGAGATTTCAATAAAATCTAAACAGTATATCAACACATAAATCAAACGATTGTCGTATGTTAAGTGGTATGCATCTAGTGACATGAGGTGACTAACCATATGCGAATGGTAAATATAATCCAAAAGGTAACCACGGGTACGTTTAAACCTTATATATAAACAAAAAAAAATTATTACTTAGAAATGGAGGTATGACAAGTGGTATCAGAGCCAAGTTACAAAAACTATGGCCTCTAGGAACTAAAAACTGTCAACGGATTGTGTATATACAACTTATTTCATCTCTATTGCGTAATTAAAGAAACAGATAATGTGATAACTCTTCCACTGTTACTTGTCATGTGGTAAGCACAGGAAAACAGAGGACTGACAATATGAGGAGAACAGACTGTGTGTTACAAAGGTTTGTGGTGGGTAAGGGACCTGCAACGGGTCCTGGAAATAGCCCCGAATTATGGGTACAGCTGGGAGAGGAGGCGCGCAATACCAATCTGGCAATTTTGGAGACAATACAAGAGCTGAAAAATGAAATGGCCCGATTACGGGAAGATAATGCAAGGTTAACTATGGAACAAGGGAGGATCATAAAAAGCCTATCTGACAAATAGAATCAGCAGCCACCGAATCCCAGTGCTGAGCAACAAAGAATGTTAGGAGAACAAAATCACCACATGAAACCTGAAGAGTCAGAAGGAAGGGAGGAGGAATGCTCGGATAATGCTTCCGTAAAATCAAGCCACCACACTTTGACGGAGAACAGGAGGAAGCAGCTGAGGCTTGGTTGATTAATATGAACAAATACTTCCAGCTATATGAATACGATCACAACCTCAAGGCACGGTTGGCCATTTCCCAATTACAAGGAAAGGCCATGTTGTGGTGGAAAGAGGTTAAGATGGTAAGAGGAGTAAGCGAATAGAATATCACTTGGGAGAAATTTCAAAGATACTTTAACGAAAGTTACCTGACTAAGTGCTTCTATGACGAGAAGGCAAGGGAATTTCATGACCTGTGTTTGGGGCAACAAACTATGGACGAATTTATCACTCATTTTACTTCCTTACTCCGTTATGTGCCCTATATACGTGAAGAAGAAGCTAAAGTACAGAGGTTTGTCAGTAGTTTACCCTTGAGTATGAGGGAAAGAATTGAATTTGACAACCTAAAGATGATGGACGAGGCTATATGCAAAGCCTGAATTTGCTACTAGCAGAGCAAGTAGAAGGGAGAGATTCTGGGTAAGAGATGGTTTGATAAGAAAAGCAACAAGCTGGCTGGAAGTACTAAAGTTAATCGCAGTGGAGGTAACAAAGGATTCGCCAAAGGGAAAATCAGCAGAAACTCACAAAAGAATTCGCTCCGACTAAAGCCCCCCAATGAGTCCAGAACCAATGATCAACCTGGGAAAATAGACAACGAAATGACAGCAAGGCCCCCAGTGCAAGGTTGGGGCTGTGATGGACCCCATTACGTGAAAAATTGTCCCCAGCGAAAAGGAGCCGAATAGGTTTCCCAGGTCTACGAAGCCTCTACAGTTGGTGATGTAGGATAGAGTCTGCCAAAGATTAATGCTGCTTTGGAAGATTGCCAGGCGGAGTACCAGTCGACCATGGTGGAATTTGAATGTAAACTCTTAGACTTTGCTGTCACTGTTTTAATTGACCCTGGTGCAACATTAAGTTATATTAGTCCTAGAATTGTGGATCATTGTAAGTTGCAACCTGTTAAGTTTAAAGACCCTTGGCTAGTTCAGTTGGCAACAAGGGCAAAAAGACGGGTAATGGCTAAGGTAAAAAATTGCCCTTTAAAAATAGCAGGACAATCAGTTACAACAGATTTAAATGTGCTTCCCCTTGGCTCGTACGATATATTGATTGGTATGGACTGGTTAGAAAAACACTGGTCCATAATTAATTGTAAAACCAAGACTATCAATTATAAGGAAGAGCTTGGAATAAAACAAGAGATGCAGGGGATTAAGCGGCCAGTGCAGATTCGGCCCATAACTGCCACACAGTTAGTGAAATGCATTAGAAAAGGATGTCAGATGTATGCCATCCAAGTGGGGTATGCTAATTCAAAAGATAAAACAACCACATTGGAGAATATTCCTGTGATACAAGAATTTGTCGATGTGTTCCCAGAAGAGATTCCCAGAATGCCGCCCAAAAGCGACAAAGATTTTACCATCGAATTGGTGCTAGGAGCAGCCCCTGTCTCTTGAGCACCCTACAGAATCAGCGTACCAGAATTGACAGAGCTAAAGATGCAATTATAGGAGCTGTTGGACAAAAAGTACATTCGCTCCAGTGTGTCCCCTTGGGGAGCCCTGGTATTGTTCGTTAAGAAAAAGGATGGGACCTTCCGCATCTGTATGGACTACCGTCGATTAAACAAATTGACAATTAAAAACAAGTACCCCCTACCCCGCATTGATGAACTGTTTGACTAGGTGAGAGGAGCAATAATTTTCTCAAAGATTGATTTGTGATTAGGGTATCACCAAATCCGGATTAAAGAGGAAGACATAGCTAAGACAACTTTTAGAACTCCGTATGGCCACTATGAGTTTGTGGTGTTACCCTTCGGGTTGACCAATGCCCCTGCCACCTTTATGTGTTTGATGAACAGTGTGTTTCATTAGTATTTGGATAAATTTGTGATGATCTTAATTGATGATATATTGATTTACTCTCGGACTATGGAGGAGCATCAGGAGCACCTCAAGTTAGTATTGCAAACTCTCCGAGAACACCAATTATACGCTAAGTTTAATAAATGTGAATTCTTTAAAGAGAAGATACAATATTTGGGGCATATCATCACTAAACATGGGATCGTAGTGGATCCTGAAAAGATAAGGACCATTATGGAATGGTCGGTACCCAAAGATGTGGTGGACATCCGATCTTTCATGGGATTGGCAGGCTATTACAGATGGTTTGTAGAGGGATTTTCAAAAGTAGCTTATCCAATCACATCCTCACAGAAAAAGGGAAGAACCTTCAAGTGGACCCCTGAATGTCAAAGAAGTTTCGAACAACTCAAATACTTACTCACCACGGCACCCATTCTAAGTATAGCCGATCCTAGTAAAGATTATGTGGTGTGCACTGACGCAAGTAAGGAAGGGGTAGGAGGTGTGCTAATGCAGGAAGGAAAAGTGATGGCATACGAATCAAGGAAGTTAAAAGAGCATGAGCAGAAATATTCTGCTTATGATCTAGAGTTGGCAGCTGTGATTCACGCCTTGAAAATGTGGCGACATTACCTTATGGGAAGAAAATTTCTGTTATTCACCGACCACCACGGTCTGACCAATTAATTTAGCCATCCCACTCTAAATGCAAGGCAAGCATGGTGGGTGGATTTCCTAAGCGGTTTTTATTTTGAGACCAAGCATTTAAAAGGGAAGGAGAATCGCGTGGCGGACGCTTTGAGTTAGAATTTGCAATGCCTATACGATATTTCGTGCAGTGAAGGGAAAAGCCCCTTTGGGGAAATGATTAAAAAGGCAGCCAAACAAGATGCTATTTATCAACAAATAAAACAACAAGTGTAACAACCAACCAACAAAGAAAAATAGCCGGATTATGCTTTGGATGTTGCTGGAATGTTGTATTATAAAGGAAGGCTATACGTGCCCAATTAGAACAATATTAAAAATCTAATATTGGATGAGTATCATAAGAGTCATTACGCTGGACACCCAAGATATCAAAAGATGATCACTGTACTTTGAAAAGAATATTATTGGCTGGGTATGAAGAAAGATGTGGCTAGTTACTTGGCACGATGTCTAGAATGTCAGCAAATTAAGGCAGAACACCAACATCCTGCGTGTTTATTACAACCACTACCCATCCCGGAATGGAAGTGGGAAACCATCTCTATGGACTTTGTAATAGGATTGCCTAAGTCAAAGAAAAATAATGACTCCATCATGGTGGTGGTGGACAAGCTAAGTAAGTCAGCACATTTTATACCGGTGCAATCTACCTACAGAGCTGTGGAGGTCACCCATGTATTCATGCAAAATATATTTAAGCTGCATGGGTTACCAAAGACAATAATCTTAGATCGTGATGTAAAATTTACATCGGTCTTTTGGAAAACATTGTTTGAAGAATTGGGAACTCAGCTGAACTTTAGCACGGCTTATCACCCTCAAACTAACGGGCAAAATGAACGGGTGAACCAGGTGGTGGAAGATATGTTAAGGGCATATGTGATGCAACAACCAACCGAGTGGGAGGACTATCTACAATTGGTTGAGTTCTCATACAATAATGGCTACCAAATATCATTGCTAATGATCCCTTTTGAAGTATTGTATGGGCGGAAGTGCCGCACCCCCTCGAGTTGGAGTGGACCGGAAGATAGATTGATGTTGGGGCCTGAAATGCTTAAAGAGATGGAGGAACTAGTTAAAAGGGTGCGTTCTAATTTGAAGGCAGCTCAGGATAGGCAAAAGAACTTCGCTGAATGGAAAAGGAGGTTTAAGGAGTATCAAGTCGGTGATCATATGTATGTGAGAATCCGAGCAAAAGAGAACACATTACAGTGGAGCGGGTGTGCTAAGTTGGCACCTCGATACTGTGGACCATTCCAGATCTTAGCAAGAATTGAGCCGGTGGCTTACCAGCTCACTCTACCTAGTCACATACGAGTCCACAATGTCTTTCATGTCTCTGTGTTAAACAAATATGTTTATGATCCTAAACATGTGATTAATTGGCAGGATATTCAGGTGACAATTATCTCCGATATATCAATATAAATGTTTTCTCTTAAAAGAAAACTGACTTAGGATGTTTCATGTTGTAGGTAGAACCAGAAGGAGAAATCCGGGTCGAACCACTGAGCATCCTTGACCGAAGAGAAGTCACAATGTGGAAGCGGGATATTACCCAAGTTAAAGTGCAGTAGCAGCACTTTGGGCCTTATGAGGCCACTTGAGAGGATGAAGAACTCATGATATAGGCTTACCTAGGGTTGTTTATAACCGAAGGACATCAGGACAATGTCTAATTTCAGGAGGGGGAGATGTCATATCCCCAGACTATTGTAAATATTTTATTTACCACGGTTAAGAAAAAAAAAGAATATTACATGTTGTATAAATATATATATATATTTTTAGTAAATGGAGATGAAAAGATGATTTCCTAGTAACAGGGATATAATGTAACTTATGAGGAGAGAAGTTAATACATATAAAAAAAAACAGTTACAAAACCCTAACCGCCCTTTCCCCCAACCGTCGAATGGTTTCCAGGAAAATGAGGGGGAAGAGGGAAGAAAGACTGTGCTATAGATGACAGGTAGTAGGAAAAGGGGAGAGGGCTTACCATGTCTGGTGAGGATCAGATGGTAAGAGCGCGAAGCGCGTTCAACTAGCAAAGACTGTAGTCTTTGAGCAAGCTAGGGGGGAGACTGGTCTCGAAAGACAGTTTCATGGTCGGGTGGATGACTAGTTGCAGAGAGCAGAGGTGCCCTTATCTCGAAAAAAAAAATAAAAAAATAAAAAAATAATAAATAAAAAAAATAATAAATAAAAATAAAAAGTGCATTTACAAGAGGCAACACAGGTATGTGGCCCTAACTTGAAACAAAGAAAAAAAATGTTTAATTTTTGTAGGTTGCAGTTCTTTAGAGAAGTATGAAAGAGTACAAAAAAAGAAAGAAAAGGGAAATAGGGAGGCCAGGTAGTTCTCTATATAAATTATTATCCGGGTAGTAGTGGCAGTAAGTTGTCCAAAAGGGGGTCAAACTCAGAACTTTACAGTTAAGCATCTTTGTTTAGATAATTTTCTTTCCTTAGATTTGAAACTAAAACATGTTGGTAATTTGGGCGTTAATAGTATTTGGTAAGGGTTGCCAGAATGAATTTGTTGTGAGGAATCAGACCACATGTAATAACCAGTTTCAAGTGACATAAAATTAAAGAAAGTGAAACCCTTAGGAAGACAATGAAAATTAGGCCAGCCACTCAAGGGAACGTTAATAAACAAAATGTGAAAAACAATGTGCAATGCATAGACAGACCCGAATATAGGAAAGTGTATAGAATCGAATAAAGACCAGTATTATTCTCTAGTGGCTTGCAACCTTTGG
>APFE030175365.1:0-10588 GCA_000404065.3 Pinus taeda
TACAATCATTACCCATGGTACAACAACTCCCATCATTAATTGATTTATAATATCATTAAACCGATTCTTTATGGATACACATGATTGGTTTGATGCACCGGAATCTAACAACCAATGTTGACCATGATTTGACACATTAACTGATAATACTTCATCACTCATACCTGAACCAGATGTCGAACCTGTATCTGTCGTATTTGCCTCCTTCTTCTCTGTTGAAGATTCTGCTTTTGAAGTTTGCTGCTGTCGCTTCCAGCAGTCCTTCTTTAAATGCCCTGATTTGCCACAAAACCAACACTTTAGCTTACTCTTCTTCCCTTTCGACTTTGAACATGAGTCACTCGTCTTCCTGGGGCGTCTGTCTTTCAAACGACCTCTAACTATCATAGCTTCCGATGTAGAGGTTTCGGAATGCGACTTCCTCCTTGTTTCTTTCGATAATAAGGATGCAACTACATCATCAAACTCAATAGTTTCTGATGAACTAAGACTTATACAAGTAACAAAATGATCCCATGACTCGGGCAATGAGCACAATAAAGTAATAGCTTTATCCTCGTATGAAATTTTTACTTCTATACTTTGTAATTGCACAAGAAGAGTATTGAAAGAATTTAAATGATCAGCAATCGATGTACCTTCCTTCATTCGCAAACTGTACAACTGTCGCTTCAGGAGAATCCTATTGGTTACGGATTTGGTCATGTACAGTTTCTCCAGTTTCATCCACAAACCAGCAGTTGTTGTCTCTGACACAATATTAAACAGGACATCATCAGCTAGACACAGTCGAATAACACTTATCGCTCTTTCATCCATCTTGGCCCACTCATTATCTGTGATGTTGTAAGGCTGTTTGGATTTGCCCAACAACGCCTTTGCCACGCCGTGTTGGACAAGCAAATCATGCATCTTCACCTTCCAGATCTCGAAATTATTCTTGCCATTAAACTTCTCAATTTCAAACCGGCCACTTTGAGTTTTCGCCATTTGTATCAACCAAAAAACCACAATAATCTTCAAAACCAATGTTTAAATACCAACAATTAACAAAACAAACTGCATTTGCCTAGTAGCCTTTGTTGTTGTTGTTGTTGTTTTTTTTTTTTTAATTTCTGCCATTGTCCAAAAAATAACAATAATGGCAACAAGCATGTCAACAGTGGCGTGGAAATACTCTGCACTTGCTGCATTAATATATATTGCCATAAACTTTAATGACATTACCCATTGTTGTGTCAATGTTCAACCATAAGTTATATACATTCACCCCACCATATGCGTTCACCCACTTTAATATTAATCCACCATTTAACATATGTTTACACTTTCCATTACGTTAATATGGTTTGTAACATATGTGTAACATATGGTTTGTAATATGGTGTGTAACATATGCGTTTCAACCTTTTTAACATATATATGTTATATAATTTAAAAATCTGCCCTTTACAGACTTCCACAAGCTCCACACAGCAATGTTTTTTTAACATATATATGTTATATGATTTTAAATAAAAATTGCCCTTTACAAACTTCCACAAGCTCCATGCAGCAACACATACCAATTGTTTAAAAAAAAATTGACACGGGCTGCCACGCCAAACAACGTCCACGCAGCGACGCCAATGGAATACCACGCAACAACAATCAATGCTTAATCCAAAATTAACACGCAGATGCTCACTGGTTTCAACGCAGGTTTTTTTAAAAAACAAAGAAAAAATACCTCCACGCAGTGTTTTTGGACTATCCACACCAGTAGCGAATGGTCTATCCAGCACCAGCAGCGAATGCCTCCAACGCACCAGCAATCAACAACAACAGTGATTACACGCACCGCGTCACGGATTTAATATGTATACGTGCAGGTTTAAAACATTCCACCACGCAGCTGTACACACCTCTGCACAGTCCAACTCACCTCGGTTCTCCGACCTCTAGCAATCAGTTGATCCACGCAGCACACTCAGCACCTTCACACAACGCCTCCAATTTGCTCTGATACCAATTGTTGGAGATCAGATGCACACCAAACTAAATCAAATACTCAGCACAATAATCATGCACAGGAAACACAGAAATTAACGTGGTTCACCCAACCAATCTGGGCTACGTCCACACAACATAGGCATCGGCAATCTTATTAATCAAATAGGACATTACATAATTAAATCCTCACAAACTCTCACCCTCATAGCAAACAATCTGAATGGTTGCCTGTTATATAGCAAAGAGGATCTAACTGCCTCATAAATCCTCTCAACTCAAATTTATGATGCATTAACTCCCTCCCAATAAACTGGAGTTAATCTAGCAACAAAATTTCTATTGTTGCAACCTACTGAGATTTTTGCCTATTTTACTCCAAACAGAAAATCTCAACAATTTCTAAACTTTATTGACATTTAGACCATTATAAAATATAATAATATCAACCCTAAGACATTGAATAGCTATTTATCTAATAATATTATTATTAAATAATTTAACTAGTCAAATCTAGCATTTCGTGGTCAATTATAGCCATTTGTCCACTCTAGTCTCATATAGCCATTTTCCAATCAAACCTAGCCGTCTGACCATGAACCACATTGGTTGGTTCGAAACGGGTCGACAAATATATTATCATATGATTTACGCTGAAAAATTATTTCTCATAAACTAGGACTTAGTGTTATCCTTATTTAACATGTAGTCATGCTCTGATTCTTCAAGTTGTGTGACGATGAACCACATTGATTGGTTCGAAATGCGTTAACAAATGTATTATCATATAATTTAGTTCGAAATGCGTCAATAAATGTATTATCATATAATTTACCCCAATTTTTTTCTCATAAATTAAGAGGGGGTGTTTAAACCATTTTGGAAACCCAACGGTCCAGCCACAGGTGGAATGCAACGGTGCAGTGCTGGTGGAAAGAATTGCCAGCTGGAAACAATAAAAAGTTGAGCTACCCTGCCGTTGATCATGCGAAGTTATTTTGGTTCTTACCGTGGGTCAAGCCATTATCATGAGTTCACGATCTAGTTCTATGAAAGCCAAGTATTAGTGAAGACCCTATAATTTTACCTATTCAAAGAGTATAATGCATTATCATATTTTCAGTTGGTCCAGTACGGCTGTACAGTCATCATTTATAGACTCTATGTTTTGCAAAAAAACACTATTTATCAAAATGTTTGCAAACATTTTGCTTATCTAATTCGTCTCGCTTGTCAAGTTAAATTGATTTGGAAAAAGAAGTGTGTGATTTGATAGATCTGTTTAATGTGGGTGTCTTTTTTCTGTAAAGTTTCAAAATAAATGTTCTTAGTATTTCTACAAACTTTTCTCTAAATAAATTATATCAAGAGCTACTTGGCATCATATTTGCATAACTTTCTATGTTGTCTTTGAAAACTTCACATTCTAAAATGAAATGCTTTTTTGTTTCCACTCTTCGGAAAATTTAATTTTAACTATTAGTAAATACTATAAATTATTTATAAGTATAAAAAAATAGAGTTTAATCTAGTTAAATTAAATTCCAGTTCAATCATTTATTAGTGATGTTTTATATACTTTATTTAACTATTATTGAGTAATAAGAATTGTGACCTCTGTTTCAATTTCTCCATTCTCTGACACAGTATCAGAGCCCAGCCTCCCTAAAACTCCTTGACAGTATCAGAGAGGAGCCAGCATAAGACTCCTCAAGACTCCTTGAGAGTAGCAGAGATGAAGAAGTCAATAAAAAGAAAAAGTCAGATGTGAAGAAAACGCTCTTGTCAAAAAAAATCAATTGCTGCACAAACAGTGAAGAGCAGGCAAAAGGCTGAAAGGAGCTAGCTGATTTTTGTTTTTAATTTTTAAACCAAACAAAACGAGACCATCAAAGGATTTTTTTCAGGATCATCGCAGAGACAGAACGTGCTATGACAGCAACACAGAAATCTGGAATAATCTTCGATGAAACACAGCCTTCCTGTGTGGCAACTGCGAAGACCAGTCAACACAGCGGTACGTAAGGACCACGAGTCACGAAATTCATTCAGAGTTTGTTTGCAGAGTCAAAGCTCAGACTATTCGAAATAAGCGGCGATCTTCATATGGAACTTGGAAGGACGTCTCACCCTCGAGACATATTCTTCAAGCATTCCATTTACAAATTGTTTCTTTATTCAAACCCGTTTCTTTTAAAAAAGGCACGAGTCCTCCAGATCATATATTCGTAACGGAAAATGTGATTCAAAAGAGTATTATTCAAGGTTTTAATTGAGAAGGAGCCAGTCTTTTAAAAAAATAAAAGAAGGGTTCGTATAATTTTTAAAAAAAGTCCTTTGTTAATTGTTTTTTTAAAAGTGACCAAAGACATTCAATTTTAAAGGAGAGTTTATTAAAAAAGAGAAGGGGATGCTGTTCAAATTAGTTGTTAGCATTGAAATATTGTATGGTTTTGTGAAAGTTTTTTGAAGTATTATTTTTTAACGAATTTGTAGATTTATCTATTGTATGGAAGCTAGGTAACAGAGTAGTTATCACAAAAATAGACAATCACTACGTTTGTAAGTTGATTTTTTTTGTTAAGCCACAGTTAATTATCGCTCAACAAATGAGAAAAGTCAAGAGGTTAAGAAATTCGAAGTAACAACAAGAAATGTATGAAGTTTTTTTGAAAATTTTGGAAGTGAAAAGGAAAAAGAATTCTTTCGCATTGAAATGAATAAAATAATGCGTAGATGACAACATTTTTCATGGAGAATTCACAGTAAAAACCATTTTTCGTCAACGTTTCAAATCTCAACTGGAATCCATCATCAAGACTTAATTAATTTTAATATATAGATTATTATTACTATTATTAACTTATAAAATTTCAATAAGTTAATAATAGTAATAAATTTAATATTAATATTAATGATTAATTATTATTTTAATAATAGATTAATATTAATATTAATAGATGCTTAATAAAAATAAATTAAATAAATAAATTTAATATTTAAGGTTGATAATATTAATAATATTAATTAATTTAATAATATAATTATTATTACCATTATTAACTCTTTAAAAATTGTAAAATTGTATATTTTATACAATGTAAAAGTATTAATTATTATTAATATATTAATGAAAATTTTAATACAATATTATTGATTAGATACTATTCATTAAAATAAAATAAAATAAATTAAATAATTAAAAAATAAAAATAAATAAATAAATAAAATAAAAATAAATAAATATTTCTCTTTAAATATGAAATTCTTAAAACAAAGCCGACATTCATCTCATCCTACTATCCACTCTCCTCACAACTATTTATTTACTTCAATTAAGCTCTTCTTCTACCAGCATTCAAGAAAGTCTCGATGATGGATCCCAGTTGGGATTTGAAACATTGACGAAAAATGGTTTTTACTGTGGATTCTCCAGTATCTATGTCTAAAGATATATACCATAGATGTCTTAAATCTAGGAATATTTTTCCCCTCATTGCAGATGCAAAGACAACCAAGGAGGTCTCGGATACCCTTGAGAATACTTTTATTGTAAGGGGGAGTATTCAAGTTGAAGATGAAGGTGGATCTATCGTAACATATCTACAAAAAGATGAAAAATATGGTGAATCTCACTTCAAAGTGGATGACAATGATGGTGGTCTGTTACCAAATGCAGAGAAAGAACATATAGATGCTCCTGAATCCCACTATGCACAATGACAAGTGGATGATGATTTGGTGAATCTAGCAATAAAATTTGCTAATGATAATGAAACTGTCATTGGAACAACCAATGTTATGGTGAATCCAACAATTTAATTTGCCAATGTTAAGTTTGATCAATAACAATTAGCCAAAGATGAATGGTTGTAGATGATGCCATAGAAACATCATATCGACATGATTTTCTTTAGTGAGAGAAGCCTACTTGAGTATGAAAACGAAGTGGAAGACAACTTGTTTGCATCAACACGGGTTAGTAAAGAAATGGAAGTGATAGAGGCAGCGAAGGAAGCACAAGAAGAGGAAGCTATCATTGTAGAGTAGAAAGAGTATGATATTGTACTTGTTTTTAATCTTAACTTTAATTTTGAATGTGTAGATGTTAGCAACAACAGAAAAGAAGCAACAAATTTGGAAGAAGAATTAAGTTTCCTTGAAGCATGGCTTGCAATACGATGTTTTGGTCAAGTCTGGATAGAAGCTACATAAATGAATGTTGAAGAAAACATGGATGATGAAAACATTAATGATATATTCATGAAGTGGAGTCCTGAAGAGATAAATTTTTATTATAGGCTTATGTTGCAGAAAAATATTAATGATGAAAATCACACAATAGAAGATGAGATGTGACAACAATCCACATACAAGACAATCTTTGAAGAATTCAAAGACATGCTTAGACAATCTAGAACAATGGAAGAGTTGCACCAACAAATCGAGAATCTGAAATTTGAAACCTGCAACAAAAAGAAAAGTTGAAGCAATTCAGAGGCTACAAGATTTGGAAGAAAAGAAAAAGGAAACCTAGCTGACATTAACTATTTTAAAATTGTAAGCCTAGCTGAGACTCAAACCAATAGACATCCTAGTTTAAATTTTTGTTGTTGTAATTAAGGGGGAGCATTGGAGAATCTAATTCCAACCACCTTCTAGGTATCGAAAACTGTCCATCCAAGTGTCATAGTTAGTTACAGTTTAGTCTAGTTAAGTTGAGTTCCAGTTCAGTCATTTATTGGTCGTGTCTCCTATGTAATCTATTAAATTATTATTGAGTAATGAGAATTGTGACATTTTCTACAAATCCTTCATTCCCTAACAATATGGAGATATTGAAAATTTTGATGAATTTAAACTATATGAAAGATTGTATTAGAAAAAATATCATGTGTTTATTGTAAGGTGTGTATACAAACACGACACATATGCTAACAAGTGTAATATGTAGTGTTGGTGCTTAGTGTTTTCCCTTTATGAAAAATGTAATAGCAATACTTATTGTAACTAGGATAAAAATAATACTATTATTATGTAAAAATAGATTATTATGTTAAGTAGTAAAGTTACTTTTGTACTTGCTATGTGAAATATAATGAGAAGAAAATCAGCTTTTATATTCTTTCTATAGAGGTAGATGAGATTGTTTGTAAATAAAATGTTGAAATCTAGATGTTATAAATAGATTATATTGAACTAATAGAACATTTTTAAATTACTTTTATAACTATGCTTATTATCATAAGACTTAATTAAAGTATGTCATAATTAATATTTTTTAAACATTTCAAATATAAATTTTAACCTGAAAAAAATATAAAGTGAAAGTTCACTATTCAAACTTATGAATTATTTTATTATGAAATTAAAATTTAGTTTTAAAATATATATTTATTAAATCTTAAAATAATTTAATTTTAAGATACACAAATCATTTGAAAGTAAAAAAAATGAAAAAAATGGTTATTATTCTTTTTGTAAATATAAAGATATATGTTAAAATACATAATTGAAATTTATTAATGAGTTAATAATACATGGATGGAGAAATCAAAATGTGAGATTGTAAATTGAAACTTGACTAGACATTATGTTTTAGAAGTATATTAACCTATATCTATTTTAACTATAAGTTCAATAATTGTTTTTAAAAGATTTACATCTTTAAGATATAAATTTACATTTTAAAATAATTTATTTTTATCTTAAATTACATGTTAAAATATAAATTTTTTTTATATAAAAAATAAGAATAAATTTGTGCTAAAGAAATTTGGATTTCTTTCCATCATTAAACATATGAAGTGAAAATAAAAATGATATTTTAATTATATATATATATAAATAATATATAATATATAATAAATATATATATAAATATATAATATATATATATATATATATATAAACATTTATTAAAACATAATAATATATATAATGGCTACTAAATTTTGGATATGTTTTATAATTTTTATATAATTTTATTTTTTAGTGTATATGAGGATTATAATTATTTTTGAATAATTTTTAATAAGTTTTTATAATTTTACTTTTTAGTGCATTGATGGAGTATAATAATAAATTATATAGCATTTGGGTGAGATGTTTTATATATTATTAGTTATATATATGAAATACATATTATAAATAATATGAAGTATCATTAATTAATTTATTTAGTGTGACATGTATATTATTATTATTTTTAATAGAAAAATTGTTTATTAATTTTATAAATAAATACATTACAAATCACAATTAATATATATTTATTGCCAATATTATATTTTATTATTTATTTATTATTTATTTAAAATGTAATTATAATGTTTTTCCCACGGTGATTTTTGGCCTCGAAGGACAAATAGAGATATAATTCGCATGGGGACTGGGAGTAGTAACAAATAGTCAAGGCGAGTTCTCCGCACTTTGGTAAGGTCTAAATCTAGCAATTGATTAGAAAATCCAGTAAATCATGATTTTTGGTGACTCAACGATTTTTATTTGGAAGATTTATTGTCACTCTAAAGAGCCCTCTTCTCCTCTAGAGGCAAGGATTCTTCTTCAACTTCAACAATTCGAAAAGGTTGAAATTTTGCATGTGTTAAGGAATTTAAATCCCTCATTAGATGTCTTAGCAAATAATGGAGCAAGGATGCCACATGAAATATTGGAAGTTAATCAAAGTCAAAAAATAATTCTCTTTTTCCATGAAAATCCATAGGCACGTAATGGGAGCAATGATTATATTTGATGAATAAACAACAAAGAGGGATGTTGAATTTATAATGAAGTATGTGATTAGAAAATACTTAAGGTCTTAGGACTTGAGGCACATAGTGAGTTGGGGACCATATCTTGAGGAAATATCTCAATCTTCTCTTGAGGTGTACCCTTGTTGTTTCCTTATCACCACTTGGACACCGATCTACTCCCTGCTTTGCATAGCTCATCTCTAGTCCGATATTCGGTCGAGGTTAATTAGAAAGTTGAGGTTAAATCATTTAATTCTCATTTAGTTGCAGTCTCATCTAGAAAGTTGTTGTAGCAAGTGGGTTTTCCAACGAATATCAACTAGTGGATTCACCCGAAATCTTCTAGGTTTGCATTCAATATAGGAGGCCCTAGTACTCAGAGGATTAATGGTTTGTTATAGTGGTGAGATCTCTGACATTCATGCTCAGAATTTTGGTAATTATACCCTCTCTGGGTCTTCATGCAATTCAATCTCTTCTTGTCTTAGCCATTCCATAGTCTGTCTCTATAAGGTGGTGCGGTCATTCGTTCATATGCCATGGATATATGTAGTACTTCCTCTTGGGAGACTGATTTGGTAGACATTAATATCATTCTGGATAAAGTCCTTGCAACACTGGCAAGTATGCAACTGGGATACAAAGCGAGGCAAAAATTGGAGGAAAAGGCACATAATTCTCTACAGATGATTGTTAACTCACAGCTTGAGCTCATGTAGGCTAAGATTGACTAGCTATAACATGAATTTAGGATGGAGTTAACAATAATACACTGTAAGATGGAGGAGATGGAGGAATTGTACATTGTCGATTTGTAGCTTACACTATAAGACCCCAAGTCAGAGGAGGCATCAGTGAAAAAGTGAGGAAGCTCAACACAACCTCGTGGCCTTCCAAGTTGATTAGTATTGATGTCGAGCATTGTTCTGTTAAATTTTGTTTTCTATGCAATGCATATATAGATTTCTTTTAGGCACTTTCGTTAGGATATATAGTGGACATCTCTTTCAAATTATAGGGAAAATATGTCATAAGCTCAGAGTACATGTGTGTTGGACTTCAAAATCCATAGTTTTGATGGAGCTTGATGAATTCTATAAGGGTTCTAGCCTAGATTGCAAAATTTTCATCTTTTAATAGAAAACTATCTACCCATTTCTTTTAAAAAAAAATCTTCCATATTACCTTATATTATAATTTATTGAATTAAAATAAAAATAAAAAATTACATATTATCTTATAACATATTTTTTGTTTAAATAAATAAATTGAAAAATACATTTTTATAACTAAGAATTTTTATTAAAAATAAATAAAATAAACTTCAAAATAAACTTTTACCAATTAATATCATGTATTTTTGTTTTTGTTTTTTTTTTTTGAAAAAACACAATTAAAGTAAAAGTATAAAAAAAAAATGTCACATAAATTATTAAAAAACTTCTAAACATTTTTTAAAAAATAATTATGAAGAATTGATAGATTAAAGTGGGTATCATATTACCATGTTGCTTATATAACAGATTTGATTGGTACACTTTTAATGGTTAGGCACTTGGTTGATAATAGATTTTTTACAATTAAATTTAATGTCTAACAATTCTATTTAAAACCACATAAAAATAGAAATTTCTTGTACATACCCAGTGAAAAAATAGAAATTTTAATTAAAAAATAAATTTTAATTTTCAAAATATTCAATTTAATATTTTAATTTTAAACTACTTTAATAAACTTTAATGTTTCTTTTCAAAAATTTAATAACTAACTGAATTCAACTCAATTTAACTTGTAATCAATTGCAATATAACATGCCTTCGACAAGTATGGTAAATTATTTT
>APFE030175369.1:0-12566 GCA_000404065.3 Pinus taeda
CTAGCTTTTGAACCTGGTTGGAGTTCTTTCTGCCCAATTACGGTGAGCTGGATGCTCCTGCATCAGGATCCTTAGGGATGAGGAAGATATTTTAGGATTTTGTTGAGGAGTTTATGAATCTAAACTAGGAATTGGTTTTAGAATCCCTTTGTATAAATGTAAGCCTAAAAGGCAAAATCAGAGGTTAGATAAGCTAGATAGCCAAGCTGGTTAGAGGTTTGATTGTAAAGCCTATGGGTAGATTAGGAAACAGAGGCCACTAAGTAGAAGAATCAAGCTAGAGAGACAGAGAATCTTAATATGCAATCATTCATTGATATATGTATATACAATGATTTAATTCCAAAGCTATGTAAATATGTGGTTGAGCATTAACTAATAAATTATAGTGAATCATAGAATTGCATTATGTATATATATATAGACACATATGCAAGGACAGTTTGGCAGAATACATAGTGAAGAAGAACGAGACAGAGGATTGTAATGGGCCGATTGAACCGATTGCAGAACCAAAGTAATGTTCTAGAATAATAGTGATCAAAGGAACTTGCAGAATTAAGCTCAGGAGAGAGTCATGCAACGAAACAGTGGAAGAATGAAGAACCCCGAAGTAACCCAAACCACAGAGAACACGTTGAAGAAATGTCATAAAACCCAAGTAATGAGATGGATGAGAAGTAAAGCATTGATGCACAAGAACCATTGGATCTAGCAGATGAATGAACAAGATTAAGTCACATGGAATGGGGCTTATTTGAATCGCATTGCATATATCAGGAGTAATGAACCTCGACCTTAAGTGATTTCGATTTGCGATTAGAGATGTCATTGTGGACCATTGCATCAAGAGCTTTGATCAATGACGGAGGATCGTTATTAAAATCCCGCATCGCAACATTTAAATGGTGAGGAATTAATCTTGGCCCACAAGGATTTGCGATATCTGATATCCGATGCGATCAAAGATTTGATCGCATCGTAAGTATTCCATAATAGATGTACCAAGGCCCTTAACCATTGCGATTGCGATATGCGATGTAAGATCAGACCCGAGAAAGTAATGAATGCGGTTTATGTTATATTGAATTCCGAAAGGTTATTGCATATCGAATGCGACAAAGAGTCATGTGTTAGTGTGACCCATAGAGAATTGCGATTGTGATTAGGCATGCATCGAGAAATGTGCAGAGATGAGGAATAAGTGGAAAAGGTATGGTTACACATGTATTTGTGAATATTTCTATTTTATGAGATTTATAATAGAAATAAAGTGATATAAAGGTTTTGTGGTTAAGTCCAATATAACCATAGTATAAGAGTGTGGAAGGTTATATATATGCAGTAATAGGGTTAAGAATGTTTAATGTGTGGTAATAAGAATAGTGAAGGTTCTTGAGGGTGCATATTAATAAAGGTTTATGAAGGTAATTAAGTCTCGATAGAAAGGATGAATGAAGGGTTAGACTATGATGGTTAATAAATCATTTTGCAAAGATTTATTAAAGGGGCCTTAACCATTAAGTAATGAAGATTCAGACTCGGTAGTGAGTGATGAAATTCCTGGGGAAAAACAAATATGTGCATTCCATATGCATATTGTGTATATACTCAGGTTTTCCTGCGTCAAAGTGGTATCAGAGTAGAATTGTAATTGAAAAATTTGGTATTAAAACAGAACAAAGAAATTATGTGTGAATATTTCTTTGAAAAGAATTTAGAACAGATTTATGTGTTAAGATGTGTAAGCAGGAAAGGGCGATTAGATTTTAATTTGACACACAATAAGAAAACAGAGGTAAGGTATAGCAGAATATTTGAACTTGCAGATGCAAGAGGCAATCTACAATCCATTCGAAGTATAGGAAACGGTGAAACAAGATCATGCAGAGATCTTGAAGGGGAGATGACATAATGTTTTTTGATTTGATTTGAAGATTGGAGAATGTGTGGTTTTTATATCGATACACAGGTGACAGCATAAGAAGGTGAGAAGGTTGTAGTAATCTGGAGCGAGGAGTGCTTGAATTGGTTCCAGAGGGAAGAACCAGAGAAATGATAACATATTGAGCTCAGAGGAGAGAAGCTTAGTGAGGCATAGAGAGCAAGAAGGAGACTTGTTACTGCAGAGGTATTATTGTAGATCACAAAGGCAATTCCACAAAGGATGTGGGTAGAATTGCTAAGTAATGAAGGAAGCTGGTAAGACTTTCTAAGTGAAAGAAAAGGTGGCCAAAACCAAGTATTTCATTGTGATTGAAATAAAAGAGGACAATTGTGTTTCTTAAGATGTGCAGATGAGTTAAAAACTTAGAAGGAGCAAAGAAGAGTGCTCAAAGGAGGTTCCAGAGATAGAGAACCAAGGGCTTGCCAAAAGACCAAGTACATAGGAAAGCTTGGTGAGGTAAGTGGCAATAGGGAAGACTTGCTATTGTAGAGGCTTTAGTGCAGCTCACAGTGAATGAGTGAGGAGCTCATGAAGATAGAGATGGAGAAGAATATGGCTACTGATAGTTATAGTAGAGCTTCTGAAGAAGACCACGATAGAAGAAAAATGAAGAAGGAGGATGCCAAGGCAAATGGAAAGAGGATGAGTCAAGAGGAATTTGACAAAGAGATTGCTGAGATGAAAGAACAACTCGATGTATTGATGATGATACTAAAGGAAAGCCAGAGACGAGGTTGGGTATTAAATAAGAAGCTAGTAACGTGGCATAAACTACAGAGAAGGCTACAACAGAGGCAAGTAAGGTGGATGATGGGAAAACTCAGAGAAGCTGAGTTGGAAATGGAAGTGTCTATTTGTGAACTAGAGTAGGGTGAAGTTTTGGGTGAAGAAGAAGGAATTATTGATGATTTTCTGAAGTCTTGGACAATTGTAGACCAACAGGAGATTGTAAAACCTTATATTGTTGAATCTAATTATTTTGGTGTGATTACAAGTTTTGTAGAGGATGAGAAATCTTTGGAAGTTGTTAAAAGTATGGAAGAGTGTCTTTCAGAAGAAAAAAACTTTGAAGTAAAGAATGATGGGCAATGTCTCGTGAATGAGGAAAGCAATGAATTATTGCAGCAGAAAGAACTTAGTAATACATTGATGTTTGAAGCTGTGACAACATAGGAAGAATTTATTGTGAAAGGAGATGAAATTCAGTCTGAACAACTGATATGTGAAGCAACAGTTGAGATTATTGAACCATGTAATTTTCAAATTGATAATTGCATGTAAATGCAGGAAACCTAAGTAATGATGAAGTGCTTATGAAGTGTCACAAAGAAATTGAATTGCTGGAGTATTTGCTAAGAAATTCAGAGAATGACAGTGCAATTGCAGAGGAAGGAGTTCATTACAGTGGACAAAATAAAAAAGACATCATTAGAGCAGATGGTGTGGAGGAGAGACTAGCTGACAGTCTCGCGAATTCTGCTGAGAATTCAAAACAACATATTGATGTGCTGACAGAGGAGGAAGAATTAGAGCAGCAAGCTAAATTGTTGCCAAAGGAAGGAAAGGCACAAAAGCCTTATGAATTTTATTTTAATAATTATTTTTTGAATGCAAGTTTAGTTGTAGATGCTGGAGAAAATTTGGTACAGATGAGTAGCAAAGTAATAATGGTATAAGGGGATTATGTGGAAGTATTAAATTCATGGAATAGATATGTTCGATTGCTTAAAAGAATGCTGGAAAGTGAGGATTCAATACAGAAAGAGATAACCATGAAAGAGGGTAAGGATGAAAGGGAGGCAATAAGAGTAAGTGACATAATTCAACAACTTCAAGAGGAAGAAGAACAAATTGAAGAGTTAGTGGACATCAGCAACAATCTGAAACAAATAGGAAGAGGTAGAAGTAAGTGGCAGAGTATGGACCAATCCAAGGATGAGCTGGAAATGGAGATTGAGGAATTATAGCAATCAATGATGAAACAATCCATATGGAGGATATTTATAGTAGTCAGAAGGATGATCAATCAGAATTTGTACCTGATTGACAAGGAGAGGAAGATGAAACAAAAGACAACAGACATACATCAACAGTAAAGGTGCAAGGCATTTGGACAGTTACAAACTAAAGTTTGGGACGCGGGAGGTTTTTCTATCAACTTATGAACACACATGATCTGGAGATCATGAAAATTTTCTACTTTGGGAGTTTGATGCAGGAGCAATCAACTCAACAATATCATTGTATTTTAATAAGACATAGGGGGGTTGTGTTTCCAAGGGAGTTGGTTTCCTTAGTGTGAATTAATGTAATTATTTAGGATTTTGAGTGATTTTAGTGAGAATAGGATTTAATTGAATATATTGAGGCATATTTGTAAATATTCTTGAAAGTAGGAGAATATGAGAGATTTAGGATAGTTGACAGATTGAGGGATTTGGGAATTAATTATAAAACTCAGACTAGGAATTAGTTCATGATTTTTCAGAATGGAGAGGATCTTTAAGGACGAGGAAGAGATTTTAGGATTTTGTTGAGGAGTTTATGGATCTAAACCAGGAATTGGTTTTAGAATCCCTTTGTATAAATGTAAGCCTAAAAGGCAAGAGAGGTTAGATAAGTTAGATAGTCAAGCTAGTTAGAGGTTTGATTGTAAAGCCTACGGGTAGATTAGGAAACAAAGGCCACTAAGTAGAAGAATTAGGCTAGAGAGACAGAGAATCTTAATATGTAATCATTTGTTGATATATGTATATATAATGATTTAATTCCAAAATTGTATAAATGTGTGGTTGAGCATTGACTGATAAATTATAGTGAAAGATTGCATTACTTATATTATATATATATATATATATAATAGTTTATATATATAATATATATAATATATATATATATAACATATATATATATATATATATATATAATTATATAATATATATATATATATATATGCAGAGTTCGGCAGAATACACAGTGAAGAAGGAAAAGAAAGAGGATCATAATTGGCCGATTGAACCGATTGCAGGAACAAAGTAATGTTCTGAAATAACACCGATCAAAGGAACTCGCATAATTAAGCTCAGGAGAGATTCACGCAACGGAACAGTGGAAGGATGAAGAACCCTGAAGCAACTCGAACCACAGAGAAAACGTTGAATAAATGTCGTAAAACCCAAGTAACAATATTTGAGAAGTAAATCATTGATGCACAGGAACCGTTGGATCTAACAAATGAACGGATAGGATTAAGTCGCATGGAATGGAGCCTGTTTGAATCGCATCGCATATATTAGGAGTAATGAACCCTGGCCTTAAGTGATTGCGGTTTGCGGTAAGAGATGTCATTGTAGATTGTTGGATCTAGATCTTTGATCAATGGTGGAGGATCATTGCTAAAATCCTGCATCGCAACATTTAAATGGTGAGGAATTAATCTTGGCCTACAAGGATTTGCGATATCTGATATCCAATGCGATCAGAGATTTGATTGCATCGCAAGTATTCCATAATAGAGGTACCGAGGCCCTGAACCATTGCGATTGCGATATGCGATGTAAAAGCGGACCCGAGAAATTAATGAATGCGGTTTATGTTATATTGAAGTCCAGAAGGTTATCGCATATTGGATGCGATAAAGAGTCATGTGTTAGTGTGACCCGCAAAGAATTGTGATTGCGATTGTGATCAGGCATGCATTGAGAAATGTGTAGAGATGATGAATAAGTGGAAAAGGTATGGTTACGCATGTTTTTGTGAATATTTCTATTGTATGAAATTTATAATAGAAATAAAGTGATATGAAGGTTTTGTGGTTAAGTCCAATATAACCATAGTATAAGAGTGTGGAAGGTTATACATATATGTGGTAATAAGGTTAAGACTGTTTAATCTGCGCAATAAGAATAGTGAAGGTTCTTGAGGGTGCATAAAGATTAATAAAGTTTTATGAAGGTAATTAAGTCCCGATATAAAGGATTAATGAAGGGTTAGACTATGATGGTTCATAAATCATTCTGCAAAGATTTATTAAAGGGGCCTTAACCATTAAGTAATGAAGATTCAGACTCGGCAGTGACTGATGAAATTCCTGGGGCAAAACAGATATGTGCATTCCATATGCATACTCTGGGTATACGCAGGTTTTCCTGCATCATCCTCATACTTCAATATCCAGTTAAATACGAAATAAATGTGTAATTTTTTTGTTTTTAATATAAATTTGATATGTAATATTTAAAAATATATATATCAATAACTAAAAAATATTTTTGAATAAGTTGTAAATAAAGCAATTCAATGTCTCTATTAAGCATTACCAATGTCTCTATTAAGAATTGCCCGGAAAAAAACAAAACAAAATAGAATTTTATATCAACTTTAAATAGATAAAGGCAAACTCTTTAATCACCTAAAAAGCCAAAAGATAAATATATTTAAAAAAATTGTGAAAAACTCTACTTTGTTTGATTAGACATTGTAACCATGTTTAAAAATGTTCTCAATATTCTTTATTCTGAACACCAATCAATAAATAAATTACAATAAATCTTAAATCAATAATAATTTATTAAGATAACACAAAGAATTTACGTGGAAAACCATGGGAAAGGATCAACAATTATTTTTATTAATAATACAATATACATCAAACTTCACCTCCACTCCAATGTCCTATGCCTTCCACTCTCTAATTTTTTTTTGCAATTCAACGGCCACAATACCATGTGTAACGAAAACCATGTGCAAGCTATAAATCTGAATTATTATTTTTCACTCTCTATTTATTTTGTGAGATATATCCTATATTTAAATATTCTACACATGGAAATACTACATGAAAAATACCATGTGTAACCAAAACCATGGGTCCAAAACAATAGACCAAAAACCATGTGCAAGCTATAAACCCAAATTATTATTTTTACAATGAGAACATCACAAATAAATATTTAAAGATTATGACAACTATCAATATAACTTAAGTTTGTTTCATTTTTCATTTTTTAGTTTTTAACATTGCATTTTATAATAACTGATTTTAATGAGTGATTCATTGTACATGCATGGCTTAATCATTGAGACAACCATATAACTACTCTAATCATAAAAGAGCCCATGCACACACAAATATATTTCACAAATTTATTTAGTTATAATATGATTTTATTATTTTTGTTTATTTTTTATTTATGGAATATAAGGTTTGAATGTAACGTCAAATTATAGTCATTGTTTAGGCAAACTACCTTAAAAATTTGTGAAAACTTCATAATTACATTTGTGTATGTACATTGAATTTATATTATAGTTATTAATTGACAATTGAATACTAATTAGAATGACTTTGGAATGCATCAGTATAAATATGTACAGATTTTTTGGATCTCACATGTGACCTTTACACTATCAATAAAATATAAAATAAATTACATTTTAAAAATAAAAAAATATTATATCACAAAGTTAAAATTGATTTCTTGGGTTAATGTCATTTTCCACAAACTAGGTGGAAATTGTTAGACAAGTATTAAATTGCAATGATAAATGTTTAATTTAAAGGATTTTAATTTGAATGTTATTTAATCATTTTGATTTATTAGGAGCTAAATTTTTTCGACCATTAGTCATAAAACCTTTTTTGAAATTAAGTGTAGGAAAACTAACTATGTACTTGACCAAGGGTGTCATATCATTCTTTAATGCATGACCTTTCTTTATTACTAGACCAACATGTACGCATTCATCATGGTAGTGCATTTGTAATGTGCATGGTAATCTTTTTCGTTGGACATTATTTGTAATGTGAATGGAAGCATTTTTCATTCATATGTGTATTACTTGATATTGGTGAGGTGAACTTTGAAAGAGATAATGCTTGCAGCCATTTCACTTCATTCTTATATGTAAAGTGAGTTAATCACTCCAATTGGGAATTAGATTATAACTTGATGACCATGACCTATGACCAGTCAATCTTGTTTTGTTCCCTAAACAAACACGTATAAAATAATACTCTTAATCAATGTCATGACGTCAACTTAAATTCCACACGTTTTATATGTAGAATGCTTCATCTACATGTCTCACATGGAAGGTATTCCTTCTATGTTAAGAGCCACAAAGGGAAAGTTTGGATATGCCTTTCTATGTTATGTCATTGCACTAATGGAAGTATGTTGTTCATGTGTTCTAGGTGATCCATTTGTGTCATCAACTATTATAAGTGTGTGACAATGCTCAAGTTTTGTCTTTGTTCACTTTGGATTTATTGATCCCACACTTAGCTAAATCCAGAAAAGTACATTTTTGAGCAACCTGATCTCACTCAGCGTTCTTGAACTACATAGTATAAGTCCTCAAGCTCACACCTTAATTCTTAGATTGCCTTCCAAAACTAATCATTGCGTTGTCTCAGTGCTCAACCCTAACCCTTGAGCTTCGAAAGTTCATGATCCTTGTCTTTCAATCACCTTCCTCTACGCATTGTAGTGTCTCAAGAAAAAAGCCTCAACCTTGGCCACTTGAACTGTGCAACTACGCAAGCCCTTAGCCATTGTTCGTCAAGAACTGCGCAGTGGGAAACCTAAAGCCTCAAGCCTCCATCCTTACTGCATGACCTCATCAACTATGTAATTATCTTCCCCTAACCTCCTGATTTGTGCAACTGTGTAATCCTTGATCCAGTCTCTCAGCCTATCACTGGGTTCCAGCTCAGTTGATGGTTGTCATGAAGCATGTTAGACTAGGGCCTTATCAGACGGATGTCGTCTTGTTATGAGTGGATTTCAGTTGTAGGTATTATGTAATTTTGTGACAAGATGATGATGGAGGAGATAAAGGAGACCATGGTAGAAGACACCTTTGTAGCTGCTAGAACAAGTTGATCAATCAAAAAAGACAAAGACACCAGATTGTGACAACAACTAGAGATCAAGATCACATTGAAGAGTCCCTAACTTCAAGCCTTATGGAGGAAGAAGAAGAACATGTACTATCTTTCAAGAAGACATGAAGACAACAACATAAAGAATGACTTGACATTGTCATAACATCATGCGGTGTATGTCATCAATGTCATGTCACGTCTCGTCAAGGTGTCATGTCAAGATGTATATGAGTCATCATTTTCCACATCATTTTTGGATTATGTAATTTCAATATATCATAAATGTAATGAAATGTGGAAGTCCAAGAGTCATCTATAGGATGTGAAAATTGTGCATATACGGAGGTTGCATATATATAGAGGTTGAAGTTGCACATATATGGACGTTGCCTATATATAGAGTTTAAAGTTGTGTACAACTTTTGTATATGCAAAACTTATATATATGCACATATATGGAAGTTGTGCATATATGGAAGCTATGCCTATACAGAGGCTAAAGTTATACACAACTTCCGTATATGTGCATATCTTCCATATATGCACAACTTCCATATATGCATATATCTTATGTATATGTGCAACTTTTGTATATGCACATATCTTCCCGATGCAGGAGCATCCTGCTTCAGAAAATCATTGCATATTTGGTTGAATAGGGGGTGTGATGTTTTAATTTATTTTTATACTTTTAATAAATTGAATGGAATATATGTGTGAGAGGTTTTAATTGTAAATATTCTCAATTATGAGATAATATTAGTGATGATAGGCTTATAAAGATCTCATAGAGATCTTAGGGATTAGGGGATCCTAGAATAGAGGATTAGTTGAGTTAAAAGTGGAATTAGAAGATTTTTAGGATTTGTATAAGAGATTTTAGGGATCATGAGAGATATTGTTGGAATTTATTAAGGGATATAGAACCTACTTGGGTTCTAATCCATTTAAATTAAGAGAAGCCCATAAGGCATGAGAAGGGAGAGAAGAGAGTGAGAGAGAGGAATGTGAATAATTCCCCTGTAAATATTTTATTTATAATAAATTATTTCTGAGTTTTGTTGGTGGATACATATTGTGTAAACTTCAATATTATGTGTTGATTTTTAATTTTGAGCCCTTAGATTTGTTGCGTTGGACCAATAAACCACAGGTCTGAGCATCATTTCAAAGTTACAGTTTTACTGCATCAAAGTGGTATCAGAGCAAGTTGAGGGTTGAGTGAAATCATTTGTAGCTAGTTTGATAAATTGTGTGAATGGAAGGATAAACCTGTGCGCTCTCTTTAATCTGCAAGTTAATTTAACGTTGGACGTAAGGTAACGTGGACTGCACTATTTTGGAACAGGAGAAATTGAAGATATTGGGTAAGCCATGTATCAGTTTTGTGGGTATAAATATTTTTAATGAATTATATTTCATCAATTTTTTTCCAAAGGTTGAGCTAGATTACTTGCTACTGTGTGCATTGGCCATGATAAAGTCTCCATGTGAATTGATAACATGGATTTGAAGCACTAAATCAAAGCCAATATTGATATTTGCTATGTTTAAAAGGCATTTTGGCATTGGAGCTACAAATTGGAATTATTGAGGAATCAATAGAATTGCAGAGATATTCATTAAAATCCATATTGAGCTTGTGTTAAGAAAAAAATTGCGTTGTGGGTGCTGCAATTATTGAATACCTAAGTATGAAGCGTTGCACTGTAAATCATTGTAGGAGGAGCGTTTCTTGTTTTGGAAGGTTGTGACCGTAGTACTGATTGAGGAATGTCCAAGCTGCAGATAAAATATCATGAAGCTCCATTCAATTATATATTAAAATGATTGACATGATTTATTTTAAAATTTAAGTGTTGGGTTGCAAACTACATTTGAGATTTACGAGGAAATGTCTTCAACATCCAAAAATCATTAATACAGGTCTTAGTGGAAAACTATCGGAAGTCCAAAATTCTAAAGTCAAATGAAAATGGTGATTAGGCAAGAATGCAATGAAATCATGGTGGAACCTTCTGAAGGTTGCCATCATTGACAACTCGCCCAGGCCTTTCAATTTCAAGTAAACAATAGCATTCTATTGCAAGCCAGTTTGATGATCATGCTTTAGTTTTATTGCTTTATTTTTGGAGACATTGGTTGGTGTGGAGGATGTTAGTAAATATTAGTCTAGATTGATATTAATTATTATTTTTATGGAATTGTTGTGATCACTCTTATTAGAGAAATTTGTAAGTGGTGAGAAAGTTACGGAAGTGCATTCGTAAGTCTAAAAGAAAATGCAATTGTAATAAATGCAACTTTTGCGAAAGGTCATGAGTTGAGGTAATAGCCATAATCATAAAAGCCAAGGGAAGATTGATTGAGTGCTCAAATGAAGATCCTTGTATAAATGAGAGAGTTTTTCAATGTAAAATTTAAATTCAAGTTTAGATCCATTGATGTAAAATTTAAGTTTAAATTAAGAGTCATAAAGTCAAGTCAAGTCAAATAGTTTGAACCTTTGATTGTAATGGGTGCATGATCACAGAGCCCAACACCCAAAGTCTCGTCAAAGTGTTAGTTATTGCAGGTGACAATGAACAGGATAAAGGTCACCAAAGAAGATGAAGAAATAAATAGAGGAATTGAAAGTGTGACTTGACATACTAACAAAATGGCTACAAGGAAAAGAGAATGAAGACCGAAGACATGGATGGAGAATGAGGAAACGGATTAGATGGAACCTATTGCAAAAGAAATGGAATGCCAAGTTGATGAACGAGTTCAGAGAACTTGAACAAATTCATATTGATTTGTTGGAGAAGGAGAGACTCAAAGGAATTGAGTCATAACGAAGAGGGTTTGATGAAACCCAGAAAGTTCATTGTGAAGAATTGGTGCTCGAAGCAACAAATGAGACCGAAAGGTCTTATATTTTAAAACTGATAGCTTGTTTGTGGATGCAGGAAATGTTAAAAATGTTGAAGGTGAACAAATAATTGTTGGTAATCATCAAATAATTCCAGATGTCAACATGAGTAATATTGAAGCAGAATTAAAATTTCTAGAAGATTGGTTAGATAATCCAAAGTTAGAATGTGATAACATGCCTTCAAATCAATAAATTTGGCGCAACGGAAGCATAAAGAATTATAATAAATTTGAAATTGAAGAAATGAAAATGTTGTTGGAACATGAACATATTGCACATATGGAAGAAAAATGTCTAAATGTGGAACCTGACTATAATCACGATGAATTGTTATTCCAATTTTGTAAACAACATCAGGAAGAAAGATTGAAGGACCAGCAACAAAACAGAGTTTGGAATCATTGAGACTTGTGGCTATCACATTACTACAAAAAAGTGACAAACCTCATAGACAAGAGTCTATGAAATTTTATTTTCTAAATCGGGAGTCTGATGCAGGAGCATCCTGCATCATAAAATCATTGTATATTTGGTTGAATAGGGGGTGTGATGTTTTAATTTATTTGTATATTGTTAATAAATTGAATGGAATATATGTGTGAGAGCTTTTAATCGCAAATATTCTCAATTATGAAAGAATATGAGTGATGATATGTTAGGTCCCTATAATAGTAGTGATTATCCCATTACTATTGTAGTTGTATCCCTTATTAATATTGTTGTGCCCCTATTGTCCCCATATTGTTATTACTGTGCCCCACAGAATCCCTCTATTTTTATTTTTGTGCCTTTATATTATTATTGTTAGGTCG
>APFE030175372.1:0-14974 GCA_000404065.3 Pinus taeda
CTCTATGCTAGTTTGCATATCACGATATTTGATACCTCTCGGGGGTTAGTAGATCCAGAGTAAAGATTGATCTACGCTACTTTAATTCCTCCATTTAAATAGGCTACATTCTAGGTGAATACCATGGGTCAATACCATGTGCCATATTTTATTAATTCTAATATTAGGGTTAATAATGGTTTTTTTGCATGGTATTGATAACAATATAGTCCATGGTATTTGTCCCATAGTATTTTGCCCATAGGTTTCACCTAAATATAAACCATTTTTTGAGTGTTCATAAATATAAGGTGACTTATGGAGTAAATATAAAAAAATGTTTTATTTGTTTACCATACCTCGTTTATTTATATTTTTATTAATTTACCATACCTCTTTTACAAATATGGTATTTGGCCCATAGGATTCACTTAAATAAAACCTATTCTTTAAAATGGGCGAATGGATTCACTTAAATAAAACCTATTCTTGAAAATGGGCGAATGGAAGGTTGTAACTCCTAATTTCAAGGGCTAAATTTACCTTTTTCACCCTCTCCCTTAAAATAAGGTGGGCTATTTGAGGTGATTTGTAAAAATGTACTATGATACAAAATATTAGCCCACTAAAAATTTAAAACCCCTTAATTTCGCCAAAGGGCGAACATTCGCCCCTAAAATTATCCTTGGATAGGATCTACAATGTATTGCCTTGTGACCAAAATTATTGCATGAAAAATAATATCAAAAAATAAATTTTGTTACCTGGATGTGATGAACCTTCTTGGTGGAGAAATTTCGTCGATTCCGTTGCTAGGTATTGATTGTTCTTCACTTTCTTTCCTACTACTACTTGTGTTTTCGATAGGGTCATGTCTTTATTAATCCGTAGCTTCATTTCTGACTCTATCTACATTATTGAGAGATCCTTTGAGCATATTGCTAACATTTAGGTTCTTATTCTCCAGGTGTATTTGAGCTTGGTTCTCCTTTTAACGTCTCATGGCCTTCTTTAAAACCAAGACTGGTTTTAATAAAGGGATATCTCTGGTAGTTGAGAATGTTATCTAATGATTTAGCTCCCTTTTCAAACTTTAAGTTCATATTAAAATAAGCATTTTCCTTCTCTAAATCCTTTCTTAAGGATTCCACCTCTCCATCTATCTTCTCACAATTTCTTTCCTTTTCTTTTAGCTGACTTATTAGTGTATTATCTATTTTCTTGGCCTATTTTAGTTCTATATTTAGGAGGATGAGATTTATGCTTCATCAAAATCATAATATTTCTTTTCATATTTCTATAATAGATCCTTAATCTTTTTATTCTTTCCTTTGAGTCTTTTTGTTTCTTTTAAGGAACTAATAAGTTCACCCTCGAGATCTATCTCCCTATCAACATATTTTTCTTCTTCTTTTTATATTTGATTATATAAGGCCCTAACTAGGAATTCTTCTTGATTATCATCAAATGCATGTTCATCATTGTGTTTTGATGAGCTTCCATATTCATTGGAATAAAATATTTTCTTCTTGAGAGATCTTCCCCTCTTATTTTTATGAATTTTTCCTCTATTTCTATGTTCTCTTTCATCATCGCTATTTTCCAATTTTTAATATGGACATTTAGAAGCATAATGACCTATTCTACCACACTCAAAACATTTGAATGGTAGCTTACCTTTATATTTGCCAAATCCTATTTTCATCTTTCTCACAAATTGAGCTTCTTTATCTGATTCGGAGCTAGAATGATTATGGTCCTTGTTGTCCTTTTTTTTTCTTTAATGTTTTGAAGGCTACTTGATTTAATCTTGACTTCTCTTTTACTTTTCTCATCTCATACACAGTGAGGATTCCATCTCCCTCATAGATGATTTGCAAATTATCCAACATTTATTTTACTGTTTCACAATGAATCACCTTATTGGAATCTAGTTTTAATAGGCCACTCAAGATTACACTCGTGACTTTTTCATTATGCTTATCATCCTTCCTTCCATCTACTACAAATTTCCAAGACTTAACACCAAAATCCATTATATATGCCCAATTTCTGATATTCTAGAAAGCAAAATTTGAACCATATGTTGGGTATACGACCAAAGTCCCACATTGACTAGAAGTGGGGAGGATCATGGTCATATAAGGATGGACAAATATCTCCATTGGTATGAGGCCTTTTGGGGTAAGCCCAAAAGTAAATCCATGAGGGCTTAGGCCCAAAGTGGACAATATCATACCATTGTGGAGATATGTGGTGTTCAGAGTCCTTACACAAATACTCAAGACACAGATTCAAACAATAAGTAGTAATCACCAATCATACTCTAATTTCTGTTACTTCTTGTTATTTTTTTTTCTTGAGAAGAATGAGGTGTCTTTTACCTTCCAATGTAATATTCTATAATGACTTTTACTTTAGACAATTAGGAGGTAGTTAAGCATCTTGACCATTTTGGTTGTTATTAACTATCCCATGATGTATAAAAGGAGGCAAAATTATAGGAAAAAGGTTCGAATTTTGAAGAACCTAGAGACTATGTTGTTGTATTCTTGATAAATTGATGATTAATGAAAGAATTAAAAGTTGTCCACACATTGTTGGGTATAATTTTGTAATTTCTCTGTTATGCGTCATCATGTTTCTTCCTTTCTTTAAATATGGTAATGAAGTTGCAGGTCTTTGTTTACTTATGTGAATGAAGTTAAACTTCCTTAAAAGAGCACTCCTATATTTAAAGTTCCTACCCCTATATTTCTACTAAGTTACAGATAATAGTTTCTGTTAAACACAACATACTATCTTTAACTTCTCAAGGCATTCTTCACACAACATTCATATTCAACATCACATGGCATTCTGAGATTTTCATGTTAGCTAATTATTAAGGGTTAAAAGTGAGGTCCTTCAGGCCCTTCATATGAAGATACATTATACAAATAAGTGACATGCATAAATAAAATTAATGTGTTAAGCACAATGTCTACACAGCCAGGAAATTTTTTTCTTAAGGGACAACACAACCAACCAAACATGCCACATTAAATACGCCCCCATGTCACAGCCCATCAAACAATTAATGCGGCAACCATTTAAATGAACAATCCAACGTATGCTGCAGAGGTTATGGGGCGGGCCACCCAATGTGGACCTAACCCAACAAAAACACATTAATGTGGTTTTTAAAAAACTAAAGGGTGTGTAAATGTTGAGGGGTCGGGGTTTGACCACCTGACCTCCTCCTTATATTTCGATTTTATTACCAATCCGTTTACAACGGAATTCATTGATAATTCCGCCCGAAATTTTATATAACCCCATTTGTAAATGTTCCTAGCAACATGGAGGAGCTAAGAGCGCACACAGAAATCGAGGCACTAATTTTTTTAATTAATTGTAGGTGGAACCATGAGCCCAGAGAAGAGGTAGGCAGAACCATGATTGGGTGAAATTCTCAGGAGGGTTAAATTTTTGCAGTTTCCAAATTGGAAAAATTTGATTTCATTCTTACACCTCTCAACAACACGGACCTGATGGCGCAGTTAGTTTCTTGATCTGAGCAGCAGATTTTCAGAGGACCCAGAGGAGGGAATCTTTGAGGAATCTAAAAGATTCCTTAAGCCCCAGATTTTCACTTTCTTAGAATTCAGAAATTTGAGAGTCGATTTTGCACTATTCGACGCCACAAATCTGATGATGCATTTAGATTTTCCATTTTCTCATTTCATTTTTCGACCACTTTTCTTAGTGGAGTGCAGGTGTCAGCATTCATGTGCGAGCAACCATTTCAATGAGATTCGACGCTACGAGATTGACGGTGCGACCAGCTTCAGCAGTTTGATATCCTTTTCTTCAAATGGCCCCAGGATGTGAGGTATATGCAGTCTTTTCATGTACTTATTTTTGTTATGCATTGTGCTGCACATATCCCTGTTTGATGTTTGATGGGGGATCTTATTTCTTACTTGTCTCATGATTCCTGCTTGATGTGATGTAGAATAATTTGTTTGATGTACTTGTTGTTATGATTCATCATGTTTTGTTTGATATCCCTTTGTCGTCATGTTGATGGGATCCTCATGTGTCACCATCTATAATTGCATTGAGATCCCTTTTATGCCATGTTGGTGGGATGTTCATTATCATCATGCATGAGTTTTATGTCATACTAATAGGAGTCCTTTTCACTGAGAGTTCCTGCAGCGGAACATCTCTTGGAGACACTCCTGCGTGAGGGAATTTTTCTTGTATGATAGTGACGTAACCTCTTATTTACATCATCACTATTGACAACACTTAATGCAGTGGCCTACACCATCTTGACACAAGCGCTCGGAGACGTAGTCCCTCCTAGACGAACTCTGTTAACAACGTCTTGTTATTTTATTTTGCTGATGATTAGCATGTTTATTCTTCTTTACAACATGCATTTATGGTCCTTTATACTATTTTAATCGCAATTCTAATCACATCATGAAATTAAAAGATCTTGGTTAAATCCGGGAGTTGAGTCAACTCAGATCAAGTTTGGTATCAGAGCGGCCTTTGCATGGATGTGAATTGCTAGCGTGAACAATGGAAAGTGAAACGACACAAGATGAAAAAGCGATGTACAAGACCATGCTCAAAATTTCCCAAACAATGGAAATAATGTATGAATCTCTACAAAAAGAGACATAGAAAAAGGAGCAATTGCAGCTTCAATTGCGAGCCACAGAAGAGGCCCTAGAAGAACTGAAGCACAACAAACATAATATTCAAACAGAGAACACTGAATTGAAGATGCTTCTACATGAAGAGAAAGAGGAAAAAAAAAGTTTTCTACGATAGCTACAAGCTAAGGACGAGGCCTTAGAAAAGCTGCAGCGAGATCCATGTGAGGTAAAAAGTAGTTCTCCATCTTTGTGTATGTTTCCTGAGGATGATTTCATTGTTTTTGAAAATCATACCACAGGAATTGGCTCCAAACTATTGAAGAGAATGGGGTATGAAGGAAAAGTCTTGGGAATTAATGGCCAAGGAATTGTCAACCCCATGAAAGTAGAAGAATTACCTCGTGAGGTAAGACTTGGGTATGTCAGAAAAGAAGTTAGGGAATGTGCCGAGACAGCTAGCAAACCACCAACAACAGATGATGAGAAGCCCTCATCAGTTCTTTCCAAATCAAAAGAGGAGGTAAAAGATGTTGATTTCCTTTTAGTCTCATCTTCACATGGTATGATTTCTGTTGGAGATTTGGAGATCCTAATTACAGGGACAAACATGAGGCTCCTTACCAGGATGAGATACAAGGAAGGAAAATAACTTGGTGTTAATAATCAAGGCATAACTCAACCATTGGAGGTTGAGTAGAGACCTCGATTTGGAGGCTTGGGATACACCGAAGCAGGATGCTCGAAGGTGTTAGATTCTTCTGAGACATTGTCAAAATCGTCAAGGAACGAGAATGATGGGAACACATCCCCATCATCCCATGGCAGTTTCCATTGCAAGGAAAGAGCTGAGGCTAGATCTCATACCCATAATGACACCAAAGACGGCAAGGAAAGGTATAACTAGTTTTGATATTCCAATGTTCATTTTGATGATAATCATGTTGTTAACGATGAACATAAAACATGGCATCGAAAAACATGTACCTTTTGTGGATTACATAACCATACATTTCTAAGTGTTGGAAAAGAATGGCAGCACACAAAAGGATGAGGTGTGAAAGACCCTCTCAACAGCAGGTAAAGAAACATGATAAGAAGATCTGGAGGAAGAAGATGTATTGCAGTCATTGCGAAAAAGGTGGCCGTCATAGAGGCACTTGTTGGAGGCTCCATCTAGAGCAGCGCCTGAAATACAAAGTGTCGATGCATGAACTAGGTGAAAGAATTGTTCGACAAGAAAAACCACCATAGGGGATCAACCATTCACAACGATAAGTGAAAAATGGTTTCTAGATATGTTAGCATGTCATGGTCGTGCTTTTGTAAATCATTTGTTGCATTTTAAAATGTAAAAGTGATGATGTGTTTTCCATCACTTGTTCAACAACAATGATGTCTAGTCTTATTTTGTGTTGCATGATAAACTGTGAAAATGATGTCGTGTTTCCATCACTTGTCAAAGAAAAAATAGTGTTTGGCCTTATTTTTGTAAATCATGTGTTGTAGTGATGATGTGTTTTCCATCACTTGTTGAAGCAACAATGATATTTTGGTCTTGTTGTCGTAGCTGGGGTATTGTGTCCATCTTGATGTAAACTTGACCACCGAGTATGTGTTATTAACTCATGGCAAGTATGGGATGCTTGAGTCATTTGTTGGTCATGTAAGACAATCATGTAATTTGAAAAATAATGTACTACAGGTTACAGAGGTTGCAGGTGTTGGCTCATCGCTTAAGGCTCCGAAGAACAAAGGTGAAGGAGATGGGAGCGAGACCTTTTCAGGACACTTGTGATGCAGACAAAGTACAGAGAAGTTTTAGATTATTTTTCATGCTTTTGGAGGACCAAAATCACCTCAGCGGGGAGGATTGATCCAGGTGGCTCCAAAGACACACACAAGACAAAGAGGGCTTATGGAAGCTCAAAAATAAAAGTGATTAGAATGCTTTCGAACTAAGACCAAAGCATATACCTTTTCGTCCTAGTCGCAACGGTACGAACGATTCGTCAAGCTGAGCTCGTATGATGGAGAACGAGCTAGTCAAAGTTTTGATTGACTTTTGCTGACTAGGCAAGCTTAATGGAGACACAATTTGGAAGTTTTCCAACGGACGGAATCTAGCCAACCACCCCCAAACTACATTCAAAAATTTGATTATTCAAGGGCTGACAAGCCATGACCCCCATCTGCCCAACCGCAGCAACCAAAATTTAATGTTAATTTGGGTCGGTGGCCATTACCCCACTGAACCCTCCCTCACCACCGCACACCATACATAAAACTATATGGGGTGGGCGAGCCACCTCTAGTGGACCCGGCCCACACCCCCAAACCTCCAAACCATATGTTGTATTAAGAGAGGCCAGTAGGAGTTGAACCCACGACCGGTAGGAGGGCCAGCCCGCCCACGCAGTGGCCCCATAAGGTGGCATACAACCAACAAAACATGCCACATTAAATATGCCACCATGTCATGGCCCATCAAACAATTATTGTGCCAACCATTTAAATAAACAATCCAACGTATGCTGCAGAGGTTATGGGGTGGGCCGCCCATTGCAAACTTGACCCCCCCAAAACACATTAATGCGGTTTTTCAAAAATTGAAGGGTGGGTAAATGAGGAGGGGTCGGGGTTTGACCACCCGACCTCCTCCTTATATTTCGATTTTATTACCAATCCGTTTACAACAAAATTCACTGATATTTCTGCCTGAAATTTTATATAATTCCATTTATTAATGCTCCTAGCAGCATGGAGGAGCCAAGAGCATGCATGAAAATCGAGGCAAGAATATTTTTAATTAATTGTAGGTGGAACCATGAGCCTAAAGAAGAGGTAGGCAGAACCATGATTGGGTGAAATTCTCAGGGGGGTGAAATTTTTGCAGTTTCCAAATTAGACAAATTTTATGTTAATCTTACACCTCTTAGTGACATGAACCCGATGGCGCAATCAATTTCCTGATCTGAGCCGCAAATTTTCAGAGGACCTGGAGGAGGGAATATTTGAGGAATCTAGGGGGAATCTAAGGAAAGGGCTTGGGCATTAATAGCCAAGGCATTGTCAACCCCATCAAAGTAGAAGAATTACCCCGTCAAGTAGGACTTGGGTATGTCAGAAAAGAAGTTTGGGAATGCGCAGAGACAGCTAACGAACCACCAACAAAAGATGATGAGAAGCCCTCATCAGTTCTTTCCAAATCGACAAAGGAGGTAAAAGATGTTGATTTCCTTTTAGTTTCATCTTCACATAGTATGATTTCTATTGGAGATTTGGAAATCCCAATTACAGGGACAAACATGAGGCTCCTTAGCAGGATGAGATACAAGGAAGGAAAAGAACTTGGTGTTAATAACCAAGGCATAACTCAGCCATTGGAGGTTGAGTAGAGACCTTGATTTGGAGGCTTGGGATACACTAAAGGAGGATGCTCAAAGGTGTCAGATTATTTCGAGACATCGTCGAAATTTTCAAAGAAAGAGAATGATGGGAATACATCCCCATCATCTCATGGCAGTTTCCATTGCAGGGAAAGAGCTGAGGCGAGATCTCATCACCATAATGACACTAGAGATGGCAAGGAAAGGTATAACCAATTTCGATATTCGAATGTTGATTTCAATGATAATCATGTTGTTAATGATGAACATAAAACATGGCATCGAAAAACATGTACCTTTTGTGGATTACATGAACATACATTTTCTAAGTGTTTGAAAAGAATGAAAACAAACAAAAGGATGAGGCGTGAAAGACCCTCTCAACAGCAGGTAAAGAAACATGGTAAGAAGATCTGGAGGAAGAAGATGTATTGCAGTCATTGCGACAAAGGTGGCCATCAAAGAGCCACTTGTTGGAGGCTCCATCCAGAGCGGCGCCTGAAAGACAAAGTGTCGATGCATGAACCAGGTGAAACAATTGTTTGACAAGAGAAACCACCACAAGGGGATGACCCATTCACAACGATAAGTCAAAAATGGTTTCTAGATATGTTAGTTGATCCAAAATGGATCTAGAATATACTCCTAAGTCTAAAGTGTTCCTCACAGAGGAAAATGAAAGTCAAGGGTTGCTCTTGGGAATAGTTCCATTGCATAGATCTTTTCATTCTGAATCTATTGCAATTTGAATGGGCTAAAACAGACTTCGGATGAAGAAGTTATCACAGAAAGAAGATTGCCATTGTCCTTTGTAAAGGAGGCAAATTCTTATAAAAAATGGCCTAAAAGGCTCATTGAAGAAATCACATCGCAAATATGCCAAAGGGAAGGACTTAAGGCAAAGAAGGAAGGAACCCCAATAGCGACCTCCAACTTATCGCATCGGAGGTAGGCATTTACCCGATATCGGGACCCCAAGCAGAGCGATATGTGATATGTGATCAATGCGATGAAGCGATTGCGATGATTGATGATCGGAGGAGTAGAGGCATAGTCCCCACTAATGCGATATGAGATGTGCCATATTGGAAATCGACATAGTCAAAGGGAAGACCTTGGGCCCTGTGATTGCGATAAGCGATAAAGGGGCGAACCCGATGGAGTTTATAAGCGTGATTTCATAATATTTGAAATTCGGAAATGTGGGATTTCTTTGTATTTCCTATGTATTGGGTTTTTTGGCCAATATGCCATTCGATTGCGATTTACGATGGAATGGCGGACTCGATAGGTTTATAGATGTGGTTACATTCTATTTGAAGTCTGGTTTTTGCGCCTGATAGTGTCTTTCTTGTGTATTTCCATTATGAACAAGAAATGCGTTATTTCGTGGATTTTGTTCGGAAAGAGGCTGTCAGTTCATTTTCCATTAGAAACAACCATCATTCCTTGTGCCACACGACAGGCGAGCATTTCTATAACAGGGATGCATTTTGAAGTGCGAAGAGGCAAAGCCGTGAAAAAGAATGACTCCTCATGATCGAAGGGATAGAGGAACGACTATGGAAGTCGCAAAGTCAAAGGATGCCTTTCAAAAGCAAGAGAGCACAATTGACAGGGGAGCTGAAAACTAAAAGCTGGGAGTCACTTGGAGGTAAAGCAAAACTATAAGCTCACTGCAAGAGCCGAGAGCCAGAAAGCCTGAGAGCTTCAGAGCCAGAGGGCTGAGCAGAGGCAGAGCCACTAGGGGTTGGAGGCAGAGCCAGATGGACAGAGCAGGATAGCTAAGAGAGCTAGAACCAGATGAGCCAGAGAGCTGAGAGCCAAATCTAGTTAGCTAGAGAGCTCAGAGAAGACTACTAAGAGCCATGGGCTGTAATGAAGTTGCAGAACAGCAAAGAGGTCAAATGATCAAGCTATTGTTGTTGTCCGAATTGTGCTGAAGATACAAGAAGGTGTTCCAGAGATAGTAAGAGAATTCTGAGGGAGTTGGTGAAAGCTAGAGCTCAAGATAGCTTAGAGCGCTGATTGAAGGATTCAAAGTCCAAAGAAGACTAGATCTATCTGCAGAGTATGGAAAACGGGGTAATATGGTATTCTAAACCCATAGCTTCAGTTGTAAACCAATGGAGTTGAGCATGGAGCTTGTAAACAAATTTATGCCATAATCCTAGAGAGCCTAGTTGAGTTGACTAGAGCTCAAGGAGATGTAGCCTAAGAGGTTTGGGTGAACTCCATATTATATTGTTGTTATGTGATGCTTATTTGTTGCACCGTTTGACTGTTATATGTTTTTATATCAGTTTAAGAAAATCAATTTAAAGCACATAAACAACTTAAAAACAAACACAAGCATACACCTATTTTCAAGCACTTTTTTTTAATTCCACAATTGGTTAATCATAAGGTCTTGGAAATATTTAAGCTTTGGAAGTGGGAGAGGTTCTTGTAAGCTGACAAGAAGCCTTTAATGCCCAATTTTCAGATCAGGTGGTATCAGAGCTTAAGTTTGATTAAACCCACCTTCAAAGAAGGTGATATCAAAGTTGGTTATACCAGAGCAAGTGGTATCAGATCAGAATGCTTGATTGACAGAGCAAAGATTGCTTGTCTGAAAGGTGTTTAAACAGTTAGAGGTTGACTGTATGCTTGTTTGCAGACTGACTATTGTTTGAGTTCGCATAGGTGAAGGGAAAGCTTTTGATAACTTAGTCCAGGAGAGGACAAAATGGAAGAAGGGTTGAAGGCATTCTTCTTATCCCAAAGGACCTCAAGGCAATCCTTGAAGCACAAGAAGTTTGTTGCAAAAGGTTGCTTGAATAAGCTCTTTGTTAATCTTGTTTGAAGTTATTTTTTTCATTTTGATAATGGCAATTTCTACAAGTGAGTCCTCAAATTCCTCCTTCATCACAAGATTATTTGATGGAGACATGCAGCAAGACTTGTTCATCATGATGGACAAGGTGAGAGAAATGTATGAGGATGGAAGGAAGAGAAACATACTTAGAGAGCAGTTGAATTCCATGGAGGAAGAGAAGCAGTTGCTTTTTGACAAATTGCAGGAAATGGAGAGGCAACTTCATATTGCAAATATGAACCTAAAAAGGATGCATGAGTTGGAGACACAGCTCTTTGTTTCCAAAGAAGCCTTAGTCAAGTATCAGCTTCAAGAAGAGGTAAACAATTCTTGTTTGTCTTCAATTTCCTCTAAGAATGTTTATATTGGTTATTTGAAAAACATACCAGAGGCATAGGTTCCAAGTTAATGTCCAAGATGGGCTATGAAGGAAAAGGCTTGGGCAAACATGCACAAGGTATTGTTGAACCAATAATGGTTGAGGAAAGGCCTAAGTATTTGGGTCTTGGCTATGGATAGTCTTATGGAGAAAGTTCCAAAACTGCCATGAAGACCATTGAAACAGTTCCAAGAAGGAGTTTCATTGGAGGTATTCTACCTCAAGAGTGTAAATATTGCATTCAAGAGGAATGCAATAGCTTGAAACATCATTTGCAGGATGCAGATGTTCATAAGCATGCACTTGAACCAGAGAGTTGTGGAAACTCTGAAAGGCTTGAAGAGATTGATGATGTTCAAAAGGGAGCCACTTCTCCATTTAATTCATCTCCTCATGGAGGCAATAAAGGTGAAAGAGAAAGGTATAAATCTAGTTCTAACCATATTCCTTTTCATTCTGTTCAGCATGGTAAATTTCCATATAAGTATGGGAAGAGAATTGCATGTTCCTTTTGTGGTTTGGATAACCATCATGTTCCTAGATGTTGGAAGAGAATGACCACATATAGGAAACTTTTGAAGGAAAAGAAGCAAGAAGCCAAAGGTCCATTGGATAAGGCAATTCACGCTGTTAAGAGGATGCACATGTGTTGCACTTACTGCCATAAGCAAGGACATTTTGTTGCAAAATGTTGGACTCTGAATCCAATAATGCTTCCACAAAACTTGAAGAAGGTGGAAAGAGAAAATGGCAGAAATGGAAAGAAAGATTCCATGATTGATGTGCTTCAGGATGATTCACATGTTGATGCTGATGTGCAGACAAAGGTAGCACCTTTGAAATGGATTGGTAAGAAATGCTTAGAGTTCTTATCTAATTAAAGATTGCATGTCTTTTGATTTGATGCATCTATTTGCATTTCTTTGTTAATGGAATGCAAGTTGCAGGATTTTACCAAGAAGGTGAATGGAAAAAGGTAAGTAGGAGACTCACTTTGTTTCTACAACATTATGTTCATTTCAGCTTCAAAAGTAAAGTGTGCTTAAGCAAAAGTTGAAGGATGAAATGCATGCATGAGAATGATATGCATGAACACAGGGATGTTGATGATTTCCTTGTATTTGAACATGTCTGTGTAATTAACTTGAAGGGTTGATTGCTTTGTTTTTAAACATGCATGTATTGACTTGAGAAAAGTTGATGTGGTCTCCAAGATGGATATAATGATGAAGTGTTTCATCTTTTGAAAAGAATCCTTGAGATATTTTCTACATGCTTGACTTGAAGCGTCATTTGTTTTAAAGGCATGTTTTGTGGGCTTGTTATCTAGGAGGTGTTCACAAGATGTGAAATCTGTTTCTTTTGTTGAAATAGGAGTTTAGGCCATCCAGTGTTTATATGTAATTCTCTTGTTGTTAACAGTTGTTATTGACAACATGTCAAACAGGTAGAAATGTAAATTTTTGTGAAGAAGATGTAACTTCACATTTGTTTGAGCCACCTTGGATCAATGGTCAAGGCAGAGAAGTTCAAACTACCTTCTGTAACCTTCTCAGCAACAGTTTTGCATGACGTCAAGGAGGAAAATAGTTCTTCCCAAGAGGACCAACACATCCAGGAAGGAGAGTGGTCAAAGGCTTTGGTTCAGAGGCACTATGCAAGGCAAGTGTATGGAGGCTGAAAGAAGAGGGTGTTGTTACTCTCATTTACTGTTCAGATTAGTATGTCATTATTTTGGAGACCAAAATTTCTTTTAGTGGGAAAGTGTGATCCAAAATGGATCTAGAATAGACTCCTAAGTCTAAAGTGTTCCTCACAGAGGAAAATGAAAGTCAATGGCTGCTCTTGGTAATAGTCCCATTGCATAGCTCTTTTCATTCTGAATCTACTACAATTTGAATGTACTAAAACAAACTTCAAATGAAGAAGTTATCGCAGAAATAAGATTGCCATTGTCCTTTGAAAAGGAGGCAAATTCTTATAAAAATGGCCTGAAAGGCTAATTGAAGAATTGCATCACTAATGTGCCAAAGGGAAGGACTTAATGTTGGGTGTGGAGCCTGAGTATCTTCTGTATTCAAAAGTTTCAGCCGGATGTATACCCTAGGAAGACTGTACACCCCTCCACGTGGGGAGGAGTTGTCCCCCCCACGAGGGTCTGGGGGCCAGCGGTCCCCCAGCGGGGGTTTGGGGGCAGCGCCCCCGACGCTAAAATAGATGTAAAATTGCCCTGTAAAAGTCTAGTAATTTCTAGTCAATCTGGGCCGTTCATTAGGCGGATGATCTGATGGTAGAAGTTATGTTTAATTAGGGAATTATTTGGCCCTAGAATGCAAACTCCTCACTATATATGAGGGAAATTGTAAATTTGCGTCTAGCATATCTATATTCTGAGTGAGGAAGGGAGAGAGTGGAGGAAAAGAGGGTGTTATAATGGATTCTGCTGTAGGTTGTATCTCTTACAGTTTTGGTTGAATAAATATAATAAAGGAAGGACTACCTATTGTCTCCATGGATTATGCCCAAACTGGATGAACCACGTTATAGTTGTGTCTCTTTGTTTTGCATTTCTATGTTATATATTTACTGCAATATTTTTAATAGTGTTCATTGCCCGTAAAAATTAAAAATATAATTTTCTAACAACTGGTATCAAAGCCGAAGGTCTATTTGGCTGATAAACTCACAAGAGAGAAGGGTTCCTGGTTCGAGTGGGAGCAATGGCGGAAGATGGTAGGTTTAGGGTCAAAAAATTCAACGGCCAAAACTACCATCTGTGGAAGATGCAGATGGAAGATTATCTATATCAAAGAGATATGTACCTACCATTGAGTGGAAAGAAAAAGAAGCCGACAAGTATGACAGACACATAATGGGATATTCTAGACAGAAAGGAACTTGGAACAATACGGTTGTGCCTAGCAGTGTCGGTAGCGTTTAATATTTCAAAGGAAACGAAAACACAGGGTTTAATGTCAGCATTGGCCAAACTATATGAAAAACCCTTGGCCTAAAATAAGGTATTTGTTATGAAGCATTTATTTAATATGAAGATGTCAGAAGGTGGATCTGTTGCAGATCATTTAAATGATTTCAATATAGTTACAAGTCAGTTAAGTTCTGTAGGGGTAAATTTTGATGATGAAGTTAGGGCTCTGTTATTTCTATGCTCATTAATAGAAAGTTGGAATGGTTTAGTTATGGCCGTTAGTAACTTTGTCTCTGGATCTAGTACTTTAAAGTTTGATGATGTTGTTGGTGCAATCCTTAGCGAGGAAATGCAATGGAAAAGCTTCGGTGAGACATCAGGTAATGCTTTGACTGTAGAGACTAGGGGAAGAAAAATGGAAAGAGGAAAGAGCCCAAGCTATCGCAGTAAGTCAAGAAAAGGCAGATCCAAGTCTAGATCACGGATAGTGTGCTGGAAATGCAGGAAGAAAGGACACCTAAAGAAAGACTGCAAGTCTCAGAAGGGAAAAGAAGGAGACGTGTAGCAAGAAAGTAATCATGAAGCGAATGTAATAGGTGATGTCTTGCAAGATGCTTTGATTATTTCATTAGAAAATATTATTGATGCATGGGTGGTAGATTCAAGGGCCTTATTCCATGCCACACCTGATAGGAAACATTTTCATGATTATGTTCAAGGAGATTTTTGACAAGTTCGATTGGGTGATGATAAGCCCTGTAAAATCATTGGCATGGGTACAATTTTCAT
>APFE030175380.1:0-17688 GCA_000404065.3 Pinus taeda
TGTACATATGCATCACATCCAAATACCCTCAGATGTGAAAGAGAGGATTTCTTACCAGTCCATACCTCTTGTGGAGTCTTATCCTCCAATGCTGATGAAGGTGATCTGTTGACCAGGTAACATGTTGTCTCCATCGCCTCTGCCCATAATTCTTGTCGTAACTCGGCACCACTGAGCATGCTTCTTGCCATTTCCATCAATGTCTTGTTCATTCTTTCTGCAACTCCATTTTGCTAAGGTGTGTATGGAGTAGTCTTGTACCGTGCTATACAACACTTCTTACAAAATTATTCAAATTCCTTGCTGCAAAACTCTCCATCGTTATCTGTCCACAACACCTTTATCTTCTTCTCTGTTTGGTTTTCCAACAGAGCCTTAAATTATTTAAACCTATCAAAGACTTCAGATTTATTCTTAAGGAAATATATCCATGTATTCCTTGAGAAGTCATATTTAAATGATACATAGTACACATACTTACCCAGTGATGGAACCTTCATAGGTCAAAACAAATCACTGTGCACAAGTTCTAATATACGTTTCACCCTCTTATCACCAAAGGGGAAACTCACTCGATTCTACTTCCCATATACACACTTTTCACAGAAATCAAAATCCACAGAGCTATTACTCATACCTTCTACCATACCTTTACCATGAAGTATTTGAAGGCCCTTCTTTGCAATATGTCCAAGCCTTTGATGCCACAACATGGTATTCTCTCCAGAGACCACTAGATTTTCTATTCCACTTTCAGGAACCATAGAATTGTTGCACCCATCAACAACAATGCTACCTTACAGCTTGTACAGATTTCCAATTCGAACTCCTCACATCAATATCAGTGCTCCTTGAACCATCTTGTAGGTATCCTTCTCGAACACTATTTTTACACTTGCATCATCCATCTTGCTTACAGAAATCAGATTTTTGGCTAATGCAGGAATATGCAAAACACCTGGAAGTGTTCTAACCCTTCCACCTTGCAACTTCAACTTTAGTTTTCTGTGACCAACGATTCTAGCCTTCTTTTCATCCCCTAAGAAGACATCACCACCATCATATTTCTCATACTCGCAGAACCACTCTCTATGGGGAGTGAAGTGAAAGGATGCACTTAGTCATCAACCATGCCTCATGATCTACATGTGTACTTGAAGAAGCCAAGTACACATCCCCACCTTCATCTAAGGTGGTTTTCACCTTTTCAAAAGGAACATCATTAGATCCCTTTCCTTTATCAGGAGCTTTAGATTTACAGTCCATTTTGTAGTGCCCTTCCTCTCCGCATTTCTAGCACACCACCTTTACAGGTTTTCCTGGAGATTTAGATCTCCCACTCGATGACTTATTTTTGTTTATGTTATGTGACCATCCTTGTACAGAAAAGGCATCAGGATTCTGGCTCTCCATATTTTTCCATCTCATCTCCTCCATCAGCAAGGATGAGACTATTTCATCAAACTGCAAGGCAGTTGTATTGCTACCTATTGCAATAACCAGACTATCACACAAATCTGGTAGAGAACACAACAAACTGATGCACTTATCTTCATCTAAAATTTTAATATCAACAGATAATAACTGACTTACCACAATATTAAATGCTTTCAGATGATCTGTCACCAAGTCTCCATCTTTCATCCTCAGGTTATATAGCTTTTTCCGCATGAACAATTTATTCACCATAGACTTAGATTGGTATAAAGTCCCTAACTTGTCACACAAAGCCTTCGCCGTAGCTTCCCCTAGTACATTCAGCAACACTGAATCTGAGACACACAATCGTATTGTGCTCTTTGCCTTCTGATCCAACTTCTTCCATTCTTCATCAGACACTCATGTTGGTTTAGTACCTGGATCTACCGCAATCCACTGATCTTTATCCACCAACATATCCTCCATCTTGAGTTTCCACAACTCAAAAATCTGACCATTAAATTTGTCGATCTATATCTTTCCACATCTCGCCATCTTCTTTCACCACCAAAATCGATCTCGCAGATCTCCCACTGAGCAGGGTCTACCACATGCCCGAGCGAAACCCCTCAGCAACAAAGGCGTCCCCTTGAAGCCAAAAACAACTTTGATACCAAATGTAGGTTTTAACCCCGTACAAAAATTACTTGCATACGAAATCTAAAACAAAGAAAATAAAAAATGCGAGATCACATCACATAGAACAAATATACACATATATTTTCCCTTGGATCCCAAAACCGAGACTATCAGCTTGATTTTTCATTATGTTCCTTTCAATGTTACAATACATATTTATACATGCCGAAGCATCTAATACCATGGTCCGAAAATCATCGCGTCTAAGACCATGGACCGAAAACCATTGCATCTAAAACCATGTGTGGAAAATATGCACATAACCATAGGTAGGTTTGCCCAACCTAATATAGGGTCCAAAAACAAAATTTTTCAGGGCGCTACCCTGGACCCTATAGAGGGGGGTTACATGCACCCCTCAAACCCCCTGTGACTCCCCCGCTACGCAATCGGCACAACAAGGGGGGGGGGGGCTCCGACCCCCCTCTAACCCCCCGGTTAACTACGTGGGCTAGTCATGGAAAGAATATAAAACAACCCAACAGTTGCTCTGTGTTGTTACGCCTAAGCACGATCGACTTCTCTAGGGTTTTCTGTGGCTACAGGCTTATCTTATATGGTGGTCATTTCTTTCACTTCTGAGTGTCCTCTGGAGGTCATGCTTTCCTCTAGTCGCATTTGCACTTCAAGTTCATTCTAGTATGCCATTGTCAATTTGAATTTTCTATTTGTATTCACCTCTTTCAAGTCAATCTATTATGTTGGAACTCTACAAATTTGGATTATTTCACTCTTCTGTCAATTATTTTCCTCTCTGGGCTCGTATTTTATGCCTTTGAATTTCATGGAACCTCCTTCACTCTTGGAGTTATCTCTATGCTATGTTTCAATTGATACCTTCTTACATTTATCTATGAACTCAGTCTGCCTCACTAGTTTTCAGAACTGAGTCTCACTATTTCTTATTTACTCTAGGAGGGCTCTATTTCCTTTGGTAAATTTGGTTTGTTCCCTCTCTGTCAGGATTGTACAGTATTCTACAAATCTTCTCTTTCCTCTCCTTGGGAAACCTTCGTCTTGGATTATCTCTCTTGTCGCTCTCTTATTGTTCTTCAGTGCCTCTTATGCACCATGCAAGAAGGAAACGAGGTCTTCCAAGCTAGCAGTTTGAGCATGTGGGTTAAACAAGATAAAATTACACAAATAGTGGGCAAGGGGGATTGTAGAAAATTTTCCCCTCAAATTGAATCTCTTCAACTAAAAATTATGGAAATTAACTGGAAGTTCCACTAGAAAATGACAACGTCCATCACCCTCCTTGAAGAAATTCAAATCTTGAAAGGTAAATTAGCTCAACCCGAGGACGAAATCGACACTTTCAAATAGAAGATAGAAGACTTAAAGGTGAATCTACCAGTTGGTGATATTTATTCTACCAGTAACAGTGCATCCAATCGGTATGTGGGGAAACTTCTATCGGATTTCAACCAGCTTCCATAAGATAACCCCACTACAATTCTTTGATGTACTCCCTTCACAAACGTGTTTTTCTTCTCACCTAGTTTTGTAATTTTTTTCATGTAGCTCATTAGCAATAGTCAATTTCCAATATTTTTTTTTGTAATCCCATAAAACTCCTCTCTAAAGGACCAAAAATTAAATGAATCGTTGTAACTATTTCTCGAGTCACTGTTGCACCTAGACATAGATTTTAATAACAAATCTTCTATTTTTTGTTTAAAAAAAAATATTTTTATTGTAAGAGACAACTTTGTATGTATAAAATACAATGTGAGGCTCTTTTTTATATTTGCATAGTAGTGTGCATGTCACAAAATATGGAAATATTTGTGTATTATCTCTTTATTTTTCTTTTTCTTTTTGTGGGTCACTCTACTAGAAGTCGATACTAGCTACATCCATGGAAAACCCACTCGTCTCTAGGTGAGTCGAGTATCTTTCATGTAGAAATTACTCCTAAGGAGAAAGCGTGTCAATCTCAGTGGGACTGGAACCTAGGTGGGGAGGATAAGAGCGACTCCTCCCTACCACCCGATCTACAACCACTTGACATGAATTAGCTAAAATTAAAAGCTACATTTGTGTTATTTATAAATATATGTCATATTGGATTTTTTTTATTTTTTTTAATGTCCAAATATTTAAACGAATAGGTCAATAATATAATATAAAGGTATTATTGCAATTCATATTAGTTATTCACTCATTTACATATTTTATGTGGTGCAATTATTTGTAGAAAAGCCATATTGGGAACCTGATAATGTCTAGTACGACCTTAAGCCTAGTAGTTGTTATAACAACCCCTACAACATTGATGTGTCAAATACTTATACACACACCTCAACAAGTCTATCCGAGAATGTTGTGAGACTCTTCACTATCAACATTAGTAAAGTTATAGTCCCTTAAATCACTTTCTCTTTCACACTAGGTATTCTTCTAGTGGGCATAGGAGTAGCAGGTACTCCTAAGTTGATCAATTTAGTTATGCTCACTTAGTTGTCCACATGCTTCAATTTAAATAACAAGTTTTCAATGTTCCTTCTAAGTGGTTGACATGATGCTTATACAATGATCTTACACAATAATAAGCCTTATGCCTTCTCTCCCATGATATATGTTTTTAAGTAAGCCATCCACATTCCTTTAATTAAGTCTTTTTAGCATAAAAAATCTATATTTCCTTTTCCTAAGCATCAGTCGAATTCATAATAAGAATATTGTCAATGATAATATTGATGATATTAACACCATAATAATGCCCTATAATAAATTTGTAACATCATTTTATAATGATATTTTTGATGATTTTGTAAAATTAATTGAATCAAAGCACATCATGTCTGTGGTTTATATAAATCCTTTTGATGCTAGCTTCAATGTCAACACCAATACCATAATGAGAGTTAGACTAAGGTTTCCCACTAATAATTTCATTTTACACAATAATGTGAAAATATGGAGAGTTTCATGAATGAACCACACAGTTTCCACCAAGCACTATAAAATTTCGTTTCTTCCATTCCTAAATGCATGTACGGTATAGAGGTATTGATCCCATGCTTTTCATTTCCATTTACAATCATTGTATGTAGGGTAACCTTCTACAATAGCCATATTGTAAACATCCCACTAGCCTTCTCCTCCATGTTGCTTGGTTTATAGAGCGTTTGTCCCATATTCACCTAAACCTTCATGCTTAATACATTTCAACATTCCCTTTAATTTATTATGATCATCTATGGTGTTCACTCTACTTGTAGATCCTATAATAAAACCTTGTGTCTAAACATATATGGAATGAAGTTGCATGATCACAAATAAGGATGTTAAAACACAAATAAGTACAATGTGTGTGCAAGGCATGCCTTCTAAATATTTCAACATTGTTTTCATGATAATTAATCATATGCTTACACTGTTGTTTTATACATATTGTTAGGGTCAAAATATGGGAACCATGGGGTAACAAAAATCCAAAACATCCCAAAACTAAGAGCCCTCCTATAAAACCTTTTGATAATCAACGAAGTTTGAAATCTATACAATAAAGAAATCCTTAGGCCATAGATATATTTCAAAATTCTTTGTCTCGATCAAATAGATCCATTGGTACAAAATTTAATATAAAAGGTCAAAAACCATTGAGTTTGCAAGTACCAAAGAGAATTTACAAAATGAAAGTAGGTCTATAACATTTTGTGCATATACTTCTAACTCTGACATCACTTCAAATTTCTCCACAATATACACAGTAGACATAAAAGGGTTTAAATTATTTGAATTAGATAATTTGATCTAAATTTCATGCTTAAATGAAATAGTTTTTGAGGATGAAGTTCCTCCATAACACATCATTCCATGCAAGTGAAGAATGAAAGTGAGATTTGAATCTTTTATAATCCTATAACTAAATAAGAAATAATTATCATCAAGTTATTTATCTTCAAACATAAGTTTTGTTCTCATCCATTGGGAACACCTAGATGAGCACCAATTTGTGTTTTATATCCACCAAATAAGTATATGAGTGAATCCATAAGACTAATAGTTTCCTTTTAGCAATAATGATTGTGATTTAAAATCTTGCACTAAGATCATAACCCTCCCTATTTAATTATTCCCCAATTTTATGAACCTTTCACCTTAAAAATGATAAGAGCCCACTAATTATAGTATTGTTCGAGGGGGAAACCTCGATTTACAATGAATATAATGTACAAGACAATATTTGATGATGGAGACTAGGTTTCCTAAGTATATGTAGAGGAGACAAATGGTACAATTATAATAAAATGGGACCATGAAAGGTTCTAGATTACATAGCAATATAACAATAGAAAGATAATCACTCAATATCTAGGGCTTAATAAGGATTTATACGGTTATCATGGTTATTATATAGAGCTTAACATGCCCCTCTTCTTAAAACAAGTGTTGTTCTCAACACTTCACTATCTATGGGTGTTTCTACATGAGAAACTCATATTCCCCTGTCATTTCTTCCACTGGTAGGTTCTTCCATTTGATGAGGCACTGAATAACTGCTCAATTTATTAGTTGTTGATTCCTTGTTTCCAAGATTTCTTTGGGCTATAGCATGACTTTCCCTTCATGCATACGTGAAGATGAAGGAAACTCCAATTTGTAATCCATGCTTCTAATCCTATGCAAAACCTTATAGAGGCCATAACACCTCAATAGTAATTTATGTCCTTCTTTTGTTACTTGAGGGACAAATTTTTCTTAATTAATAAATTTTGCTTTAATCGATAAGCCAAGGTAGTCCTCACAAGCACAAATACGGATGATCTTCCAGAAGAAACTAAAAATATGTTAAATGAATTCATAGATATTGTAGTGGATGACTTGCTTGATAAGTTTCCTCCCATTAGAAGTATCAATAATCATATTGATCTCATTCCAGGTGCTACCCTTCCAAACAAAGTAGCCTACAGAATGACTCCAAGGGAGAATGAAGAGATTAAAAGTCAAGTGTAGGAATTGTTGGATAAGGGTCTCCTCCGAGAAATATTAAGTTCGTGTGTTGTTCCAACAATGTTAAATCCAAAGAAGGATGGAAGATGGATAATATGTATAGACTCTCGAGAAATCAACAAAATCACAATCACGTAGATGTTTCTATTGCAACATACTGATGATATCATAGATTATTTAAGTGGTGTTGCATATTTTTCTAAAATAGATTAAAAAAGTGGATATCGTCTATCTGAATCAGAGAAGGTGACGAATGGAAAACAACATTTAAAACTAATAATGGCTTATATGAATGGTTGGTAATGCCTTTCAGACTTACCAATGCTCCCAGTACCTTTATGAGGTTAATGAACGAGGTCTTAAAAGAATTCATTATAGAATTTGTTATAGTTTATCTTGATGATATCCTAATTTATATTCAATCAAAATAAGAGCATTTAAGAGATCTTACAATGGTTTTGAAGAAGTTTTCTTTTTTCCAAAGAAAAAAAATCGAACTTTTTATAGACCAATAAAAAGTTACATAGTAGATGCATATGCATTCAGATTGCTGTATGATCAGATCATAGAGCTACCCCAGAAAAGAGACAACCTTTTCCGTACAAAAAGCTAGGAAAAACAAACTCTGGAATCCTGAGCCAAAAATTCCAGCTCACAACTCGAGATAAGGTCACTAATATCAGCCCATATAAATCATATCCAAGCAGGGACCAAAGTCACACATCTATTCCCGGGTCTCCTCATTGAGGAAAACAACCCAAATTAGGAGATAGATACCATGAAAGTCTAATGTAAAGTAAAAATAGTTTTCAAAAAGACAACTGTGCTCACAACCAATTACAACAGTGTTTACAGACTATGTAAATCATCAGACAAAACACAAAACTAAACATAGGGAGGCTGATCCGACACATGGCTCTATCCTTAATCTTCCTCTATTATTCTCCAGCTGCCCATATTCTGCTGTAAACCTTCCTTAGAAAGCTTGTCTGCTGATTTGTTCCGTTCCCTGTATATATGGCAGAGTGAAAACACATTAAAAGAAATCTTTAGATTCTGAATTTCTTCTAGTAAAGGTCTCAACATATAATTTTTACATCTACTTTGTCCATTAACCCATTTTATAACATTTAAAGAATCCCCAAAAATCTGAACTATGACAATGTTCCTTTGCATAAGCCAGCATAGAAGCAGCTTTAAGGCGGACAATTCTGCGAAGTTGTTGGTTCCGGTGCCTATACCCACTGAAGCTTTTAATACTTAGTTTTCATTCAGATGAATAATCAAACCTGCTCCTGCTAAATTATTTTGTGATGCCCCATTAAAATAGGCCCATGGGACTCCTGCTTTGATTTCTTTGTATGGTTTTGAAGAAGTTACAACAAGAAAAATTGTTAATCAATTTAAAGAAGTGTACTTTCATGAAAACATAATTATTTTACTTGGGATTTATGATTTCAGTGGAAGGCTTAAAGATGGATCAGGAGAAAGTGAAGGCCATAATCAATTGGGAAACCCCAATAAACATTTCAGAGGTAAGAAGTTTTCATGGATTGACAAGTTTTTATAGACAATTTATGAAGAATTTCAGTGGTATATGCGCTCTAATTGTAGAAACTATTAAAGAAATAAATCAACCATTCCATTGGACAGAAAAAACCAATAAAAGTTTCAAATGATTAAAGAAAAAGATTACATAACAACCTATTTTAGCATTGTCAGATTTCAACAAATTGTTTGAGGTTGAGACTGATGCCAGTGGAACTACAATAAGAGTTGTTCTAAGTCAAGAGGGAAGACTAGTCGACTACTGATGGTGTGCGTGCAGGCGTTAGGGATAATGTCCCTAATATGACAGCAAGTTCCTCAATGTCCAAGTCCGCTTCCCTTTCTTCTTCTCTCTGCGTGTCAATCATTAACTGACAGCTTCATTTATTTTCAATGATACCAAAAATATAATTCACACTGGTTCAAACCAACTATGCATCTAAAATAATATGAGAAACTGATCTGGTAAGTCCTAACTTTATTCTTAATGGATAGTAAGCCGTCGGATCCTAGACCCGGACATACATACTAAACAGAACCAATGGTCCCCATGCACAAAAGATGCCCGATTTTATGCTAATCAAAGCAAGAATGTTGCTACGCACCCTTCCATTACACCTTTGAGCAACTGCACCTAATATGAATCTTTAAATAGTATGTATGCATCGAACAGAGCAGAAAGTAACAACTTGAAAGATCATATACGATGCCCTATATCCAGAAGTTAAAAATTGTTGTGCGTAAAACAGGATATCATCGGCGAATACAGACGACAACCCTCAATGTGAAAGCCCGGTAACCAGGTCAGGCCCATTACGTAATAAAAAAAAACTAGAATTCGACAAAAAGGAACAAGGAATTGACACGCATATAAAGCGTATAAAGGTTCACAACTTCATTATCTGGAGAATACGACAAGATTCGAACCCTCTTCCGCCCACCGTCGCCCAAGATGCTCCAATACACATTTAATTATATCCCATGCAACCTAATTACATCCATGTTATAAGTTGCGGAATTTCTAAGGCATTACATCGACTTCCAATTCAATTAACAAGATATCATTGAGTTTTTTTACATGAATGCGAGAGAAAGTTTCATAATGACACTACTGGCACCGCTTCCCTCTAGCAAGCTTGGCGGCCAATTTATTTTTATTCATATGGATAGGTCTTCTCAGACCTTACCTATTACAAAAGCAGACTTTTTTACATAGTAATTTAAGGCTTTTTACAACTTGTCTATCTGTGAAAAGATAGCATGTTTTATTCTCTACTTTTATGCTATTTTTAACTGAAAAAGATAGCATGTTTTATTCTCTACCCTGTTCCTATTTCTTAACTAAAAAAAACATAGAAACTGTAGGCTAAAGGACCCCACTCCCTTGCCTGTAGATTTTTTTTTTTTGATTTTTGGAATAAGTTGGAAGACTTTTCCCTCTGAGTCACATGCTCCTGCATCAGACTCCCAAGGTAGATAAATGATCATGATCTCCTGATCATGCTTTTTAAATCTTTGTCTGCCTGGATCCCACATTTTTTTTTGTAACTCATCATCAATTTCTGTTGTCGTATGCTACTTTTCTCCCGGTCTCCATATCTTATGCTGTCTTGCTCCACTAGCTGCACTTTCACAATCTGTCCCTATCTTCATTTTGCTGCTGCTTCTGCTGCTTCTCTTCCTTGCTGATGTCTTACTCTGAGACACTTTCAACATGATTCTTCTGATTAATTCAATTTCCTTCTCCAATAAATCTTCAAGCTGCTGATTTCTTGTTGCCTGTTGAGCTAAGATGGCTTACTCAGTTCTTACTCGTTCAATTTTTACCGTCACTTGCTAACTTCTTGCTTTTATACTTGTTTCTGTTCTTACCTTCTCATTTCTTACTGCCACCCAATCATCCATGCCCTCTTGTCTTCTACAACGGAAAACTTCTTCCTTGCCTTCTCCTATCAACAACTTATTGGACTGGTACTTTGTGTACTCCTTTTTGCTATCTTCATCTCTATGCATGTGTAAGTCCCAATTCTGAAATTGAGATTCTTTCTGTACTGAATTCTGATCATTCAACATCCTTTCCAGCAACATAAGGTCCTCATCCCATGGATTAGAAATTTCCACAGAATTCTCGTCTTTCTCTTGCATTTGACTGTTCAACTGAGTCAAATGTCCTTCAACACCTGCAATAATACCTGCATTCACAAAACACTTGTTAAAACAAAAATCATAAGGCATCAGTGCCTTATTTCCCTCTGCCAGCATTTTAGTATGTTGTTATGAATTCTCCATCTCAATCAGCACATCAGTATGTTGATTCTCTCCGCCCAAAGAATTCTCTAAAGAATTCTCAAGACTATCAACTAGTCTTTCTCTCATACCATATGTTTCCATGATGTCTTTTTCCTCTTGTTCACTGCACTGAACTCTTTCTTCTGCAATCTCCTTGTCATACTATGGATTTTCCAACAATTATTCCAACAATGCAATTTCTCTGTGGCATTGTTGAAGCATACCATCATCACTTATAATCCCTGCATTCACACACAAACTTTCAGTTTGAAAATCACAAAGTTCAACAATCTCAACTGTTGCTTCACTTATCCGTGCTACAGACTGATCCACTTCTTCTGCATCCATAAGAACTTCCTCTTGTGCTGTAACAGTTTCACAAGATTGCACATCCTCCTCAGTAAAACCTATAATCACATCACAATTGTCAGCTACAAAAATACACGGCAGCTGATCTGGATTTACCCAATAACTCAAGAAATCATCAATGATCTTCTCCTCTGTTTCACCAATGGAAACCTCCTCTTCCAACTCATCTGATCTGAGTTCTTCCCGTCTCAAATGTACATCCATCATCTGCTCCAAGTATTCCTTTCCTCCAAGTAATAGAGTTTTTGGATCAGTCTTCTGTCCTGGTCCATCTTCTTCCTGCAAAGGCAACAATGTATGATTGGCACCATCCTTTCCAAACTTGTAGGTGTTTCTCTTCCCATCATGTATGGCTCCTCTGTCATATTGCCAAGGTATTCCAAGCAATATGTGACACACGTCCATAGGCATCACATCACAAACAATTTTATCTTTGTACTTTCCCACTTGAAATTCCACTTCACATTGTTCACTTACCAACAGTTGATGTCCCTTTTTCAACCATGACACTTTATAAGGTGTTGGATGCTTCATTGTCTTCAACTTCAATTTCTCCACTACTTCTGTAGAAACCAAATTATCAGTGCTGCCACTATCAATGTCATCTGGCAACATTTCCCTTGAACTTTGCACACTGTCCAAAATAAAATCTTCCTTTGTGGCGGTTCATCCATCTCCTTTGCTGGCTTAAGTAGGACTTTATTAATTACCAGAGATTCTCCTCTTTCTGGTGTATTTACTTCTTCTGTTACTGTTGCCACTGGTGCCTCTCCCTCAATTGGAGCAACAATTGCATTCTTCTGCTTTGTTTCTGCATTCTCTGGGCACTCAAAAGCTCTGTGTCCCAGCTTATTACATCTGTAACATCTTATTTCTCTGCCTCCTCTTCCTCTAGAAAAACTCCCTCTGCCTCTTGCATCACCTCCTGTGGGTGCATGCTGGGTTGAGCTACTGCTAGCTCCTTCTTTAGGTGCTGTAGATCTTCCACTACCACCTTGACTTTCTTTTCCTCTGAAGGTCCCTCTCCCTCTGGCAGACTGCTTCCTCATGAGTTTTTCCTCAGCTTTCAGCGCTATCTGATAAGCTTCCTCTACTGTTTTAGGAGACAGCAGACTTATCTCATCCTGAATGTCCATCCTGAGGCCATTCATATATCTAGCCACCTTCTCATCTGTGTCTTGGGCTTCTCCAGCTCTTATGCTCACCTTATAGAACTCTTCTGTGTATTCTTTCACTGTTAAAGCTCTCTGTCTAAGATTTTTCATTTGTCTAAATAATGTTTACTGATAATTACTGGGAAAAAACTTACCTTTTAAATTTGCTACCATTTGGCTCCAATTCTTGATTGGCTGCTTATCAAGTCTCTTCCTTTCCGCCTACACACCATCCCACCAGAGTGCTGCATGGCCTTTTAATTTGGTGACAACAAACTTTACTTTCTTCTCATCTTCCATTTCTTCATAATCGAAGAATTTCTCCATGCTATTAATCCAGTCGATCAATTATTCTGGATTCAGTCCTCCTTGGTATACTGGTACTAATTGGTTCCATGGCCTGGCTGTGGATTTCAACACTGACTGCAAGAACCTCATCTCAGGAGTAACATGTACAACTTCCTCCTATGTAGCTTCAACTTCGGGCTCACTGACATCTCCATCATCTATGTTTCTGTCTGAGGTTAACGCATCCAATCTAGCTCGCAGCTCTTCTATGGTTTCCATTATTTCAACATTCGCAACAGGCCGTCCTCTTCCACCATGTCCTCGTCCTCTTCCAACTCTGAAAACCATCCTTCTCCTACTCCTGAGATTCAATTCAATGTCAGTTGATGGCTCTGATACCACTAATGATGGTGTGCGTGCAGGCGTTAGGGATAATCTCCCTAATCTGACAGCAAGTTCCTCAATGTCCGAGTTCGCTTCCCTTTCTTCTTCTCTCTGCGTGTCAATCATTAACTGACAGCTTCATTTATTTTCAATGATACCAAAAATATAATTCACACTCATTCGAACCAACTATGCATCTAAAATAATATGAGAAACTGATCTGGTAAGTCCTAACTTTATTCTTAATAGATAGTAAGCCGTCGGATCCTAGACCCGGACATACATACTAAATAGAACCAATGGTCCCCATGCACAAAAGATGCCTGCTTTTATGCTAATCAAAGCAGGAATGCTGCTACGCACCCTTCCATTACACCTTTGAGCAACTGCACATAATATGAATCTTTAAATAGTCTATATGCATCGAACAGAGCAGAAAGTAACAACTTGAAAGATCATATACGATGCCCTATATCCAGAAATTAACAATTGTTGCGCGTAAAACAGGATATCATTGGCGAATACAGACGGCAACCCTCAATGTGAAAGCCTGGTAACCAGGTCAGGCCCATTACGCAATTAAAAAAACCCAGAATTCGACAAAAAGGAACAAGGAATTGACACTCATATAAAGCGTATAAAGGTTCACAACTTCATTAGCTAGAGAATACGACAAGATTCGAACCCTCTTCCGCCCACCGTCGCCCAAGATGCTCCAATACATAGTTAATTATATCCCATGCAACCTAATTACATCCATGTTATAAGCTGCAGAATTTCTAAGGCATTACATCGACTTCCAATTCAATTAACAAGATATCATTGAGTTTTTTTACATGAATGCGAGAGAAAGTTTCATAATGACACTGCTGGCACCGCTTCCCTCTAGCAAGCTTGGTGGCCAATTTATTTTTATTCATATGGATAAGTCTTCTTAGACCTTACCTATTACAAAAGTAGACTTTTTTACATAGTAATTTAAGGCTTTTTACAACTTGTCTATCTGTGAAAAGATAGCATGTTTTATTCTCTACTTTTATGCTATTTTTAACTGAAAAAGATAACATGTTTTATTATCTACCCTATTCCTATTTTTTAACTAAAAAAAACATAGAAACTGCAGGCTAAAGGACCCCACTCCCTTGCCTGTAGATTTTTTTATTTTTATTTTTATTTTTATTTTTGGAATAAGTTGGAAGACTTTTCCCTCTGAGTCACATGCTCCTGCATCAACTACTATAGTGAAAAAATCAGTGAATCTAAACAAAAATACTCTTCTTATGATAAAGAATTCTATGCCATGATAGAAACTTTAAAAAAATGGAGACATTATTTTATGCCAAAAGAGTTCATCCTTTACACAAATAATCATGCTTTAGAATATATCAACAATTAGACAAATTTGAGTCAAAGACATGTTAAATGGACTGAATTCTTACAAAATTTTACTTTTGTTATCAAGCATAAAAGTGGGCATTCAAATAAAGTAGTAGATGCACAAAGCAGGATCAACTTAATTATGCAAGAATTCCAAGTGAATGTCTTAGGATTTGATGAGTTAACAGATATGTATAAAGATGATCTAGATTTCAAAGTATCTTATGCAGCTTCTGAAAATCCTGTAAGTGGAGATAGAATTCCATGGTTAGATTACATGATATAGGCGAGACTTCTGTTCAAAGGAAGACAATTATGCATTCCAATATGTTTGATGAGATAAAATCTATTAAAAGAAAAACATAGTGGAGGCTTAGTAAGTAATTTTGGGCAAGATAAAACTCTAGCACAGTTATAAGAATTTTATTATTGGCCACGCATGCAAGTAGATGTAAGAATATTTGTTGAAAGATGTAGGATATGTCAATATGTGAAAGGAAGAAGTTAGAAAACTGGGTTGTATCAACCCTTACTAATACCAAATCGACCATGGGACTCTATAAGCATGGATTTTGTTCTAGTATTTCCCAAAACACAAAGAGGAAGCTGTTAGCACTTGAGATTTCACCTACGCTAAGATAGACAAACCTCAAAGCTACATCAAACCATTTCACCTCGTAGCTAGCCCTACGAGGTATGAGAAGGCTCTCTCGGGTCAAACTCGATGGATTTTTCAATAGGATGAGTTGACCAATTAGAAACATTGATTTTAGGCTAGTAAACTGATAAGGAGGGTTGATTTAAAGTTTTTGGGGTTTTTGGTGGCAATTGGAGGGAGTGCAATTCAGGGTGCGGGGATTGAGATCAGTTTTTGCAGGTGGGTCTTTGGGGCAAGGTAGGAGTTTGTGCTGATGCCTTTAGCTAAGATGGATGATCAAGGAGGAAAGGAGAGAAGCTAAAGAGGGCAAACAATGAATTTGAATCCTCTCTAGACAGTGGAAAACATAAATATTAAACAAAATTGAAAGCTGAGCATGGCATGCATGAATTCAAACTTTATCACTTCTTTTGTTTAATTAGCAGCAAGAGAATAAGAGATGGAACACATAAACACACTTACAATGACAAGTAGGAAACACACCATCAACACAATAATCCACAAGAATCCACAATGATGTCTGCAAAACCCTGGCCTTCCTTTTCCTCAAATTGCAGAGATACAAGTAAAATATACAATAGAGCTTCTCCCTCAAGAGTCCAACCATGAAAATGAGTAAGAGAAGGCATAATATAGAAGATCTAACTCCTTTCCCCACCTCTAGGGGTCGAGCTCAGCTTCCTAGGAGCTGTTGCAACTAATTCTAAACTAATCACTAGATAATAGGCAGCAAAACAACTTGCCTCTAAAACTTAGGAAACCTATCCATGCATTAAATATTTACCATTTACATCAAAGAAAATTCTAGAAGTGGTCAAGAAGAGTAAAAGTATCTAAGTGCCATGAAATTTACACAAAAATCCATCTTTTACATGCCTCAAAAGTCAACCAAGGTGAGAACAGTGTTTTGCTGGCCGAACTGGTCAAAACTGGCAAATTTCCCTGAGTGGTCGCGCCCCTGACTTTGACTGGTCACGTGCATTGGCAGCTCTGTTTGAGGGCCTTCCCAGTGTCCAAATCAGGTGAAAGATAGCTCGTTTGAAAGGTCTATGAGTCTACTTTCCAACCCAACTAGAATTTCTGAATTTGTAGTTGATTTGACCCCTCAAAAGTCATTTCTCCCAAGGCAGCTTTCTGCAACTCAAAAAAGGGGCAGAAAGTCAAAATTTGCATGTATTTTGAGCTTTTGGGAGCCCAAATCTTCATAATATTTGAAACCCTTCCATAGGCAAGTGTATCTTTGCATGAAAATTCCAAAAATGTAGAGCTTTCCCCGTTCTGAGCTGTCCTCATGACTGGTCGCGCACGGGGTGAGACCACTCAAATGGCCAAAACCTGTAAAATTCTCAAAAATGCCAAAAATGCCTCAAAACTCTCAAAATTTCTTGGGTTTGCTTCTAGGAGGAGGCTAATGAGTATCATTGTGAGTGAGAGAAGCCTCAGCCAAGATACAGAGCGGGTTGGTCTTCTTCTTCCTCTTGCGGACCTCGGACAACCTTCTTTGGAACATCCTCATCTTCACCTTGCAAACATGCATCCTTGCCCAATAATGGTTTTTCATGTTCCTTAGGAACTTGTTGTTTCGATTGGCCTTAGCCAACAGCCTCTCTAAGTGTCTATTTACCCGGATAAGCATGGATTCCCTCTCCTTGGGCAGCAAGTCACCGGGCCTCCTACGGTTGATGACTCGATCACTTCGAATCCTCCATAGCTCATCCAACTCTTTCTCTTCCTCAAGCTGTTTGTTTCGCTGCTCTAAATATTTGATTATCCATTTTTCCATCAATAATTGTGTTTGCAGCGCATGAATCTCGGTGCTTTGCTCTCGGATGATATCCTTGAGCTCTGTGCTAGGAGAGCCGGCGTCAAGATCAATAACCGGATCACCTGACCCTCTCTCCTCAATCATGGGCTGCTTGCCCCTCTCGGCTACCTGTGCTGCTGTCGGCAACGAGGCCCCTTCCACCTACTGTGGAGATAACACTCGCTGATCTGATGATGATGACGAGACCCCTTCCACCTGCTGCGGAGAAAATACTCGTCGAGTTGCTGCAAACAAGCTCCTATGACATCTCTGATATGTACACTGCAGTGGGGACACAACATGTCTCAACACAATAATCTCGGGCTGGTGTGATGGAACTCTCTCCTCATGAATGGCCTCTGGCTCTAGCTATGGCTATGGTGGCGCTGTAAAGACCTCATGAGAAATGAAGTCTGCCCATGGAATGCCCTGCTGACTCAACTGATGAGAAACAACGAGTTGAATGAGACCATGATGGCACAAACTCCTATGCTACTGAGCTGGGGACTGCCTCTGAAACACGGATGACATCCTCTAAATGTCCTAGAAGAAGAAAACCGGGATGTTCATCATCCTCACTCGGGTAAAGTGCATCAACATGCGAATGTGACAAGAAGACTTTTGAAAATCTTCCCTCGCATGTAAAGTACTGCATGATAAGCCTCATGATCGAAGCATACTCCGCCTGGAGGAATCTGAAAGGAAAGACCCCTGACAAGTGACTCACAAATGCTGGC
>APFE030175384.1:40231-84137 GCA_000404065.3 Pinus taeda
TATTAATTTTTATAAATTACTAATAGTAAATTTTAAGCTCCATGTTTATAATAACCCATGGTATTGACCCATGGTATTCATGTGAGCATAGACTATTTAAAGGGGAAATTCTATCTTAGATCCATTTTAATTCCGGGTCTACCAAGTGCTCAGAGAGATAAATAGATTTCATCCCCTAAGAGTGGTAGATGTGGAGTTAAGATGGATATAGGTTGGTTTTTATGATAATGAAGATATTAAATAAACTTAGGAAATTATATTGTAAAAGCATCTTAAGGTGAATGGTTAAAGCATAGACATTGGACAAGTATATTTGTATACTTCTGTTTTAAATTGAAACAAATCCAGGGATAGAAGGAATGGATTGATTGCACTAGTCATCCTTCTATAACTTTCCAACATATGCTGGAGTAAACAGATTGTAATTTGGGTAATTTTTCTAATTGCAAACGGGAACATACTTGTGTATTGGCAGGGTGCTTACGAGGTCCCTAGAAGTGGAGTAAACAGATTGCAATTTGGGTAATTTTTCTAATTGCAAATAGGAACATACTTGTGTATTGGCAGGGTGGTTATGAGGTCCCTAGAAGTGATGAATTTGAATTTTTCTTGGTTTTATATATAGTATTAGGTTTTTTCTCATGCTTTTTGTGAATGGCACGGATGAATTTTATCTTACACCCACTAGATTATCGATATGTAATTTCGGTAATTTTGATTTCAAAAGATATTTTTAAAAAATGCAATGATTTCATTTGTGTATTCAATAAACACAAGATTTTATAATTGAGTAAAATATTCGCCATGCCTGGTGAGAGATTCACCAAAAAATTATATACATATCATATTATTGATAAAATCGCCTTCCATTTTTCCTATATGCCATGGAGATTCGCCCATTTATTATAAATGTAAATTTAGGGGGGGGTTCTTAAAATTTTCCCTGCTCTCATCCACAGTGAGACCTCACTGGAAACAAGGTTATTCTAGTTATAAGGGATCCACCTCTCCTCAACATTGTCAATTGAAATTCTCAGGTATACTACCTACTGGTGATTTTTTGACATATTGCTTGTGTCGGACTTTATGTAATTTATGGTTTATGGTTTGTTTTGTTGCCTCTTTATTAATTATAATTCCCTCTTAGAGCATAATCCTCAACACCAAATTCCCTCTCGCCTCTCACTCTTGCTTTCCATATTCACCCACCTCCTCCTCGACCTGAATATTCTTACCGTTCTACTTGTTTTCCTGGTGCTATCCCATAGTTCTCATTTAGCTCAATGCTCTCCCCTGAGTTATTAATATGCCACACCAAAAGGATCACTTGATGAGGGGTCCTAGAAGTTGTGGCACCCACAACATCATCGAAGCTCAATTATAAGGCCATGCTTCAGCTAATAGATACCATAAACACATGTCATTGGTAGTTCAACATGAAATTGTTGACATTGAGCAAGAGGTGGGTGATGAAAGAGATGATGTGTTAAATTCAGAGGTCTTGGAAGAGGTGTCAAAATGGGTTCTAGTATTGGGCACTCTGATAGCATGCCAAAACTATTATCTACACATCATTTACCTATATTGGCATTTCAAGAATTTGTTGGGCAAGTTCCTATTCAAACGTAATGAAATCAAATATAAGTTGCTCCTCTGCATGGAGGAACTACACCTGCTTTATGAAATCATGGATGAGTGCATGCAATGCTTGGAGGCAATCATCATTCACAACAAGGATTAGTCACCACCATGCTATCATAAGCATCTTGCTCCAACTAATTAGTCTCTTCATTTTCACATCGTATGTTGCATCCTATAGCTATGTTCTCAATTTATATGGTATCTAGTTTATGTGTCTCTTGTTTTTAGTTATTTTAGTACCCATGGATTTTAGGCCAAAATTTTGTAATGTGAACACTTTTCATTTCCAACACAAGATGCTTATTTTGGAAAACTCATGCTTGAGCCTTAATTACTGCCTTTAGTCTAGTTTCCAAATTGGTATACCAATACCAATTAGGTGTCTATCCAAAGTATGCATTGTAAATATTTTCTCAGTTAGTATAAGAATAAGAATTTGAGCTTACAAAAAAAATGCATAAGTCTTACACATCTCTCTCTCTCTCTCTCTCTCTTTCTATATATATATATATATATATATATAATATATATATATATATATAATATATATATTAGCCCTGGTGGGTGTGTTATGGAAGCATTAATGGGTAGCTTGAAATTGACAGGCTCTCTCGCCACCTATCCTCTGTGCATGCCACCACCCCATAACACATTAATGGGATCTCGCCTTCCAAGGAGGGTGGCAAAGGCACCTTGGAACATCTTATGTCTCATCACCTATGTGAGGCTTCTTGACTCCACCATGCTCTTCCTCTTGGGTCATTGGTTAGCAATCATGTTTCTCCTTCGATGCCTCCTCCTGCTGCTACCTTTGTCTGCCATGCATTTATATTATTGTTTAGTTGCTTAAGCATGGATCCCCTTACCTGCGTTGTTGGCTTTCCCTCCTCCCCTAGCAACTTTTTCAAATGGACAAGGACGAGCCATGAGCCTACCACCTGTGCAACTTGCTTAGAACGATTTTATGGCCAAATTCTTTCATAGTCGACTCTAGCAGCTCCCCACCCAACTCCATCCTGGTCTCTGTGACATCTTTATACCTCTAGAAACCATGACCTTCTAGTGATCTTGTTTCCCAGATGGAGGTGGCATTCATGGTGCTTTTGGAGGCTCTAGAGCAAGACTACATGCCAAATCATTAGCCCACAACTTCTGTGAACATGCACATTCGAACATTAGGAGGAAATTTGTCTCATAGAAGAAAAAGTTTGGTAAGAAAGCCAAGTTACTTTAAACTCAAAGGTCATGATCTACATAGCCTCTTAGGTTCCTGACAGGAGAAACTATAGAGGTCATCAAAAGCATTCGCTTCATATTGTGGACTTGGTCTAGCATGTTAAGTTGTTGTTGGGAAATATTCTTACGAATACAAAACAAACTTGAGGCAATGGAATGAACAAACTGGACAAGCTTGGGGATCTCAAGTTAGGGGTGGAAGGAAATATTTCCATGATTGAGATGGGATTGTTGCCAAGCTCTCCAATTCCTCTTCCATGCAAATTTGATGAATAAACCATCAACCTTGACACCTCATTGTCTTCCTAATGCTCACATTCCATATATTTCACAACTTCAATTCTTACTTCTCATGCTTGTCCATCTAGGCTACTAATATCTTCTTTTTAGAGTTTATGTCTAATTCCTTTTCTTTGTTATTTCTAATTTTGCAGCCTTTAAAGGCTACCCATTTTAGTTCTTGTTATTGGTTTCTCCCATGTTGAAGTTGTTGTAACATTCCACCCCACATTTACTCGTTGCTACAAGCTCTCTCGGGTAAATGTGAACTGATCTGCCATTATGACATGACCTAATTTCCTAGTTCTAGTTAAGGAACTGGGGCCTACACTAAGACTTACTGACCTTCCTCAAGAACCACAGATAACTCAGAGGCTAAAAAACCACCCCAAGGGACCAATTCCTTAATTAGAACCATTTTTCTTTGACCTAGACCTATAACCACACCCTTGATATTGTCTGCATGCAATTATGAGGCTCCAACCACACTCATAAGCCTAGCTTCAAGTGGTTATGACCTAAATTCCTTAGTTCAATGCCTACAGTCTCAAGATTTGAGACACTTTTTTAGGCTGGCCTCTATACCATTGCCTAGAACTTCCTGTAACTTTCCATAATCACATTTAACATGACAACAATGTTAATCATTCAAACTTGAATAAAAAACTTGACTTAGATACCTAGAACACACTAGACATTTCATCAAACATATGGTAAACACGTGAGGTACAAGTCATGAATGCATCTGAGTGTAAATATCTATACTTTAGATGAAAATCACCAAGAAGGTCTAATGTCCTCTCAAGTAGCTGCAACAACACTTGTTAGCCCATGCATTCATCAACCATTCATTAACTTATCAAAGCGTAGCAAGAGCCATAGCTAGAGCACATCTTAAATCAAGCTTATAACCAATATATAACCAAAACATTATCCATGATAGAATGGCCATCAAAGAATCATAATAATAGGTACAAATTTTCATAAATCACAGTAGGAAAATAACTCTTATTAACATATGCAAAAGCCAACCAAGTTAAGGACTTCCACGTACCACCCGACCATAGATTGAGTTGAACGAAATCTTTCTTTCAGCCAATCACCCTCATGCCATATTCCAAGCATGAATATGGGATCTCGTGGGACTATTAAGACATAAACAACCAAGGGAATCTAGAGGTTAAACCACCTCCACCCTCAAACTACCACGATCTCGACAAAATCGGTCAAGAGAACACAAAACCAAAACAAGCTTGGAATCCTCAGAATTTCTTCACCATACCTTGAGGAATTTATCTGTCGCCACCCACTTGTCGAGGGCTTCCCGGAGAAAACCATCTCTACCCCCAAGCCTTGGGAATTTTGTTGAGACCACCTCACCCAGTTTCAAAAACCTTCGACAATCCAAAGCTCAACCAATAAATAAATCTCATCACACCATGACTATCTAGGAAATGTCAAGGCAAAGTTGAAACCACTTTCAAACCCGACAAAACTCATACCAAGGACAACAAATGAATCAAATAAACAAATGCATGTACCATGCATTCACACCTCAACTAGGAAATCACACATTCAACCTATTCCCTATAAAATCTTCATGCTAAAACCGTTAATCCAACATTCTCCTTGCTTTCCTTCCTTTGCTTGCTTGTTTGCTTTCTCCTCTTGGTGCTCTCTCTCTCTTTCTCACTTGACCCAAGCTAAAACTGATAAAAGTTGTGAATTAGTTCTTTAAAGCTTTTTATTATTGATGTCTCTATTTTCCTCATTTTCTTTCATTTTCCCTCTAATTTCCCTCTCATGCAAATCTGTCTCTCTTCACATTCTTGTTCTCCTATTTTCTTTTATTTCTCATAAATACATGTCAATTAATGTCTCTTTGCCTTTTCCAATCCTTTGCCAATTTCCATAGTCATAAATAAACCGAAAGTGATACCCCACTATAATATTTTGTCCAACATTCAACTTAAAATATGCATCCCATAACCTTGATCTTATAAAACTTGAACTTGAAATTATTACACTAACTTTATCTCCAAACATTTTCAATTTTGAATAGCTCATTAAAATTAGTTTTATTTACTGTAAATTTTATATTCTCAAAATAACAACCCAAAAAATAAAATATTATTTTTAATATAAATATTAATATTTTCCATACAAACTCAACAATCAATAAATATATATATATATACCTCGCAACGCTATACACCAAAATATACATTTTACAAATTACAATACAATGTACCAAGCTTCCACATCTTTCAATGTATATCAAGCTTCCAACAACGACTTCAATGGTCAAGTTTGCATCGAAAAGTTGAGCCTCATATAATTGCATGTCTTTTCCTTATATTTTATATATTTAGATCTTTCCTTTGGTCAAAGATGTGAGGCATGTCAAGATATTTTTTAGGATCCCTAAATGGAGTGCCAAGATATTTGTTTAGGATCTTTACATGATGGAGAATAATCTCAATTTTAAAAGAGACCCGATGTAAAACATTGGGTCTTCAAGACCTTACAATTACTTGTAAATATTTTTCTTGGAGTTGTGCAACATGAACAACTACATATTAAAATATTTAAAATTATTTATTTTATATTTATTTTATATATAACGAACGGTTTTTATTAAAATATTTAAAAGTATTATTTTATATTTATTTGTAATATATAATGGTTGGTTTTAATGTTTTATATATATATATATAAAAGTAGGTGGGGTAGTATATTTTTTTATATATTTTAGTAATTAAATTGGTTTTTTTCACAAATAAGGATTATATTTATCTATTTGGTGTGAGCTTAGTTTAACTAATAAATAAAATGTTTTATGTTTTTTTTTGTTGTTTTTTTTTTTTTTTCCAATCAATTTTAATTAAAATTCAACATATGTTTTTAAAAATTTCGAGTTCAAGTTGTTTAAGCTACAAAATTTAAGTGTTTTATGGTTTTTCAAGGTACTAAATTCATTTATGTATTCAAAAATGCAATTTAAACAAAAAAATTATAATTTTGCTTGAAATTGTATCACCATATTCAGATGAAAAAAATCATTTCTATCAGTGAAAATGTGCTTTTAGTGTTTGACTTGATTATGATTTTAATATTAAATTACTATTATTATATTAAATTTTTAAAATCAATATGATATGATATGATATCTAATTTTAAGGTCACAACCAAGCCAAACACCTAATTGGTGTATGAGACCCCCTTGTTTGTGGGAGAAGGGATCCATCTCCATGCAAGCTAAAGTCTACAAAGACATACATACTCTAAGCCCCTCTAGTTTTGAACCTATGACCCCGTGAACAAAAAGAAAAAATGCAATCATTTTATGTTTTGACTTTAAGTTTGACATTTTTTTATAGTTGGAATATCACTATACAATTTTGGGGAAGATTGTGATTTTTTCATATTTAAAATAACTTTTTGAATGCATAAAATGAGTTCAACATTTAAAAAAACTTTTAAGATACTTGCATTGTACAAATTACATAGTTAAAACTTGTTATTCCAATAAATCCCTGTCATATTTTAAATAAAAATATACACCAAAATATAAAAAAGTTAGTTAAAAAATACTAATAAAAAATTATTTTACAAATAATTTAATTATTATTATTTTTTAATTAATGGATTAATTAATTTTTAGAATCAATGGAATTCTAAATGAGGAAAACTATTTAAAAAAAAAAATTATTTTTTATTATTAATAATAAGTTGATTGATTTTTACAATTAATTAAGAGCTTTTCAATTTTGATTTTAAATGCTTTGGAATTTTTTTTTGTTGATTAGGGTAATAGACAAGTAGGTTAGTTCCGTACTTGCCTGACATGAGCAATATAACCCCTAGGTGTCTAGGTAGCCCTTTCCACAGGCATAGGTTAATTAGGGGGATTTTAACTTGAATCACTACAATCATAACATTTTGATTTACACAACCAGTCTAGTTGCCCCAGGGGCTAAATGTTTTGGAAATTATTAATAAATATTAAAGGGATTTCTTTAGTGATAAATAATCTATAAATATAACAGATCTAGAGAAAATAATTATTAAATATTTAATTTCATTTTTTATTTGTATCTATATTAAAAACCTATAATTTAATTGTTTTAATTTTTAACCTTTTCTGAGTCAAAATTTAGCATTACAATTCTTCATGAGATTATAGTTTTTGATATTAAATTACATTTTTAAACACATAAATGCATTCAAGACCTTGAAAAACTATTAAGAACTTGTAAGACATTGAGATTGTCTAGATTATGCAACTTACACTTACAATTTCTAACAATTCTTGGCTAAAAATGGAACAAAATTATGATTTAAATTACATTTTAAAATAAATAAATGGATTCAATGGGAAGAATGTTGAAATTTATAAAGAGAAAACTTTTTTATTTGTATTTAGGGCTAACTGCATATGAAATATTTTATGTTGATTAATTTAAACTACATTTTTGAATATATAATTACTAAAACATTGAGATTATATACATGATACTTGCAATTCCATCAAAATTTTGACACAAAATTATTATTTAAATATATATAAAAAAAATCTATAAGGAAAAATCTTTTTAATTATTCATTGGTCATACAGATACATAAATAGATTCAACATGAAAAATGAAAAATGTTGATTATGTGTGATAAAACGTTTTTTTTAATTGACGAATATTGGTCACACTTTTAGATATATAAATGGATTCAACATCAAAAAAAATAAAAAATGTTGAAATATTTTATGTTGATTATGTGTTATAAACCTTTTGTTTTTAGTTTTTCTCATTGTCGTGCTATACAACAACCCTCTCCATTTTGGAGAATAGGAAGCAACTATGCTCTGCAACTTGAACTAGGGTTAGGGTTTTGACGTTGGGCACCATGGTGGGACGCGCAAGGGGGAGTGTTGCTCCCTCCTACAGTCAAGTAGTTATGGATAGAAGCAAGGATGTGGGAAAGTAGCGTTTCAAGAAGCCTCTGGAGAAGGCAAAATGAGCAAGTAATACAGACATGTTGGGAGGAAACAGACTCGTGAATAGGAAGAGGAGCAGCAGGAAGCTAGTAAGGAAAAGGAGAAAGGGGATAGCAGTAATAAACCTACTTCTATGAGAACATCTGGGGTCTACAAACCTAAGTCGAACACCACCCCTCGGGTCATCTTGAGCGACCCTGCGCTACAAGCGCATAGGGATCATATGATGGAACATGCGATTATCTGGAAATTCATGGGAATATGGCCGATGGAGAGGGCGTTGCATGTCTGGATAAGGAGCCACTGGAAGCCAAAGGGGGAAATAACCCTTCATCTGGGATCCAAGGGCTTTTTCACAGTAGTATTCACAAACCTAGAGGATAAAGATAGAGTCTTTGAAGGAGGACCATATGTCTACGATGCTGCAGGCCTCTACATGCGGCCTTGGATAATGAACTTTGTTCCGGAACGTGAGACATTTTCCTTGGTACCGGTATGGATCAGACTATACTCCCTTCCTCTGGATTATTGGTTACCAGAATCATTAAAAACAATAGGTAACAAACTGGGGCATTTTCTAAAGATCTCAGATGCGACTCTGAAAGGAAAATACACCTCCTTCGCCCGGATATGTATGGAAATGGACTTATCTGGAGCACTACCGGATGCGATAATTTTAGAAGTATATGATGAAGAATGGGTACATCCAATGGACTACGAGCACATCCCATTTAGGTGCCGCAAATGCCATGAGCATGGACATCTGTATAGAGATTTCCCAGCAAACAACATTGAGAGAAATGTGAAAACCACTGTGGATAAAAATCCTGAGGGTTTTACCAAGGTTGGGGGCAAAGGGAAAGGCGGAAAGAGGCCGCAAAAGAAGATCAATGAGGAAAAACAATCGAGCCACAATAGCTTTAAGATCCTAGAAGAAGAAGAAGAAGGAAACAAAGAAACAAACCAGGAAATGGAGAACACTATCACTGAGAAGGAAAGAGATGAAAGCATGGAAGAAATCATAGAAAACATGATGGAGATAAATAAGGACCATGAGATGACTCCAAGTGAGGTGGGAACGGAAGACCATGAATTGCAAGAGATTCTAGAGAGGGAAAATATAGATCTATAAAAAATTTTGGAAAAAGGAACGACCAAAGGAGTGGACGCCCTACCAGAAGAGGAATATGACAAGGTTCAACGGCTATTCCTATGGAGATCACAATTGAAAGGAAATGGAATCAAAAGAAATCTTGAAAGCCAGGAATACAGAGGGGTCAAAATGATGGAGGAGACACAAACACTATCTCCAAAGAACCTAGGTAGGAAAAGAGGAAGAAAAAGACAAAAGGAGCTACTGAACAAATGTGGAAAACTATTGATTAACTCAGGTAAGATGAAAGAGCTTACCAGCTACTCCTTTACTAATATTTCTTAATCAAGCTCACAACCTAGAATATTATAGGCTTAGGAAGTAGAAGGAAACAAAGAAATCTCAGTAATAGAATAAAAGAAGAAAAAACATATATGGTGTTTATTCAAGAGACAAAATGGTCGATGGATAAGATTAGAGAAATATGTCTAGTCAATTTAACGTCTTAAATTGCTCTACATAAATTATCAATCTGGGTATCGTAAACTGATGAAGTGTGGTGCACTATATGTGCTTAGTTAACCTTTCTCTTACTTCGTTGTTTTATAGTTTATGTTGTTTTTGGGGTTTTGTTCTTGTTGGTTTTTTAAGGTGTTTAATGCAAATGGAAATCCTATTCTAAGGTCTTAAGAATACTTTTAAAGGACAAGTATGGATAAATATTTCAAGACAAGGCCTATGTCCCTAATGGTAACTTCCAAAACTTAGCACTTCAAAAGAACTTAAAAACATGTTATTGATGGAGTTAGTATTTAAACAAAAGTGTAAATATACAACTAGTTCAATCAAAATAAAATGCAGTAACCAAACAATGAGCTAATGACTATGAGACCCAGTATCCTTGCTGCTTCAGCAAAAGGACAAGATGATTCTATCATGTCATTAGTTCAATCAAAATAAAATGCAATAACCAAACAATGAGCTAGTGACTATGAGACCCAGTATCCTTGCTGCTTCAGCAAAAGGACAAGATGATTCTATCATGTCATTAGTCATTAAAAGGCTATGTGCATCACTAATCTACAATCAACTTGAAATCAATTTATGCACAGCTAATATACATAAGGATAACAAAATTAAATGACAACTATACAAGGCAAGGGCCCTCTACCACCTATGAAATCAAAGCAAAATTGAACACACTTGCATGAATTAAAATTGCATGAATGAAAAATCTAATCTATCAAGCTTGAAAGTAATCAAATCAAATCAAAGCAATATTTACAAAATGAAATCTACTCTACCTTACATTCTAATGTGCTCCATGACATCTACTTCCATCTCCTTCCATGGAGAAGCTCAAGTTTATCAAAATTCTTCAAAAGTACAAAGTACACGACAATTCTCCAAAGCTTTCAAATCCATCAAGGAAGACTACAATCTTAAGAACTAGGACTAAAAAGACTCAAATGAAGGAGAGAGATCTCCTATTTATACAAAAAGATCAAGCCACTATTAATGATAATCCATGAATCTCTCCCTCTACCTTAGAGCCTAATCAGAATAGGACTGATAAGACACATTCTTTTTAGAGTTACAATACAATAGGATATGGACCCATATCCTCATGATACCACTGATTCTTTCCACTCAATTCAATTTGGCCTTAGGTGCCCACATAGGGTCTTCTAGAAGCCTCCTTTCAACCTACACATGTAACAAATCTTCAACCCGTTGTGTAGGTATAAAACTTATGCACATTATTTCCTAATTTTTAACCACAAATTCACTTAAAAGGCCTAGAATTAATAAAGATTGGAAAAACATAATTGTGGCCCAATGATAATGAAAGTGGGATGAATGTGGTGACATAGTAGTGAAATGGAGGTGATATAATGGACATAATAGTGAAAGTGTAATGGAAATGAATGACATTTTCAAGACTCAACAAAATACATAATAAATGGCTAATCAAGTATGAATATCTAGAGGTTAAAGCAAAAAACTCAGTAGGGGGGATTCTCATGTTGTGGGATCCACAAAAATTTGGAATACTAGATGTTGAGGCATCTAGGAACTATCTTTCTTTGGTATGTCAACCTTTAGGGGATAACGAGATATACATGATCACAAATGTATATGGCCCTCAAAAGAAAGAAGATAAATTCAAGCTTATTACCTCCCTTGAGGAACTAAGAGCAAGATACCCTAATATGCCCTGGATCATTACAAGAGAATTCAATATGATAAAATATCTTACAGAGAAAAAAGGGGGCAACGGGCAACTAAGTAGAGACTCCAGAACTTTCCAGAACTTCATAATGAATATGGGCTAGTGGACACGGAAACAATAAATGGGACCTTCACCTGGAACAACAAGAGGGGAGGGGCTTCACAAGTCGCCTCTAAATTAGACAGATTTATTATCTCAGAGGAACTCTTTATCTCAGGCCCAACCATGATAGCTTCTATTCTTCCCTTTGGAGGTTCGGATCATTGGCATGTTCAGCTGGAAGCCACTTCTATGGGCATACCAAAAAACAGACCTTTCAGGTTTGAGAATGCCTAGCTCTCTCATCCTGAATTCAACAGTAATATTGACAAATGGTGAAAAAAGGATCTAAATATTCAAGGCACCAAAATGTTCATGCTCCAACAAAAACTTAAACATATCAAATCCAAGCTTAAAAGCTGGAACACAAAGGAATTTGGAAATATCTTCAAAGCCAAAAGAGAAGCTGAGCAGAAACTCTAGGAAATCAATAGGATCAACATCATAGAGGGCTTTACCAAGGAGCAGAAAAATCTAGCTAAAACTTTGTAGGAAGAATGGGAAGATCGGTGCTTACAAGAGGATATTTTCTGGAGGCAAAAGTCAAGGATACAATGGATAAAAGAGGGAGAAAGAAACATGAATTTCTTTCACAAATCCACCATGGATCACAGGGCACACAACAGAATTACAAAGCTCAAATACTCTCAAGGGAGAGAAATTTTCTCTCACAAAGACATGGAATCTCTCCTTGTACAACACTTCCTCAGTGTTGCAGAGGAGCCCTTGGAGGACATATCCAGGTTCATCAACCATTTCACACAATACACCCCTTAGCTGGTCACCAAAGAAGATAACCACAATCTTAACAGGCCAGTGTCAGGAGAGGAGGTTAGTGAGGTGATCAATGAAATGCAAAATGGAAAAGCTCTAGGCCCGGATAGGTTTAATGTAGATTTCTTCAAAGCATGTTGGAAAATAGTTAAACAGGATATCCTTGAGGTGGTGGAAGACTCAGGAAGATCCAAGAAGGTATTGAGGGTGTTTAATGCTTCCTTCATAGCTTTAATCCCAAAAAAGGAAAATTCCATGACTCCAGATGGCTTTATACCCATAGCCTTATGTAATGTGGTGTATAAAATTATTTCCAAGGTGATAGCCAATAAACTCAAGCCACTTTTACCAGCTCTCATCTCAGAGGAGCAAACAGGATATGTGGAAGGAAGACAAATCCTCAATGATATTATCCAAGCTCATGAGGTGGTACACTCTCTCAAAAGCAACAAACAAGATGGTATGATCATTCAATTAGATCTAGCGAAAGATTATGACAAGCTAAGCTGGTCTTATATAAGGGCAGTTCTAAAATCCTATGGCTTCGACCACAAATGGATAAGATGGGTTATGACACTAGTCACCACAACTAGTTTCTCCATACTACTCAATGGCGCTCCTTCAAGACTCTTCACACCCTCCAGAGGTCTCAGGCAAGGGAATCCTCTCTCACCCTTCCTCTTTGTTCTCATGATGGAAGGGTTGGGTAGAGCATTCAAAACAGCTAATGCTGAAGGAAGAATCCAGGGCATCAAACTCACCCTGGATGGAGCGGAAAATACACATCAACAATTTGTGGATGACACTATGCTGCAGGGCTTACCCACTGCCAGGGAAGCCAGAACGATCAAACAAATTTTGAACGATTTTACTATGGCTACTGGCACAGAGGTAAGCCTCAACAAATCAAAAGTTTTTTTCTTTAACATTGACATTGCTACCCAACGTAATATCACCAGAATTCTTGGGTTTCAAAGGGACCAGCTACCTTCGAAGTATCTAGGCATACCTCTCACAAATAAACCTCTCAGCAAGGAAGTGTGGGAGCCAATTGTAAATAAATTGTAGGACAAGATCCAAAAATGGACATGCGGGTCTTTAAATTTGGCGGGGCGCCTTGTGCTCACACAAGCTGTACTGCAGGCCATTCACATATTTATGTTCTCAACTCTTCCTGCTCCTAAAGGAGTCAAGCAACATATTAGGAGCATACAAAGGGACTTTCTAAGGGGCAAAGGAGAGGTAAAAAATAAATGGGCTTTAGTAGCATGGGACAAGATCTGTAAACCCAAGAGCCGTGGTGGCTTGGGGCTTCATGATCCGGAAACCATCAGCAAGGTCTTGGGAGCCAAACTTTGGTGGAGATGGATCAAGGAATCGGCTTCTCCCTGGGCTAAGATATGGAAGGAAAAATATGCAAAGAATTGGTAGTAGAAAGATCACATCAGAATGTCCGAGCACATAAATGGCTCCCACATTTGGAGCCTTGCCTGGGACAATAAAAGTATTGTTCAGCAACATAGTTTCTGGGAAATTCGAGCTGGAAACCTAGCACGACTTTTGGAGGATAACTAGCAGAAGAAACCCAACTTGTACAAGGATGAATTAGCAGCTCTCAAGAATGACACAGATAACAAAGGTCTAATTTTGGTAAAAGACTTCTAGGACCAGGAAAGGAACAATGGAAAATGGAGAACTTGGAAGGATCTAGGCCTCAATGAAGAGAGTCCTATGAGGGCCCAAGCAGACTCTCTTACCCATGATCTAGAGCATAGGATAATTCTAGTATCCTCCTTACCTGACTAGCTAATATGGGGAAAGAACAACGAAGGAAACTTTAATCTCAAAGAAGCTAAATAGGTAGTAACAGGATTTAACTATCCTAATCCTGATCAAGTTTGGAAGAATCTTTGGTAGAGCCCCCACTGGATGAAAATAAAACTATTTATTTGGCTAGTTCATCATAGGAAAATCTTAACTTGGGAGAATCTCCTGAAAAAAGGATTCATTGGACCTTCCAAATGCTACCTTTGTGACTCACAAGAGGAGACGATGGATCACCTTCTTAACCTCTGCTCATTCACCTCCATCGTGTGGGAATGGGTGGCCGTAATATTTAAGAAAACTGATAGGGACAGAGTCAACGTCTCCAATACTTTGAAGAATTGGAGGAAAAACTTCTCAGGGAATGAAATTATTAATAGAGCCTGGACCCTGGTTCCAAGCTTTGTCATCTGGAATGTTTGGAAAGAGCACAATAGTAAAATATTCAAGAACAAAGCAAGCAAGCCACAACACATAATTGACCAAATTTTAAGGCAGCTCAACGACACAGTCAGCATCTTGTTGAGGACACTTCCTAAGGACCCTCCTCTACCCCAACATGCGATTATTCTTCTACATTTGGATCTTCAATCCATAAGCCCACAGGGCATTATCAAGGGAGTGAGCCAAATAAATTCAGATATAAACATTTGGAAGCCTCCTCCATATGGTTTCTTAAAGGTCAATATAGATGGAGCATCTAAGGGCAACCAAGGGTTAGCTGGTTTTGGGGGTGTTATAAGAGATGAACAGGGTCAAATTAAGAAAATCTTTCATGGCCACTTGGGAAAGGCAAGTAATAACATGGCAAAACTCATGGCCCTAGAGCAATGCTTGGAAATATTGGTGTATTTGAATTCTCATAATGTCATCATTGAAGCAAATTCAGAATTGATTATCAGAGTAGCCAAGAAACTATGTAATGGTACATCACCAGATAAAGTGTTGAAACCCTGGAGGCTCTCGCAAATATTTCACTGTATCTACTCCCACCTAAAAATCCTAAAAACTATAAGCTTTGTCCATGTGAAAAGAAAATCTAACATGGTCCCAGATTGTTTGGCGAATGAAGGTGTGATTAAAAAGGAAAGGGTCACCCAGTACGTCTGTGAGCTGATACCTACTGGCAAACTGTTAGAGGATTGTCTAGGTCAGGCTGCCAAATATATGGAACAATGGGAAAGGTCGAGATCAGAGGAGGAAAATGAAGGAAGCAGGGGCGTAAGGATAGATTCTGGAAGTGTGGCAGGTTCGTCACAGTGATTCAATGGATCAATGGATACACAGTGATTCAACAAAAAGCAGAGAAGATAGGGTTTAAGCATAAATCCATCATAAATCCATCCAAGGAGCACGAAGAGTCTGAAGGGTGGATCGACGGTCATCGCTCAGCGATAAAGAATGAAAGTCCTTTCACGAGGAAGTGGTTTCTTATACCACAAGTGTTTTTTTGGAAGGGGCATAAGCGAGAATTGGTATTCAGAGGGACCGTTGGATCCACGAAGGGATGATCAACGGTGGAGGGTCGGATGCATCGGGAATGTGGACCCACCTTTTTATGGTCGTGAATGTAATTATTTTGAATTCCAAACTTTTAGGTAGTGGGGTCAGGTGTTTTTTATATCATTTTACTTAGGTTAGCCATATATACCGATTGTGGGGTTGGTTAGCCATTTTTTGGTAAATGCAAGAAAGTTTGGTTTACCTTGTAAAATATGTAATGTAACTGTTTCGGTTAATAGAAAGATCCACTCTTATTTGACCAAAAAAAAAAACCTTTTGTCTTTATTGAAGAATGTTGAAAATGTTTTATGGAAAAAAACTGAAATATTTTATGTTGATCATGTGTTATAAAGTTTTGTTTTTATTGAAGAAAGCTGAAATATTTTATCTTGATTATGTGTTATACACCTTTTGTTTTAGCTTATATTTCACCCGCTAAATGTAGTATGAATATCCTAGGGTATGTTATGTTGGTTAGGTATTATAAACCTCTTATTTTTATCTCACCTCGTCAATGTGGTATAAACCATAACTTAGTTGATTTCACAATAACTATCAACCACAACATACAATACCCGATAGCTATCAACCACAACATACAATACATTGTCTATAAAATATTTTGTGTTCGTTAAGTGTTATAAACCTCTCGTAAATATTTGACCAGGTCAATATAATATAAACCTTCAATGGTTATGTCAATATTAAACAACCTATCAATGTGGTATAAACCATAACTTAGTTGATATCACGATAACTATCAACCACAACATACAATACCCGATAACTATTAACCACAACATACAATACATTGTATATAAAATATTTTATGGTGGTTAAGTGTTATAAACCTCTCATAAATATTTGACCAGGTCAATATAATATAAACCTTCAATGGTTATGTCAGGGGTTGAGGGGAAGGCTAGTCCCTACGCTATGTGGATGTTCAAAGCAATAGTAAGCAATGTTTAACTTGCTCTAACCGGGAGGTAAAAGATTGATTTTGCTTGATTGAAGGTTGAAGGCCATGTTCTGCAATGGTGGGAGAATTGCTATTGCTATTGAGTGAGTCAGGTCTCCATCTGAAGGCCAGTCATATTGAATTTAGAACTATAAGAGGCCAAGAATTCAGTGGGCCTGAGTCCCATGGCCTGAGTCCTATAGCAAAGTCAAGTTGTTGAAGTTAGAACCAGAAGAGGCCAAGAATTCAATAAGCTTGAGTCCTATAGCAAAGTCAAGTTGTTCTTAACTGCATAACAAAACAAACTAAACAACCAAACACGTTTTCATGTGAAGTGTAGTCTACCTGTAGAGCTAATGAAAACAACAGGTTTTATTTACAAGTTGTAATCTTAAGGCCAATCATGTTAGCTTGTTGCAATGGCTGCTACTTTGGCTACAAATTGTTATGCACATCAACAAAGAAAGTTACAGACCACCTACGAAATCTAGCATCGTAGAAACTTTGAAAACCTGGAATCGTCTGTCCCCGGATGATATGAAAGAAGACTGACAAGGAGAGAATCTCTGGAACGTTCTCTGGAGCTATAGAACTGGAAGACTCTTTGGAGCTAAAAAAAACAACAATATAAAGTAACCCATTATATAGGGCATCAACTGGAACCAAAACTACCTTATAAAAACCAAGCTTTCATTGAGAACTGAATCAAGAAACAAAACCCATGTATTGAATTTCGGTTTTAAGGAAACATCCAAAAAGAACACAACAATTAACAATGCTAAAATTTCAATAGATTACCATTATTTGCCCAATTAATATTGTGGTATCTTATCATCCAATCAGACAGATTTAGTGTTCATCTTGATTGTAGACAAATTTCGCAAAGATAATTTAAAAAGACCAAGAAAACAAAAAGAAAACCTCCCATATGTCAAATTGAATCCTGATCATGATCCTAAATAAACTTTCCCTCTCACAGGAGCTTTGTACAATGCTAGAAAAAGATATAAATAGAAAATGCCAAATGCCAAACATCTTGCCCAGGAGCATTCCAAACTAAAGTAACTCATCCAGAGACTAGCACGCTTGATTCGAAAAGATATTACTCAACAGCCAGCTGGAACAGCAATTGCTTGAAAGTCACAAAGCGACGGAACATGTGAATCATTTCCCTGTGTCAGTGAGGACTTGTTCCTTAAATCGATGGTATGTCGAACATCTTTTGATCTTGCATCATCAGAACTTCTAAATTGTTGTCCTTTTAGAAATCCATGCATAGAGGTTTCAGAGTTTCCATTACCCCCAATATTAGGAGCAAGTGTCCCCACTTGAACCTTTTCAGTAAAATTACCCTAGAAAGAGGATATCCATTAGAGATGAGACTTGTACAATACTTAGAGCTTCTAGTTAGATGAAAATTATGTTGCATTCCTTGCAGTGAAATTTGATGCATTAGAGAATGATTCTCATGCATACATTATTCCAATGTGGCACCTGGTCAAGTGGCCAGATCTGATGAATCTGATCCTAGAGCCCTTGAGCTCAATGATTGTGTTGACAGAAGAGAAAGAGCACAACCAGAGTCAGGGACTCCTAAAATATTCTATGTAGCCATTGCTACTTCTAGGCCAGTATTCATTCCTGCTCCTGGTGGAAATGAAAAAGTTAAGGCCTCAGTAAGACAGTTTGTTGGGTTTTGTGTATAATGTTCAATGCCTTGACTGAGAACGTTGGCAGGGGAAGCCTTGGAACTCTGTAAGAGCTGGAGTTGCCTATAAGCACTTTGATGGGATAGAGCATTTGCAAAATATGGGTAATTAACGCCAGGTGTTTGTGGATGGCCATCAAACATCAATGGAGCCTCTAGTTTAACATTCTTTGGAAAAGTCCCTATCCCCTCACCGTGATATCCAAAACTGAACTTGAAAGAATCCTTGGGTGCATAAAGGATGATGCATCTAGCAAAAGGCTAGTAGGCCTATTATCTGTTCATAAAAGTGAATATCAGTCTTTATAACTCAGTACAAATTGCACTACACTACTTCGATACTTTCATGATTCATCGCTCTTTTTATGATTAAAGCAATAGTGTTATTGTGTTGATAATTAAACAGACAACTGATATTCAAGCTTTATGCATTATAAGAATTCCCAGAATTGATAATGGATCTTATTTCTAAATAATGATTAATTTAATTTCTTGGGTCCCATTGATATCAATGGCAACACAAGATTCCTAGTTTAAAGAAGGTTGTTAAGATCTCAAATCCACTGACCTCATTATTGCACGTGAGCCCATAATCAAATGGCAACGATCGATGTTTCTTGATGGGTACTTGCTGCAAGGGTAAATGCCAGTAAACAAAGAAGAAATCTAGGCAGGCTGATAAGCTCAAAATCATAGTAGTCAAGTATTAGGAAACACAATATGCTTCACATGCATAAAACAAAACTGTTGTAATTTGTGGTTTCTGCAACAATTGAAACTACTATATTGAATGAAGGCTACACAGGATTGAGGACTGTTATAGCCAAAGGCTAGTAGCTATAACGTTGCTCACATTGCCTATGAATTGGATGGTTTGAGTACAATGGGTCCAAGGCGAATGTAAAGTACCACGCATTCTATCCCAACATCAGCCATAGAAGTAGGAATGAACATTTCAACGGTTAAAAAACCATCAAGTACTCTAGTGGAGCCTCTAGCATCTTTATGTTGCTTTCACTCCAAGTCAGTCTTTAGTGAAAGTAGTGCTTTTTCTAGCCCCCTCTCAATAGTGGGGACTTGAAAGATGATACATTGATCTTGAAGAACAAAGCCCCAAGGTGGCATGAGCAACTTCAATGCTGGAGTTTGAATTTTCAAGGATGAGTAACAGTTGCATCTATAAAGAAATTTCCAAAGGTTGGAAAGGATCTGTTCAGTATGGATTAGAAATATCCCTTCCCAGCTTTTCAGGCATTTGCCATTTGTCTTAGTAGTTTTGACACTGTGTTGGCTTGTGAATAGGGGGACTCTGATGCTGCTGGTTGATCACATTTGCTCGCCAATATACCTCAAAAGAATCAGAGCGTCTCGAATGATTAAAAGTGCATATTGCTTCTCTCATCTTTGGGGATTGGCAATCTATTAATTTTAGAAAGAAGTTCATGAGCTCAAGAGATTCAATGTGCATTGTTGAAACATGATAACATAATTGATGGTAATAGCAATTTGATATAGTAAGTCTCAAGAAAAATTTAAGAACGCGACACTAGTCTTTTCTGTATATGAACATTTGGCCAACACCATGATGTTGGTATTATAGGTCTATGACTCTGTTATGACCTGTAATTGGAGCCTTTTTTGTTGTTGTTGCTTCTTTTTCAGGAGAAGTCCTTTCGAGCTCTTTTCTAAGGCCCTTCAAGCTGCTGGATGGTTGAGAATGAATATGCATGTACATAATGCTTTATTTTCCTATGAATAGAAATGCGATTTTTTTTTCGGAGGAAACAAAAATGATACACACCAAAAATGCTAAACCAAGCCCACTTTGTCGCAAGTAGTGGATTATACCCTTGACTAAGGATAAAAAATAGTAAGTTCGAAAGCTTTTAAAAGAATTGTTTGCAGCTTTGACTGCAAGATGCCAAGGATAAAATAAAAGTGTGACCACTTTCAACAGAGCTCTGAGGTAGTTCATTGTTGCTTAAAACACTATGATATTTACAAGAGAATTCTATAAATTTAATTTTTTGGAAAGAGGCATGGGCATTTCGTAAGACAACAAGCTGTTAGAATCAGGTCTCAAGATAATGGAAAGCATGTCCGAAGGTCCATATATGTTGGCCCCAAATTTATGGTAAATGGTAGCTGAAACTAGACCAATGTTGTTAGGGCCTAGAGTCCTAAATTTATTCCCGTATTACAGGTGAGGTTAACTACAACAATGTTGCCAAGTCATAAATAAATTTAATTATGAGGAGTGTCTCCTTTAACTATTAATGTACTCAAATACGTACATAGTGGACATTTGTACAAGAAAATTCCACTTCAAAATGCCACGGGACGTATAACATTAAAGTTAATGCCCTAAAAAGCAACTTGGCATAAAAGCAAAACAATCATAAAGCCCTGCCATTATGGCATAAATAGAAGTGATCACACAAAGTTGTGAAAATCAATTGAGTTGCGACAAGGCAGACAAAATTCATGCCTCTCTGCTCTTAGGCTGTTTTTGAAGCTGCCTTACTCTATAGGTTTGAAATCCTGAACCATTAAACAATAGAAAAACCCTAAAATATCCCCGTTATGATTTCTACAACTGTAAATAAAGAGCAAAACACATAAATTTCCCTAAAAAATCATACAACCGACGCATCATGCGAACATAATAATATGAATGTAGTGTGTGAATTCTTATATTAGATTGTGATACAAAATTGATGTCTATACACGGGAAATGTCAAACTGGCCAACTGGGAGACACTGATGCCCTGAACAGTAAACTCTTGGACATCTTCCAAAATCAATGTTCTTGTACTTCTCTAGATGTAGAAGAAACATCAAATTGAATATCAAGGTTGAACAATGAATCAGCATAAACTCCTAGACAACACAATCTTCACTTTGCTTCCAACACTACTAACCATGGGATTCATTCCCTTGCTTGTTAAAATATAACGGACATGTATCAATCCATACAACATTTCTGCAGCCGACTCCAGCAATTCATTTTGTTCTCGTAGCCTTACAAGAATTCTGACTAGTCAGCTAGCTCGGATGAATAACATCAATGTCATAACTTAAATATATTGTGTGGAATAAAAAAAATAAAAAATGAAGTTAGTGGACTATGTGGGCCCTCGCATGAGACCCAAGTGCCTCACTGCTCTGTCCTTTATCTCCATTACATATATGCAATCCCTAACCACGCCACTTAACATTGCATCAAAGCTAGCATATGTGACTCATTTCAGAAATCCAACTCAATCGGAAGTGGCTAGCAACAACTCAACCGGAAGTGGCTACCAACAACTCGCTCTTCCTTATTCCTACCTCATCTTCTTACAGGAAAGTCTATCTTTGGGATCAGACCGACAGGAAGAACCACCTGAGGGAGAGAATCTACCATTAAAACTCGACTGGAATTGGACCGACTGGAAGAACCACCTGAGCGCTAGGCCTTGTGAAGCTTACTAGCCAGAGTAGTTTCGATGTTCTCGCAGGTGCTAGGGGAGAACTTACAAAGACACCGGCTTGCAGCCATAAAGATGTATAGGATCTATTACGGCCACCAATGCTATGATGAGCTGACCTAATCTAATCATGCAGGAAGCAACAACTAGTGAGGATCCAGCCTAATAGCAGGATGAGGTAGACCAGGTTCAGCTAGCGAAGTCTATTTTCAGTATCAAGCACCGCCTGCGTATTTATCCTAGTCTGTTCCCGATAGATGTGGAGATTCAGTGTCTGGAGGGTTCCTCTCCTTAAATTTAAAACAACTATGGGTAAGAACAAAGGTAACACGCTGAAATCCCCTTCTAATTATGTGTTCATGAATCAATTTTCCCTCTTGCAAAGCTAACAGCGAAGCACATGCATTGAATACATTAGGGAAAGTATACATGTCTAACATAGCATGCATTCTCCATGTTTCCAGCATGTGGGCATGGTACTGTTTAAGTTGTGGAGGGTTCCTCTCCTTAACTTCAAAACAACGACGCTCCTTAACTTCAAAACAACGACGGGTAAGAACGAAGGTAACAAGCTGAAATCCCCTTCTAATTATGTGTTCATGAATCAGTTTTTCCTCTTGCAAAGCTAACAGAGAAGCACATGCATTGAATACAGCAGGGAAAGTATACCTGTTTGGCATAGCGTGCATTCTCCATGTTGCCAGTCATGGCGTACATGCTCACAAGTTTGTTGAATAAAACACTGTTTTCGTGAAGCCCATTTCTGAGCATGTGGGCATGGTACAATTTAAGTTGTTCGTTGTTCTTACAGCATTGCAAGAGAGGTGTGGAGGATTCCATGGTGAAATTGATTAATGGATTTTCAGTGCAAGGTAACCTTGACTTCGCAGAGGAGACATCCAAACCTAGCCACACCATGGCACAAACATGCACTCACAGATGGTGGAAATACAACTATAGATGTGTTGTGAAACCACCATGTGGTTTGTAATCTGCATGCATCCATGCGTACCTGAACGTGTACCTGAAGCTGCCAAATCCACTGCAACCATAGAAAATCCACTGCAACCATAGAAAATCCACTACAACCATAGGAAGCAACTCAAACTAATGTTAACATTAGTTCATTAGTTCGGTAGTCCAAAACATTTAAAAAAGTTGAACAACCTAAAACCGGAATAACCTACCTATTTTACCTCGGGAAATAAGACCACCAAGTTCAATGACAAGGTAAATAACCAACTCAAACAAATGTTAACATTAGTTCATTAGTTCGGTAGTCCAAAACATTTTTAAAAAATGAACAACCTAAAACCAGAATAGCCTATTCCGCCTCGGGAAATAAGATCATCAAGTTTAATGACAAGTTCAATGACAAGGTAAATAACCAACATGAAATAAGAAAGTTGACAAGTTCAATGACAAGGTAAATAACCAACATGAAATAAGAAAGTTTCGAAAACAGAAGACCAAGTAATGCTAAATCACTAAAAACCGATTACTATAGTCCATGCCATTGCCAGATGGCAATGACTAATAATAAGTCACTTATGGAAATTAATACACAATTTTTTGCCGTAGAGATTAAATTAAGTTAAATAAAAATTATTCATTAAAATGAGTTAAGTAGTAATCTTTTTATAATTGTAAATAAGATTATTTAAATAATATAGTTTAAAAAATAGAAACTTTTATTAATTATTTTGCGAATTTAAAATTGTTATATATTTGTAAACCGGAGAAATAATTTTGGGAATTAAAATGCGGGTAAAAAAAAAGAAAAAGGTTAAACAAATGAAGATTAAAGCATATATTCATAAATCAATAGAGAATAATATACGTTCAATATTATAAAGTAAGCACAATCAAGAGTATAACAGTTTTTTATTTGCTTTAATACAAAAAAATTTGGTTAAAGAAAAAAATTATATTTTTATAATTATAGAATAGGATAGATAGTGAATGCAATGGACATTTATAAATGTATTTTTTTTTTTTTTAAGTTACAATTTGCGAAAAACAAATATAATTATAAAATCATCAAAACATTTTTTTGAAGGATTATCTACATTAACACGTAATTAAATTTCATGGTTTCATGATGCTTAAAATATTGTCAAAATGAACTATGATATTTGATGTGAGTATCACTACTATGAATGCGATTCACGTTAGCCAACGAATAAAGACGTACTTATTCAAAAACTGATAGCAAACCATGTTTATAAAGAGTTTATTAATGTTGTTATACTTCAAAGTCAAATTTTTTTAGTTCTTTATGAGATTGTATTATGTATTTTTTAATGTGCATATTTTTAGTTTATTTTTTTATAATGTGGTGGGATCTCAACAAGAAATTTTAAAGCATAATTATTTTGAAAAAAAATTGGTTTAATATTTTATTTTTAAGGTGAATGTTATTGTTTAAAAGAGTAGGTAATTATATTAATAGTTTTAAAAGTCATATATGTTTTTTATATAAGAGATAAGATCATAAATAAAACTGAACCTTTCAAAGGGTCATGATAGACATTTGAAAGCTAAAAGGATTACTAATAAATAAACATATGTTAGAAACTTGGCTTATCCAACCATATACAAAAACTACTAAAAAAAGAGATCATTAATTTATTTCATCACACAATTAGGGAATGGTTTTCAGTTTGAACTCGCTATTGGAATAAGGTCCACTAGGTCAGCGGAGGATTTAACACCTCTGGAAGAATACCAAAGTGTTGTCCAATCCTTGTAAGTTTGCAATCAATCTGTTCCAGTCTATAGTCATAATGTTTCATATAGTCATGCATATGATCTAGAGTTTGCATGAAAACTCTTCTAGAAACTTGATTGTCCATTAACATGTAGCACAAGAGGAATTTTACCTACTAGTATAACTCAACTGCCTTCAAATATTGATTGGCTTAGCTGTGGGTGTTCCATGTATCCAGGATCCACCTTGTCCATTCCACTGCCACCTCAGAATTTGACAAGGAAGTTCTTCAAGATGAAGCTTTTTCTTCAGATCTGATAAATTGCTCTTGCACCTCTATAAGGATATGTTCTCTAAATCTTGCTAAAAATCTTGCCACCCTATTTTGCAGTCTCGAACTTCCTCAACAAGTCTCTCCTCATATTATGCAAAGCCTCTCCTCACCCGACATCTTTGCCGCAACATGATCAATCTGACCTCAACACACTAGACTATATAGTGCAATATGTTCTGCAACGCCAAGGCTCCTTTCCCTCTATTCCCTCATGCACGCGCTTGCCCCAATTCTGCTTGACAATTGCCCCTTTCTCTATCCTACAATGCCCCCTGACTAGAGAGGCACACTCCAAGAGACTCTTGTCTTAAGCTACCAACTCCATCTAGATCTCAGTCCTCATTCCCCCAATTATAATTAAACCCTAACGCACTAGCCTTCCTTTAGGCCTCAAACACGAGCAATATAATTAGAACTCCATTGACCCTCCTCAGGTATTGGCGCATACGATCATAGACGCCAACCAACCAACATCACCATATGAAAGTCGTTGCTTCAATCAATATCGGTGATTGGCCACCTTAGCATAACACCCCTTTCTCCCAACCCATTCAAAAACCATTCATAGTTTCTCCAACAACCAGAGAATGTGAACACACTAAAGAAATCACCCCAATTTCCCATAGCACAAACCCAATAAGTCGTTGTGCATGAGTAGTGCCAATTTCTAGACCATATATCCTCCACTTCATGAATTACAAGCTAGAGCCTTGCCAAAAAATGGACTTTAATACTAGTCCACTCTCTACTCAATAGAAGAGAAAAATTAAAAATATAATAGCCAACTTTCCCAACAAAGTTGACCGAAGCAAAAGGTATTCCCCAAAAGAACTAGAGAAAGAATAAACAACTAGAATGCCAAACAAGAAGGTTTTGAACATCCAAATGGAAGTTACCTGCAATGGTAGAGTGTTGCCTTAGTTTCTAGTTTTGTCTAACCCTTCACTCATCCTATTCTTGTTCTTCCCCTTCTAGTTGGGTCTAGTTGTAGCCTCCCTCTTTCACATCTTCTCAATGAGAGTGTATTCTCAGAGCACACTCATCCCACTAGTGACTGGCTCCCTTCATTCTTTGCACAAAGGTCATAGGTAAAGAGTGCCTCAGCTCTCTGTCCACCTTCTCAATTTTTCTTGTCCCTCTTTCCCTTGGTTTCCTTATGCTCTCCTCCACGAGGGATTCATTGCTCATTAATTCAAGTGCACGATGAAATATGACCTCCACCACCTACAATAACTCAACCATGCCCAAAGTTCGACTTAGCCTCCTCACATACTATATGTTGCACTCCATGACCAGCTGACATCAATTCATCATGTGTAAAACTGGAACTTTTGAGGTCAAATCCATGTAATGCCACTTGTAGGGGGTGTGTTGCCACATTCCCCTGCCTATTAGTTAGGTGGGGTGGTGGCAACTTGTAATACCCCTGCTAGTTTATGATGTAAATATTTGTACCTTAATATTAGGCTAGTGAGATCGAGACATTTTTGTGGGCATGTGTATTTATGTTTTATATTTTGGGGGCCAGTGTGCCTAGGCATATATGCTAGTTTTGGTTAAGTGGCCAGAGGGACAAGATTTTAAATTTGGTGTAACTATAGTACATATTTTTATGATAATATAATATAAAATAGGTTGGTTGTGGAGCCCATTTCAGGGTAAGAGTATGGGGGTTTGTGCAACTCCATGGTGATAGGAAATGGGGTGTTTGTTGATACGTGTTGGTTACAAGGAGCACTTGGGGTCCACGTGGCTAGGGTGTGCCACATGGCAGAGAGAGGCCACGCAGTGATGAAAAGTATATATTTGCTTGGAAAAGAGATGGAATATTATTGTTATCAACATTATTATTATGTTGATTATGATGATTGTCATTCTCATGCTATTAGTCATTATGAGTATTCAAATGATGGAGAGGATTCTAGAGGATTATGGATGGATTTTAGTTCTAAGCAACCAGTTGGTGAACCCTGAGCTTGGGTTCTGGATCAGTTGGGAAATGTTTCGATTTATGGCTTGAAGGGTGCCTGAAAGCCTTGGAGAAACATGAGCTCTTGGAACCTTATGTTGAGAAGTTCCCGACTAGCCATAAGGCGCCTTGAAAGGTGGGCATCACAAAGGGACTAACAAGTCTTAGAGAAGGGTGTGCCACTTGGGTGTAGGTTAGGGGAAATAAAGCGTTGTAATTTGTGGTTGGAGTCATGATTGTTGGGTTGGTACCTTGGCCATGGATATGTTGTTGTTTCTAGTTTACCATTGCCTATGGAGTTGCAGCCCTTGCTTGGGGGTGACCTGTGGTTGAAATTCATGAACCATGTCGTCTATGGCAGGTGGAACATATAGAGCCCATAGCCAGTTATATTTCCTTCGCAAGATAAGTGTGCAATTTTATGTGCCATGTTGTTTATATGATTTTATGTTGAAATCCTAGTTTCGGGGTTTTGTGTACAGATGTTTATAATTCTCACTTTATTCCACTATGTGTATTTATTGGTTGTACATATAATGGTAGTTGTTGGTTGTGTGATGTTAGTGGCTTCCTGTATTATATATATGTGCATAACTATGGTTAATTAATTTCCATATCCACTGTGTAATGTTGTGATTATGGTTCACATGTGTTCAAATTAGCATTTTGAACACTCTGCAATTGCATTCATAAAAACCCAGTATTGTTAGATGCAGAAACAATAGTGATAAGGTTAGGATTTTCGCTTCCGCAGATAAATCATGTATTTTTAAGTGTTGTGGTTGTGGTAGCATTGCCTAGTAGGAGGCTGGGGATGCTACAAGATGGTATCAAAGCTCAATGACAACACTGGGCTTGATTAGGCTAGAATCAGAGATCAAATGAGAAATTACAGATTGTTCACTGACTATTTCACAAAAGTCAAAATGATGAAAGTGGTTAGAATTTGCTGGAAAAAACATAAGTGCCTAAACATCATTCAAAAGGTAAAATTATTGCAAATAGTGTAAAAATTTCGAGGACAAATTTGGCAATTTTAATCTTGAAAGCTAGAGTTATGTATCAGAATACTAAGCTCTATGCTATGTGTCAGAGTACTAAGCTCTATGCAATGGGGAGAAATGTAATTATTTTTTTCATATAATGCTTCATATGATTTACACCTATAATGTTTTACATAAAATATTTTGTATGTTTTATATTTGTATTATTATGAAATGAATTTTCGTACCCATCGAATGTGTTATGTACTCCTTTAAGTCATGGGGTGAGTTGGTTCCACATAGAATTCATGAATGGTGCCATGGTATCGAGGAGCGAAGTTGTCGTGGCTGGCCACAGGGGCCACCCGAATTGTGCGCAGGTTGTAGAGACAAGGTTGTGGTGGCGGGCCATAGGGTCACGGACCACAACACTACGGAGGATAGCCTCTAACAACGGCCGTGAAGGCGGAGTTGAGTCTCGATTATGGTGGCAGGCCTCAAGTCAAAAGAAAAGATAAAATATAAAACCTGAAGGCGTAATGCAGAGGCCAGCGACGCCGCGAGAACGCCATGAGACGTGCCGGATCCACGTTAAGCGATGGAATATTAGCCATTGGGCGGAACCTGAATCCATAGTTTAATGGGAGGCCTGTTAAATGGCAGGCGAGTTGGGATCTGATGGTAGTGACAGTCGTTGGATCAAAAAGATCAGGGTCGTCAGGTCCCATCATAGTGCAAAGTCGTGCTAAAACTCATGCAGACCCGTAAAATTGGCTCGATAACAGCCGTTGATTTGGGAGGACCCGCAGACTGTTATTATGATATTTGCTTTTATCAGACCCGTAAAATTGGCTCGATAACAGCCGTTGATTTGGGAGGACCCGCAGACTGTTATTATGATATTTGCTTTTATTTTACGCCTTGGATGGTGTGCGCCATACCCGTAGACCACGACGTCGTGTCATTCATGGTCCATGGGGGCTCACAGAACAGAGGTAAATATGGGTAAATATGGCACGTAGGGGCTGAGTTTGCCCTATGTTACACCCTTGTTTAATATATTATAGTTATATTTTGTACTCTTTATATTTATATTTATATATATATATAATATATATATATATTTTGTAGACTTATCTATTTTCATACATGGTTTGTAATAATGTCGTGGGGAATTAGATATATATATGTTTATGTATGGTGCGGTAATTGTGGGTATATATATATATATATATATATCGATAAACTACATATTTATAAGTGTTTTCAAACTTGTGAGTGCATAAATGTGTGGAGCACCTCTTTGGGGATAAGTTTAGATTTATATATATTATGTAGATATTTGTTTGATGTGGTAGGGTTTCGTGAGGCATGTGGGTGTGTAGAAGACCCGTGTCTATATAATATATAATAGATTTGTGTGCCACATGGAAATTAAGGAGGAATGGACTCATGTGAGGGGCATGGAACGTGACAATGTATGTTGACCAGTTTTTCGAAGGTATGAGTCGATGGTCAATGAGAACAAAATGGGAACAATAATAAAAGGTTAAGTTTAATTTAATGAACCTTTTAACTTTATAACAATTAGGAAAGAAGGAACGATAGAAGGAAAACTTTCCCGGGCATAACTTTGTGCCTAGAAGTTGGAAATTGAATTGTAAACCAATAAACAAAAAGATCTATCTAAAATATATTTAGAAAGATAAGAATTAGATTTGGCCATCGCGAATTTTCAGAAATTAAGGAGAAAGTTACATGTATCTTAAAAGAAGAAATTGAGCTCAATTAAAATTTCTGGAAAGCGTAACTTTTTGTCTATGTGCGAAATCTTGCAATTAAATAGTTTATAGAAAGCTATTAGTAAGCAGATGATACACAATTTGGGTTTGGACAAGAATTTCAAAGAATTTTTTTTTGAAGAATTGCACATGTTCATAAGACAAAAAATATCATGAAGATCAAAGAGACAAGAGATATGTCAGGCATTAATAACTTAGAAGAGGAAGTTGGAGCAACGGATACTAATGTGGGAGATGCTAGAACGAAATCAAATGGTCACATAAAGTAGGCCATAAAACATATATCTGAAGGAGACTATGAGAAGCCTCAAGGTGTAGGTTCTCAGCTTTAAAGCTGATAATGTCACACTGGTAAAAGAGAAACAATAGCTCAATACTCAGATTCTACAAAGTCTGAATAGAATTCAATAGGAATTGGATCAACAATCTGAGTCTAGGAAAGCTCAGGAAACTAAGAACAAGTTTGGTAAACGAGGTGTTGGAAGTTCAAGGTAGGTTAAGAGTGATGACCAACAATATTTATATGCAAAAAGGAGGTCACATAAGAGAGGTTACACCAGCTCAGAGCCAAAAAATAACCCTTGCATGTCACTTATGAGAAGGTATAGAAAGAGGAGGTCTCAAAGGGACAGCCTATAAGGGGAGTTAAAACTCCAGCTTTTAATAGAGAACATAAGAAGGGCAAAGAAGCAGAGGCTTGATTATTGGATATGTGAAGGTATCTGCAGGTTTTTAATTACTCTTTGAACATGGAAGCCCACATTTCTATATATCAACTTGAAGGAAAATATAATTTATGGTGGGAACAAGACAAGGAAGTGAAGCATTTTGATGAGAGGAGATTGACATGGAGAAAATCTAAAGAATACTTCCAAAGGAAATATCTATCAAAACACTATTAAGAAAAGAAGATGCAAGAGTTTTTTGAACTGAAGTTGGGTAATATGACTATGGAGGAATACTACTGGAAGTTCATAGAGTTGCTAAGGTATGTCGACTTTATTAAGGATGAGAAGGTCAAAATCTAGAGGCATGTTAGTCGGTTGCCTTTATTCTATACATATAGGCTTGAATTTGATGGGATAAAAACTCTAAATGTCGCCATGAGGAAAGATGAGTAGTTATACGGATAGAACGAAAATAAATCAGTTGTACAAAAAGCATGGTATAGTTAAAAGAAGAGTTTTATGGAACAAATAAAGAAGGGGTTTAAACCTTCACCATTCAAGAATGTCACAAGTGAAAGAACACTCAACTCTAGATATCAATGAACCTAGGGGCAGTGACTTTTTAGGCAAGAAACCCTTAGTCCAACCTATAAGATGTTCATGCTATCAGGGATACCATATATTTAAAGAATTCCCTTATAAGGATGGATGTAAGAGGACAATGCACAATATGTAGGAAGTTGATACAATGGAGGAAACTGGCAGAATCATACCCAAGATCTATGTTGCACTAGATAACAAGTAGGTTGAATGCCAATCCCACATGATTGAAATTGAAGGTAAGTTACATAGTCATCCTATTGCTATTTTAATTGATTCAAGAGCCAATCATAGTTATATTGACCTGAAATTAGTATAGAAATTTCATTTGGAGAAGACCAAGCACCAAAAGACATGTCTAGTTCAATTAGATACAAGAGTAAAGAGAAGAGTTACTAAACTAGTGAAAGAATGTCCAATCGATTTGAACGAAATGAATACTAAGGCTAGACTTAATATAATTTCCTTAGGATCATATGATTTCCTAATCAGTATGGATTGGTTTGAGAAACATCATGTGATTTTGGATTCCTATAATAAATCCTTTACCTATTCATTGATGAATAGGATTTTGAATCCTTGAAATCTTGGGCAAAAAAGATTTTGTTGTCTTTTCAATAACCTATATTGATGATGACGATCAACAAAGACAGGTCCATGGGGTTCCTCGACCGATATCTATCAAAGAGATATCAACTCTATAGTTAAGAAAGAATTTTAGGAAAGGATCTCAGATTTTGGTGCATAAATGTGTGTTGCACCCCTTGGGGGATAAGTTTATATATATATACTATGAGATATTTGTTTGATGTCGTAGGGTGTCGCGAGGCATGTGTGTGCATAGAAGACCCCACAAATATATATAATATATATATATATATATATATATATATATATATATATATATTATATATATATAACAACCCACAATTTAAACATACAACTAATTAGATCAATTATGCTATTTATAATCAACGAACAACTATTCAACTATTAGCATAGAATTTACCAAATATACGAGTAGAGACGACTTACCTGTAGTGACAATATTTCTTACTTGTGGCTCCGGAGTTGAATGCCATTTGAATCTCGCTAACCGCAACAAAGTTTTTAGGGATGACTCTCCACCCAACCGTAGGCTCAACTGCACAAAATATTTCTATAGTTGGCCCCCCCGAGCCCTCAATCAATGCACTACTGCTAGGGAACCTTTGTCTCACAACACTTTTCTGCCAAGAGAATAGATGAATCTCATCTTCCTCATCGTCCATTAAATAGACCAAATGATTCCAAAAATGGAAAGGGGTCCGCATGCACACATTCCATGTGTCAACATGCAACTTTTATTTCTTTATTTTAAGCATTACTTAGTTTGATATTTCTCTTAATTTAATTCTTTCTTATTTTATTCCTTTTTAATTTTTTTTAACTTTACTTATTCATATTATTTTTATAGTTTCTTTTATATATATTATTTAAGAACTCCAGCTTATTATTTACTATTTATTTATTTATAATATTCATTATTCATTATTTATTTACTATTATTATCTTTTATATTATTTATTAATTATTATTTCCTTTATTATTTATTATGGAGTTGTCTTTAGTGCGACCTTTTGGACTTTCCAATGTCGGAACCTGGCAGAAAAAATTGAGGTGAAATCTTGATTTGTGTTATTTAAACTGGGTTTTTGACTGCATATATGGATTCAACACCCTGAAAAACCCCTAGGGCACTTCGAGTGTGCAGGGGTTACCCATCCAGCTTGTGATTTCAATAAATTCCTACCAGATTTTAGAGAAATTAAACCTGAAATACCCACTGGAAAAGCTTCCAAAAAGGCGCACTAAAGACAACTCCATTTATTATTTTATTTCCTTTATTATTTATTATTTATTCACTTGTATATTAATATTAATATTATTTTATTTTATTTATTATTATTGTTATTATGGGCATTACATACTCCCCCTCTTTAAGGAACTTAGTCCTGAAGTTAAGTTGAATATTTTAACTTTTTATTTTATTTTATTTAGTTATTTATTACTTCACGTTTGGTCTACCTTCTATTGAACTAGTATAACCAAAAGACATTGAAAATTTTCACATCATCAGGGAAATCCCAAGGAATCTCTGTCCTTTTTCCCAACTTTCAAAACTAGTCATAAAGCCTCATCGGTCTGTACCATAGCCCAAGTCTAGCCCTAAGGATCACGCCTAGCTCAAATCTCATCTACCCCAAGTCAGACACCCGACTCATTGCTCCATGCAGTAGTACTCTAGGCATCTTGAAAGGCTAGCCCACTCCCTCCACACTCACTAAGGTGCACAACCCTAGAAATCAAAGTCCTTACAACCAGACTTCAACATCCTAATCCATTATCAGACACGTGGCCTTCTCAAGATGGTTCCATAGCCCCTTAAGAGCTATCCATAAAGAGTTATACAATACAAAGAAACCACTGACATATGTAGTGTTGATTGAGTTTGTCCTCAACCCATATGGTGTTACATATTCTCCCTCACAGGTATGGGCTCCCACGTGATCATAAATAAACTGACCCTCTCGACCCATTTGTGGATTTCCTATCAATCGCCACATCTCAACACACATCCAATGCATTAGCTATACTTATAACACCATAGAAGGTAACCCACATGCCAACTCTTGCATGCCATCATGAGAACATAACATCATTGTTATCAAACAATTTTACATGTCATTAATCTACATACAATTACCACATGCTTCACATTATAATATCCTCCTAAGTTATAACATTAACATATCAACATCAAAGATATATCATGACATGACATGATAAATGAACCACATGTCAATAATACCTCATATCATAACATCATAATCCCTATGCATATCATATCCATCATGAGTATACACACTATTATAAGAACCACATGTGCATATCATTATGCTCGTACCATCATCTTCACACCTATTCATCATCTTCATACCTATTCAAACTAATAGTTAATAATTTAGTATAGTCCTCCATTTTAAACATTGATTCAAAAGCCACAATCCAAATCATATCATAGACATTTTGTTTATAATTTTTATTCTTTTCTATATTACATTTTACCATAAAACTTTAACAACCTATAATCTAATTGATACAAAATATACATTAACAACCTATAATCTAATTGATACAAAATATACATTAGCTAAATATATTTTAGTTAAACACCCTAAGTATACAAGAATCATTAAAATTATGACTTATTTTGAAATATAATATAAAATTTATATTACATAATTATTCCAACTTTGACATTATTCAATCAATACTTTCATAAATAAAATAATATTTTATAAACTTCTCATTAACTATATTTTGCACATATAATACAAAGGATCTCCACGAGGTTATCTGATTAATTTTAAATTTTATATACATCTTCATTTTTGAAATATCTACAGATTGTATATATTTTAACAATTTCTTTTTCAGTGTGATTATTTTCTTTAATTTTTTTTTTAATTTTATTAATAATATATATAATATTATTTTATATTATTTGTTTCCCAATAAAAATTTAGAATTTTTTTTTTAATTCCAAGTTTTTAAATAACCTGCCCGTACCCTTAATACATTGTTTACCTTAATCCGAGTACTTTTTGTTTTAAAAATACCTTTCTTTCATTTCGGGCCAGATATATTTATCTGGAAACTTCTCTTATTTATTTATTGTTGAAAAACATTTTTGAGAATATTAATCACGATTAATGCCATAGTTAATATTAAGATAATCAGAGCTTTGCATTATCAGTGATGCAAATTTTTAGATTCCGTGCATGTTGATTTTGTTTTTGATTTTCAAATTTAGAGTAAGAGTTAAAGAATCACAGATTAAATGTAATTGGTTTAAATTAGAGTTATTTTTGTTGGAATCTGGTAAAAAAATTTAAAAAAATTGAAATGTTAGATTGTTTGAATCACTTTTTTTATTATGGAAATGGATTCAACACTATAAAAAACTCTTGGGGCACCCAAAATCTTGAAATTTGACAATTATAATTTAGATTTTCCAAAATTTTCTGTAAAATTTTATCATAATTTTACCAAGCTTTTCATTATTTCTAAACTATTTGTAAAATTTTGTTTAAACTACGCTAAAATTAAAAATATAATTTATTAATAATACTATTTGACTTTCAATTACCAAATAAATAAACATTTAATTATTTAATCCGAGGAAAAAATTGATAAGTAAATCTTACACTATTTCAATTTTAAATAAAAATATAAGCCACTCCAATATAATAATATATTTATTTAATATGCACTATCCAGAACACACACATTTTTAAATTTATTTATTTATTTTTAAATATCTAATTAGTTTAACCATGATCAAGTGACCCTCATAAAATGACGTGGAATTTTTCTTTTAAAGAACGAATTTGCTTTTAAAAAAGGTAACGAATTTGGAAAAAAGAAGAAGAAGTTAAATTAATCCCCATTAAAACGGAAAAACTAAATAATCCATAAAAAGGAATTAAGGATCTTTGCTAAAGCCGACACCATTAAAACGGAAAAACTAAATAATCCATAAAAAGGAATTAAGGATCTTTGCTAAAGCCGACACCATTAAAACGGAACAATTAAATAATCCATAAAAAGGAATTAAGGATCTTTGCTAAAGCCGACACCATAAATAAAAAAGGGCAATTACAAACCTTAAAAAATTTGCTCAAAAAATTGTTCAACAGAAACAGGCGAATTACGAGAGATTCTTCAGCGTAAATCACATAAAATTTCATTTGCCGATGCGTTTCGAACCAACTAGTGTGGTTCAACTTGTCATGACGATGAACCACACTAGTTGGTTCGTCGGCAAATGAAATTTTATGTGATTTACGCTGAAGAATCTCTCGTAATTTGACATGGATCACAGAAGCCTCAATTCTACAATAGAAACAGGCGATTTGAAACAATTTCAGAGTTACATAGCTAAAACAAATTTATGGGTATAACTTTTAATGACTATTTTAAAGTTTGAAATACAACTAATTTTTTAGTTTACATGTAAATCACAAAGTTTATTAAGTTATAAATAAATGCCTTTTTGATTAGTTATAAATAATTCAGTTAAAATGATTTTTAATTTAAATAAGTAAAAAGAATTTAAAAATAATTTTTTACTAAAAAATTAATTCATTTTATATTTAATATATAATAATTATAATTCAAGATTAATAACATATACATATATATTATTGAGCCGTAATATTTTTTTTTTTAATAAAAAAATTATAATAATTACTACTATTTGTAGAATGTGTATATATTATATTAAAAAGTTTATCACACTTTCATAAGTAATTATATTTATTTAATAATTTTGATAATAATTATGGTAAAAAAATAATGATATTTGTTTCATAATTTATGTAATAATTATGATAGAAAAAGATAAATATGTATTTATTAAATTTCTTACTGTCATCGTAAAATTATCGATGAATTTAATTAAGTATTTTCTCAAACTTTTTCTTAGAGGCCATATAGAGTCGAACTCGCTTTGATACTATATGTAACAACCCACAATTTAAATATACAACTAATTATATCAATTATGCTATTCATAATCAACACACAACTATTTAACTATTAGCATAGAATTTCCCAAATATACGAGTATAGATGACTTACTTATAGCAACAATATTTCTTACTTATGGCTCTAGAGTTGAACGTTATTTGAATCTCGCTAATCGCAACAATTTTTTTTAAGGACGACTCTCCACCCAACCGTAGGCTCAGTTACACATAATCTTTCCCAGGGAATCCTTTGTCTCACAACTCTTTTCTCCCAATAGAATGGATAAAGGAATAAATGAATATCCTCCTCCTCATCATCCTTTTTGTTAACTTTACTTACTCTTATTATTTTTATAGTTTACTTTTATGTATAGTTATTTAGAACTCTAGTGTATTATTTACTATTTTATTTATTTATAATATTTATTATTTATATTATTTTATATTACTATCTTTTCTTTATTATTTATTTACTATTATTCTAGTTTCTTTATTATTTATTATTATTATTTTTTATTTATTCACTTGTATATTAATATTATTTTACTTATTATTATTATTGTTATACAATCATAGATTTGTTATAATTCCATGAGATGTAGTTACGATGTGCCATGTGGGAATTAAGGAGGAATAGACCCATGTGAGGGGCAATGAACTAGCTAGTACATGTTGGTTAGATTCCGGAAGGCATGAGTTGATGCCCAATGAGAACAAAATGGGCACATTAATAAAAAATTAAGTTTAATCTTAACAACTTAATGAACATTTAAACTTTATCTAAGAAAGAAGGAATGAATGAAAGGAGAAGAACTTTGGAGGGGCATAAATTTGTGCCCAAAAGTTGGAATTTGATCTGTAAATAAAAAATGAAAGGGAATTCTAAGCATAATACATTTGGCAAGATAGGAATTAGATTTGGTGACAAGGAATTCCCAAAAATAAAGGAGAAAGTTACTAGAATCTTAAAACAAAGAGGTTGAGTTCAGTTAAAACTTCTAGAAGGTGTAACTTTCTGCCTAGGTGTCAAAATATCACAATTAAATAGTTTACGGAAAGTTACTAGTGAGCAGAACACACTGATGACTATAGAGTTTGGATTTGAACAAGAATTTCAAGGAAATTTTCTGAAGAATTACATAGCTCGATAAGACAAAAAATATCATAAGAATTGAAGAGATGAGAGATATGTCGGGCGTTAACAACCCATAAGAGGAAGTTGAAGCAGTTAATATTAGTGTGGGAGATGCCATAACAGAATCAAATGGTCACATCATGAGTAGGCTAGAAAATAGAGATTTGGAGGAGACTATGAGAAGATGCAGGTTCTCAATTTTAAATCTGATAGTGTCAGACTGGTAAAAGAGAAGCAGTATTTTGATACACAAATTTTGTAGAGTCTAAATGAAATTTAGTAGGAATTAGACCAACAATATGAGTATAGAAAAGCTTGGGAAATTGAGAACAAGTTTGGTAAACGAGGTGCTGGAAGTTCAAGATAGGTTAAGAGTGATGACCAAAAATATTTATATCCATAAAGGAGGTTACATAAGAGAGGTTACACCACCTTAGAGACAGACAATAACCCTAGCGTGTCACCAGTGAGAAGGTCCAGAAAGAGGAGGTCTCATAGGGACAACTTACAGGGGGAGTTGAAAAATAATAAACCTACCACTTTTAACAGAGAACATTAAAAGGGAGAAGAAGTCGAGGCTTGGTTATTGAAGATGTGAAGATATTTGCATGTGTTTAATTACTCTCTGAAGATGGAAGCTCAAATTGCTATATATCAACTTAAAGGCAAGGCTAATTTAAGGTGGGAAAAACTCAAGGAAGTGAAGCATTTGGATGAGAGGAGACTTGCATGGTGGAAATTTAAAGAATACTTCTAAAGGAAATATCTATCATAATATTATTATGAAAAGTAGATGTAGGATTTTTTTAAGAGTTGGGTAATATGACTATGGAGGAATATGGTTGGAAGTTTATAGAGTTGTTAAGGTATGTCAATTTTGTTAAGAATAAGAAGGTCAAAATTTAGAGGCATGTTAGTGGTTTCCTTCATTCTATGTAGATAGGTTTGAATTTGATGAGCCCAAAACTCTACATGTGGCCATGAGAAAAGATGAGTAGTTATATAGATAGAACAAAAATAAATCAGATGTATAAAAAACATGGGATAGTAAAAAGAAGATTTTTACGGAACAAAGAAAGAAATATTTTAAACCCTCACCATTCAATAATGGGTCACAAGTGAAACTTTAGTCAGCTCCAGTATCAGTGAACCCATGGGTAGTGAATTTTTAGGCAAGAAACCCTTAGTCTAAGCTATCAGATGTTGGGGTTGTCAAGGATACCATAGATTTAAATACTTGCCTTATAAGGCTAGATGTAAGAGGATGATGCATAGTATGTAGGAAGTTGATATAATGGAGGACATGGGCAAAAGCATTCCTAGGATCTCTGTTGCACTAGGTAATAAGCAGGTTGAACACTAGGCCCATGTGATTGAAATCAAAGGTAAGTTAGATAATCAATCTATTGCTATTTTAATTGATTTAGGAGCCATTCATAGTTATATTGACCTGAAATTGGTATAAAAATTTCATTTGGAGAAGACCAAGCACCAAAAGGCATGGTTGGTTCAATTAGCTATAGGAGTAAAGAGAAGAGTTACAAAACTAGTGAAGTAATGTCCAATTGATTTGAACGAAATGAGGCTGAGCTTAATATAATTTCTTTAGGATCACATGATTACCTAATCGATATGGATTAGCTAGAGAAACATCATGAAATTTTGGATTTCTATAATAAATTCTTTGCTTGTATTGATGACGAAGGTCAACAAAGGCAAGCCCATCGAGTTCCTTGACCAATATTTATCAAAGAGATATCAATTCTATAGTTAAGAGATAATTTAGGAAAGGATGTCAGGTTCTGGTAGTTTATATGGGGGAACTAAAAAAGGATCAACAAGATAATTTAAAGGATTATCTGTTATTGAAGGGATATGTAGATATATTTAGTTAAATCCCAAGATTACCTCCAAGGAGGGATATAGATTTCTTAATTGATTTGGTGAGGTGCTCTAGTTTCTAAAACACCTTACATGATGAGTGTAGAGTCTGAAGAATGACATCCTTTTTGCCTAAAGATCCTCTCTTTTTCTTATATATTTACCACTTAAATAAAGCCATATCTACCAGGTTTTGATGAAGGTATGCATTAGTATGTTTTCTTGTTCATATTCAACTATAAACCCTATTGTTTTAATTAAAGTTACAATTGGCTACCGAATCAGTTTGTTTCCGTAGCTAGTCCAGGATTTTGTAGCTGTCTTCATTGTTTGCGAGGTTCTAGAGCTCTAGGTCAGCAGCGAAAGGTGTGGATGAATAGAGGTTGACTCTTTCATGGATACCTTCCTATCCACTTGAAACTGTTTGCCAAAAGAAGCATAGGAGATCGCGGTCAAAATCTAAGTGAACCACTGGATTAACGCAAAACAAAACCAGAACAACTGAAACCTTATCGTTTTTCTTTCGAATAGAAAATGACGGTTTAATGATATGCATTTAGATAGAATTAAGAGATATTAGGCTTTAAATCTTCATACAATTATGCCAAGAGACCTGCTATAAAGCTAATGGTCGCACTGTTATTTGGGTGCGCGCCGAATGATATGTTTATGAATAGTTTGTGAATTTCTTGTGAATGAAATTGGTTTTTGTGTGCAAGAATTGTGTTGATTTGAAGCTCTAAACTACTATGTGGAGGACCCCTACAAACAGGTGGTAGGTTTTTAATCAAATACAATTTGATTTCCTTTAATTCTTCAATTTCTCTATTTTGTGTGACAATGCTACATAATGATCTCGCCAACGAATTGTTGTTTGCATTAGAACTTTAATTTGCTTTATACCTAGTTTAGACTGTTATCTAATTTGCTTTATACCTGGTACTGCACAGTTCTTTCCTTTTCTTAACGTAATTTAAGTGTGTTCAATTCACAATATAGATGTTTCTTGGGTTACTTTGTTTGAGAAGAAATTGAACAAGCGAGAGGACCTCTCCCAAAACAATTGAGTTCAACGATATTCCTTCATAGTTGATAAAATAGGTTTCTTTTTTGCACTTACAGAATTAGGAGCTGCAGCATAGATATTTAAGGTCAAAAATCCCAAACAATCTAACATAAGAAAAATCACTCTCACATCATCTACGAACTAATTGGATAAAAATTAATTCCTAGGAAACTTAATCAACATCCCTAAGAATTACAACACTAATACAATTGACAAACACCACCCCCATCTTGAGTTTAGATCTTAACAAATACATAACGACTTGATGAATAACTTCTAAGCACATATTGTGCACCTGTACTTCACCAGTCTACGCACCTTGGTTGACAATTTATGATTGCCAATTCAAGGATATTGAATTGACCAAACATTTTGGTGTCGTTGTCGGGGAAGTACAACTAGCATTTGCAATTAATGTTGCAAAGGAAACGCCATAAGGCATAGAGTGTGGAAGAATATTGAAATGTGAATGGGCATTTATGAAAGCAAGGGTCATAACAAAACATCACTAAGGGTTCCAATTCCAAGATAACAATTTATAGGTTGACAAAAATAGATTAAGACAGGGTTACATCTCTTTTCAAGTATCTGAAACAAGAGATCATAACAAAACACCCACCTCATTCATGAGCAGTCATTGAACATATAAAGGCTATATGACAAGCATCCCTGCAAGATATCCATATAAAAGCCTAATAACAGCTATGCTCGCTTTGGATATTGTTGTAACCATTCTTGTGACAAAACATCACTAATCGTGTGCAAACTGTCCTATTTTGTTGCCTGAGTAATGTCATTCAAATAAGGAAGAACCATTCTTGAGACAAAACACCACTAACTCTCTGCAAAATGTCATGTTTTTCTACCTAAGCAGTGTCATTCAAATAAGGAAGAACAATTTTTGAGACCAAACATCACTAACCCTCTACAAAGTGTCCTGTTTTGCTGCCTTACTGTCACTCAAGTTAGGTTGCACTGGGGCTATCCCTATCTACTAAGGGGAAATAGAACTAATGAGGAAGATCGGAGCATAGAATTGAATAATGATGCAGAGCATTGATTCTAGTTGGCTATGAATCCAGCCCAATTCTTATCATCAAATTGTGAAACTCTACTCTGGACAGCTAAAAACAGTCACCAAGGGCTTGCAGATTACTTCCTCAATTTATCCTTTGCACTCTGTCTTATTTGTAATGCAACCTAGCATGTGAAGGGTGTGCTAGTTAGCAAAGTAGGGTAAAGTCTAAAAAAGCGATAGATGAGCAAATCCTAAACTCCAAAATGACAGGAACTATGGCTTGTAATTGTAGTCATTCTTTTAACAAAGATTTCCAATAAATTCTATATCTGGGATGGGAGAGGTCTCGAATACTTTAAAATCAATCTACGCCGTTATGCATAGAAAATTTTAGGGGCGAATGTTCGCCCTTTGGCGAAATTAAGGGGTTTTAAATTTTTAGTGGGCGAATATTTTGTATCATAGTACATTTTTACAAATCACCTCAAATAGCCCACCTTATCTTAAGGGAGAGGGTAAAAAAGGTAAATTTAGCCCTTGAAATTAGGAGTTACAACCTTCCATTCGCCCATTTTCAAGAATAGGTTTTATTTAAGTGAATCCATTTGCCCATTTTCAAGAATAGGTTTTATTTAAGTTAATCCATTCACCCATTTTCAAGAATAGGTTTTATTTAAGTGAATCCTATGGGCCAAATGCCATATTTATAAAAGAGGTATGGTAAATTAATAAAAATATAAATAAATGAAAAGTATGGTAAATAAATAAAACATTTTTTATATTTACTCCGTAAGTCACCTTATATACATGCAAGGGTGTAAACAAATAAAAATATAATTAAAGTGGAGATATGGTAAATAAATAAAACGTCCTTTTATACTTACTCAAAAGGTATGGTAAATCAATAAAAATATAAATAAACTAGACGTATGGTAAATAAATAAAACCTCTTTTTTATATTTAGTCTAACCCTCGTTCTATTTATGAAGGCTCAAGAAAGAGGTTTTATTTAAGTGAATCCTATGGGCCAAATACCATATTTGTAAAAGAGGTATGGTAAATTAATAAAAATATAAATAAGCGAGAGGTATGGTAAACAAATTAAACATTTTTTTATATTTACTCCATAAGTCACCTTGTATTTATGAATCAAAAAATGGGTTATATTTAGGTGAAACCTATGGGCAAAATACTATGGGACAAATAACATGGACTATATTGTTATTAATACCATGCAAAAAAACCATTATTAACCCTAATATTAGAATTAATAAAAATATGCCACATGGTATTGACCCATGGTATTCACCAAAATGGCACATGGTATTGGGCCATGGTATTCACCTAGAATGTAGCCTATTTAAATGGGGGAATTAAACTAGCATAGATCCATCTTTACTATCTACTAACCCCCGAGAGGTATCAAATATCGTGATATGCAAACTAGCATAGAGTGAAAAAATATTTGATCCTCTTGGGGCTTGGTGGATCAAGAATGGATGTTGTAAACAGATTGTAATTTGGGTAATTTTTCTAACTGCAAACAGTAATCTGGGTATTGGCAGGGTTGTTAAGAGGTCCCTAGAAGTGATGAATTTGAATTTTTCTTAGTTTTATATATAGTATTCGGTTTTTTCTCATGCTTTCTGTGAATGACACGGGTGAATTTTATCCTACACCCACTAGGTTATCAATATGAAATTTCGGTAATTTCGATTTCAAAAAATATTTTAAAGAAATGCAATGATTTCATTTGTGTATTCAATAAACACAATATTCTAATGGAATTCTACATTTGTGTTTTACCTATACAGATTCCATGAGTAAGTGTTAGTGGCGTGACATTAATTGTCCTCAAGCAGAGGCTTTAGTTTTACTCTTTTCTAGAAGCAAATACTTTCTTCCAACATTTTTGAGTTCCATGAAAAATTTGAAAGTCCTAATAGTATTCAATTATGGGTTCAAGAGAGACATAGTATTCAAGTATGGGTTAAAGAGATCCACACTGAATGATCTATCGGCCTTATCTTCACTTAGTTTAACACTATTCACTTGGAGAGCCTGCATGTGCCCCCACTTCAAGAGCATAGTAAAGTCATGTAGGACTTAGAGAAGCTATCTTTAAGCTTTTAGTGTTGATTGGAAAAATGTCTGGGTTCAATAACACCCAATCGAGCATTAAGCTTCCAATAATGCTAGATTTTAACCTGGAGCACTTTTGTGATTTGGAGGAGATGCCCCGTCGTATTTATGACACATCTTCAGTTGAGAATTAGACTATTACTAACTGTCACTTCCTTTGAATGTTACCTGATGACTTGGGGAACCTCAACTCTTTAATAATGTTAAGGAA
>APFE030175384.1:84868-128597 GCA_000404065.3 Pinus taeda
GTTAAAGGAATTGTATTTGATTTGTAAACAATTCATTGCTTGATTTATAGATTTTGATTTTTTCCCTTTTTTATTTTTTTCTCATATTTGGTATGAGATATCTTCCAAGATTTGGGTTCCCTATTTTCCCCACCCTAGTACGAGGTTTATATGCTATCATTAAATATTCTTGGAACATTACAACTTTTCCAGTAAGTGTGCTTTGAAACATTGTTGTTGCTTTTCCATGGTGTTAATGCAAATAAGCACTACAACTAGTGCCATTATTTAGATCAAGTGCCAAAACTAGGTGGTCTTGTAATGATGGAGTGATTTTTTTATAGCTACTAAGGTCATATGCATTTTTATCTCTTATGTTGTCCTAAGATATTCAAATTCAGAATAAGAATTCAGGTCTCGTTTCCACTGTAGATTGTGGTCAGTTTCTTGAACATAATATATAGTAGATTATCTTTTACTAATCACTATGGATGTGATCCCTCGGAAAGAAAATTCAAAGTGACTTTGATTTCACATTGATTTGTCAAAACATCCACAGAGGAAAGGAGATTCAAAGCGACACTATGATGGCCATTATGTCAAGCCAGGTGGTTGCACTCCCTTGATCGTGAGCACGATTGTGATCAAGATGGAAGACTTCATAGTCTAGATTGATTGTTTAGCAGTGATAGTTAGTGGGCTCATTCAAAAAAGCTTCTATTTCACTAATCATTTTTATAGATTTGTCTGATTCAATTTCCAAAGGTTTTAATTACACTATAGAGTTGAGTTTTGAGAGAGTTGTGATTCACAGTGTTAAGTATAGCAGATATGACACTTTAACGAAGACAAGCATAGTAGAGGTATCAGACTCTATTATAAGCTTACCTGCATATTATAGGGGACTTGGTTAGCATTTTTATAATTTTATAAACAAGTTCCATGTCGTGGAAATGTGAAAAAAAAAGTGATATTGCCACCATGTGGCTCTTGTCATATATGGTTTTATACTTTTTCAAAAAATTCTCTAAGAGTTCGCAATGCTAAGATTCACAAGGACTTTACAAAGTTTTATTATTTAGTGAAAGACTTGCCAAGATATTACAAGATTTTATAATTGCGTAAAATATTCGCCATTCCTGGTGAGAGATTCGCCAAAAAATTATATATACATATTATATTATTGATAAAATCGCCTTCCATTTTTCCTATATACCATGGAGATTCGCCCATTTATTATATTTATAAATTTAGGGGGGGTTCTTAAAATTTTCCCTGCCCAAAGTGTACCCACACTCATTCAAAGAAGAGCTTATCAGTGGCTTCTGCTGTGATATTATTCTTGCAGGCTTCCATAATAGCCATTGTCGAGAACCTATCGACAACCACAAAAACACAGTCGTTTCCATGCTTAGTAGAAGGAAGGCCCAACATGTAATCCACAGAGATGGATTCCCAAGGTCAACTAGGGGTAGGCAATGTATTATACAGGCCTTGCTTCTTGATGGTCGGTTTGGAAATGGCACATGGAGTGCCACATTTGATGTACTTCTCGACATCCTGTCGGAGATTTGGCCAATAGAAATACTTTTGCAGTACTGCCACTATTTTCTTAACCCTGAAATGCCCAGCAGGCCGACTGTAGTGTGCTTCCCAAATCATCTTGGCATGCTCTGTTGATGGAACGCAAAGGTGACCTAGGTGGCATAACAGGGCATCTTGGAGGTCAAAATCTGGAGCATTCTAGCCCTCCATTAGAGAAGTGGCCAATCAAAAGTCTCGTGCCCACAAGAGTTGACCACGGTGGTTAACGCCATGATCGGTGGTCAACTGAGGCAATCTGCAACATTATTGGTGTTGCCCTTCTTATACATGATATTCAAATGGAACTGTTGTAGGTATGTGGACCACTTCTGATGGTGATCATTCTACAACTTCCCTTACATCTATATGAACTGCAGGGGCTGGTGATCTGTGTGGATGAGTGTTTCCTTCCCCAAAATGTAATGCTTCCATTATCAGCAAGCATGCACAATGGAATACATCTCTTTGTCATAACTGGGATACTTCTAGACTGTGTTTGAAAGTGTCTCACTGTGATATGCCACTAGATGCCCATGTTGAGTAAGGACTACCCCAATAGCATAGTAAGAGGCATCTGTCACGATCTCAAATGGTTGTTGCAAGTCTAGTAATGCGAGCACTGGTACTAAGAAAAGGAGATGTTTCAACTCTGTGAATGCCTTATATTGAGATTCAGACCAAAATAATTTTTCTTTCACTCCTTGCTTGGTGACTTGACTCAAGGTCCAAGTGATATGAGAAAATCCCAACACGAACCTGCGGTAGAAATTGGCATGACCGAGAAAGCTGTGGAGCTCTATCAGAGTGGTTGGAGATGGCCAATCCCGAATGACTTGGATCTTGGCTGGATCCACATGCACCTCCCATTCATTAATAATGTATCCTAGATACTGAATTTGGGTCATGCTAAAAGTGTATATCTCCAAATTGGCACATAGCTTGTGTTGCCATAGTGTTTGGAGAACCTGTCGGATGTGGTGGAGGTGCTATTCCCAACTGTAGTTGAATATCAGGATGTCATTCAAGTATACCACTACAAATGAGTTGGTGAATGGCTACAAGATGTCATCCATCAACCTCATGAAGGTTGTAGGAGTATTCGTCAACCCGCAATGCATAACCAACCATTCGAAAAGGCCCTCCTTGTCTTTGAAGGAAATCTTCCACATATCAGAGGGTTCGATTGCTACTTGGTCATATCCTGACTTCAAGTCGATCTTGCTGAAATATTTGTCCCCGTTCACTTGGTCCAGAAGGTCATCAATCCATGGGATCAGGTAACTCTTCTGGAAAGTGATCTTGTTCAACGCCCGACAATCAATATAGAGTCTCCAAGTCCCATCCTTCTTCTGTACCAACACGATCGGGCTCCCAGAGGGCGATGAATTTGGTCAGGTGTGACCTTTCTACACAACTCCTAAATCTACCTCTTGATTTTTTCGTTCCCTAGAATAGAGCACCGATAGATTGTTCCATTGGGTAGTGGTGCACCTGGGGTCAGATCAATCGAGTGCTTGACCTGGCAATGCAGAGGAACCCCTGTGGGGGAGGTGAAGATGTCCTCGTACTCCTCCACTACCTTGTCCACTTGTAGTTGTCATGCGGAGGGGTCCTGTTTAGAGGTCGTGGCCACCGTCTTCTTCTTTCCTTGAGGGCATATCATCAGGAAAACAAATTTTGTAGAAATTCTACAAATTCTCTACAAATCTCGCTCTAAGATCATATATAGAAAATATGACTGTAGATTAACTCGATAATGAAATATACTAAAGCAAAATACTATAATCTACTACTATCAAACTTGCGGAAGCTTAAAGATTGAGCTGAATCAGAGTTGAACACATATAACTAGAAGAAGAAGAATCCATGCACATGAAACATAGAAAATACTCAGGGGAAAGCCCTAGCTAAAAACCCCACTATTTGTATTATCATACAAGGTGGAAATACATCAGAATTATATAAAGCCTTAGCTCTCACAGCTAACCATCTCTCATTACAATCCTCCTGGATGCACATAGGCAATCAAGGCTTCTCACAAGCCTTCTCCTCTGCCCTCCAAGATGCTATTTCCTTGCATAGTTTTACCTAGTGGATGATCTCCTATTACCAAGTGTAACGATGATCTCACACACTTCACTAACACACTGTCAGAACTATGCAATCCTCAAGGAACCTTCTCCTTCTGCATCCATGTGTTTCCTTTATAGGAGAAAACGTGCAACTGATAGTACACTTTCCTTGACATTTAGCTCAACTAGGTCTTTCTCAGAGTAGACATGCATGAGTTTTGATGAGGTAATCTTCAGTTATTTGGAGTACACTTGTTGAGTGCATGCATGCATCAACTAATTGATAACTCACAATTAGTTCCTCAAATAGTTTGGAGCTAATTTAACTGGACTTAACTCAGTAAACTGAGCTAACTAATCACAACTCAAATATAAATCAACCTTATCTCGTTAATTAAGGGATAATCTCCTCAATTTAAGGGATAACTGTTGCATGAATTCAGAAAGACTTCTAACTTGAATTTCTCCAGCTAGTTAATCCATAATGAATTAATTAATTATTTCCAAGTAACCGGTGAGACTAAATTTTAATTTAATTCACAATTTTAATTCAAGGACAAATTAAAATTGGAATATTCTGGATTCTATTTTTATAATTTCTTGTGCTATTTTCAACACTCCTTCTCAACAAGAAATGAATTCAACTCGATCCTGATTGTGAACATTTGGAATGTTATGCATGCAACACTTCTCTCTCGTGTTGTTTCTCTAGGAACTCCAGAAACAAAAAAACATCCAACTTGAATCAGAATGATGCCTCTGTCATCAAAGTCTCTGACTACTATTGCCTCTATCGACTGAAAACTTTTCGCTTCTGGTGACTCAACCTTTTTGCACTATTGTCAATACTTCTCTGGGCTCTTCAATATCCAACTGCTCTAGCCTCTGTCACTTTGATCTTTGACTGCATCAATTCCATTGATTCCTCCCGCTACTATGTACATTGGGCTCTCGTAGCAAGGTATGATCCATGAGATAAGGCCTCTCAATGGACCCTACCCAGTTTCAGCCTTCTTGGGACTATCACTTCACATCATCCCAAATCACACCTCGAGGTATGGCTGCATGTGATCCCTCTGCCCACTTCTCCAATTGTGGCTCCTCCACAATTGTCTGAGACTTCTTCTGGGATTGCATGTTAAGAGTTAATTTATTCTCCTTCTCAACCACCAAATCTCTAACATTTGCCTTGCTCCTCAAGGTTTTGCATGCATCTTGATCCTCAAGAGCATACAAGTTCTTAACTCGTGAACCAATCTATTTCACCTGTCCCATGGTGATGTGTCTAAGGAAAACATTTCCCTTACTAAAGACAACATCGTAGCCTTTGTCCTCCAACATCAGGATCGATACCAAGTTCTTCTTCAATCCAGGCACATACTTCACATCTGTTAAGGTGATAAGAACTCCATGCTCCCTCTGAAAAGCAACCATGCCTACTCCTGAAACATTATACCTTTCATCATCACGCATCATTATGCGCATCTTGAGGTCTTTCTCCTCCAAGGTACTGAATAAAATTTTATCGTCAGTCATTTGGAATGAGGCTCCATTGTCAAGATACCAACCACAACCCATCATCGATGACACCATGCATCCGATGAGGGTGAAGTCCATTTCGAACTAATAGGCTAATGCCTCACCTTCAGATCCTTTCGAGGATCCCTTCTTGGACTTCTTTGATGGGAAATTAGTCACATAATGTCCCATCTCAATTGAAGTATGATATGAATTCGATTTGCACCTGTAACCCTGAACTTCAAACTTCGAATTCTCTTCTCAGTATACAATTCATAGCTCCGATAAACTAGGCTCTGATACCATGTAGAAATTCTACAAATTCTCTACAAATCTTGCTCTAAGATCATATATAGAAAATATGACTGTAGATTAACCCGATAATGCAATATACTAAAGCAAAATACCATAATCTACTTCTACTATCAAACTTGCATAAGCTTAAAGAATGAGTTGAATTAGAGCTGAACACATATAACCAGAAGAAGAAGAATCAATGCACATGAAACAAAAAAAGTACTCAGGGGAAAGCATCAGCTAAAAACCCCACTATCTGTATTATCATACAAGGTGGAAATACATCAGAATTATACAAAGCCTTAGCTCTCACAGCTAACCAGCTCTCAGTACAATCCTCCTGGATGCTCACAAGAAATGAAGGCTTCTCATAAGCCTACTCCTCTGCCCTCCAAGATCCTATTTCCTTGCACGGTTTTACCTAGTGGATGATCTCCTGTTACCAAGTGTAACATTGATCTCACACACTGCTCTAACACACTATCAGAATTGTGCAATCCTCAAGGAACCTTCTCCTTCTGCATGCATGAGTTTCCTTTATAGGAGAAAGCATGCAACTGATAGTACATTGTCCTTGACATTTAGCTCAACTAGGTCTTTCTCAAAATATTCATGCATGATTTTCTGATGAAGGAATCTTCAGTTATCCAGAGTACACTTGTTGAGTGCATGCAGGCATCAACTGACTGATAACTCACAATTAGTTCCTCAAATAGTTTGGAACTAATTTAACTAGACTTAACTCAGTAAACTGAGCTAACTAATTACGAATCAAATATAAGTCAACGTTATCTCCTTAATTAAGAGATAATCTCCTTAATTTAAGGGATAATTATTGCTTGACTTCGAAAATACTTCTAACTTGAATTTCTCTAACTAATTAATCCATAATGAATTAATTAATTATTTCCAAGTAGCTGGAGAGACTAAATTCGAGTTCAATTCACAATTTTAATTCAAGGGCAAATTAAAATTGGAATATTCTAGATTCTATTTTTATCATTTCTTGTTGCTATTTTCAACAAATTTCCCAGTTTTGGAAATGAGCTTACTGCATTGTTTTGTAGTAACCAAAGAGATGGCAATAGGTGGTGCTACCTCTGGTATCCTGTACAACTTATTTCCCAAAGTAACAATAACAGCACAAGGCCTTGATTCATACATAACATGTTGCTTCCACAAGTATGGTTAGCTTAATAATACATCACAAACATCAAGGGGAGCAACGTCACATAATACCTCATCTATGAAGGGCTTGATGTTGTATGGAAGGCGACACTGTTGGCTCACGCAAACATCCCATCCTTGGTGAAGCCACCCGATGGTGTATGGTTGGGGATGTGTTGTGGTCGGTAAGCCTAGCCGCTTCATGACCTCTTCCGAAATGAGGTTCTTTTGGCTCCTGTTGTCAATAATGAACTATAGTGAGGAACCCTTTACCCACATCTAGGAGTGGAAGAGGCACTCCTCCTCCTCTTGATCTTTGGGCTCCTCATTCTAGATATTCGTGGTGGCATTGGTGGAATTGCGCTTCGCATCGATAATCTTATTCCCTTTGTCATTCCCCTTGTCAAGTTTTGACACAGAGTCGGAACATGCATCTGATTTCGAAGCCTTTAGCTCGGCCACTAGTGACTGCTTGGCCCGTCACTCACTTGTATTTTGAGTGGAGCTCTTATGGAACTCACACCACTTTCTCGTTGTTCTTATGGGCCTCCCCGCCGTGGCTTTGTGCCTTGTTCTGTGGTTTGGGGGCACCTTTCCCTTTCTTTGGATTCGTAGATCCAAAGTCTCACTTCTTTTGTTTAAACTTGTGCTCGATATTGACAATGTATCGGTATGCCATGCTGAGTGAGGATATGTCTTAGAACTCTATTTCACCCTAGATGTACCTGTGTAGGCAACCATGGTATTTGAGTACCAAATACTACTCAGTATCCTTGATACCCAACTTTGTGTGAAGGGTATGAAAAATATTGGTAAACTCTGGCACGTCTTGGTCCCTTCCCTACCGCAGCGTGGTCCACTTTATGTATTTATCCTCATAACTTCTGATAGGGTCGTACTGCTCCTTGATGACATCCTGGAATGAATTCCAAGTGGGTGCAGCTAAAAATAGTGAGGTCGTACTTTCATCCTTATGCTTGCAGTAGGTTTCCCACTAGTCCTTGATGTGGGGGGTGGCTTTGAGAAGAGCGAAAGTAATCTTTTCCTGTCCAGAAAATCATGAACGGAAAAATACCCTTCTAGCAGATTTAACCATTTATCTACAGCATCTGCATCTATCTAACCCTCAAATGTGGGAATGTCAAAGTTAACTTGTACCTTAAAGGGAATGGCACTTCTAGAGTAGCTATTGGAAGTAGACGTGTCACCCCTTTGTAGCTGCTGAAGGATCTGGGGAAAGTTATCCATCATCGTGCTCCTTTGTCACTCGAGGTCCTCATTGAGAAAGATTTTCATAGGATCTCCTTCCCCCTCATCTTTCTTTTCATCTGCCATGGGAGGCTATCGGGATTTGCGAGGCTGGTTTTGCAAAGGTTTGACTAGTTCAAACCCTAACTCCTTATATCTCGACCTTATTGGGGACATGCAAGAAAAATAGAGAAAGAGCAAACCACTCTGATACAATGATCCAAATTTAAACAAGAACACACAAAATTACAAATATAACCATAAATACAGTGATGTAGCAGAAATAATACTTCATTTCATTAATGTAAAATACTAAAATATGCCTAATAATAGAAATGGAAATAAACTAGATCAGGTGATGATAGCTTATCCCTGAGAAGAGATGTGGTGGCTACATGCCTCTGAACTACCTTGTAATGAGGCTCAAGGGCCTTTTTATTATTGAACAATAAGAGGAAACCTTAACAACCAAAACCCTAACCCAAGGAGATGTAAAACCAAGATTTTATGGGCCCCGTTGGGGTTAGTTGGAAAGCTAACTTCCCAGGGTCATGACTTGGTCATATTATCTCCATTTGACATGCATGATACCCCATTGGTGATAGATTTCCAAAAAAATCGTTGGTAATAGATTGCCAAAAAAATATCGTTTAGGGTCTCAAAACGACTCTAGAAGTTTAGGACCCTAAAAACTGCTGAAAATAGTAAATTGTGCTACAATTAAAGAAACTGAAATATTGGAAGAAACAATGATGGGGATCTAAGTGGTATTGGCCCCCGTTCTATACACTCAACTGCATAAAGACAATACAGACAATCTCTCCCACTAAAGAGGTTAAACACTGAAAGACACTCTAGATGGCATTGAAGTATAAAAAGTAAATACAAATAGAAGAATACTTTGGAAGAAAGAATCAAAATCCTACATAATGTTTACTTTCATAAAAAACCTTAAACCACCCCAACCAAGAGTTGAAGGCATGGATTTTATAGCACCGATGAAAAATGCAATTTAAAACTCGATAAGAAAATTTTCAATTGTACAAAATGTTTATGATTACAAACAATATAAACCCCAACATAGAAGCATGGCTTTCCTTGATTCTCTTTTAATGAAATCTGCAAGCTTCTGTAGTCTCCAATTCAACCATACTGGATACAAAACAACAAGACTCAGTTTTAAGACATGGAAGTTGTCAAGAAAATATTAATATTTTAAGAAATTCCTAGTATTTATTCCTCACACACCATCCAAATGATACATAAGAGATATTTCAAGACAAGATAAAGGCCCTCATTCTACACATATTGTTTGAAAGGTTTCCTACAAAGATCAAAGTCTTATGGAAAAACTTATAAAGGAAAATTAGAATCTTTACTCTAGAGCAAGCAAGGGTTGCAGATCGCATAATACAGAATTTTATGCACTTATTTCCCACTAAAATATTAGAAAATGACTTTGAACGGGAAAATCTCAGGGCCCAAAAATAACTACATGGCTATACCTAACCACAATATCCTTTTGGACTATCTCATTTTCTGATCTAATATACGGGTCTTTCTATAAAATTATTAGTGATACTTACGATATAGACTTGAATCAATTGCCTTTCTTGTCATATGTTTGTATCATTATGCCAAAGTATGTTTTCTTTTTGTAAGTATATTTTCTTGCGGCCTATTCTGATGGTTGTAATATTTTCCTCTCAGTTTATGTTGGAATATTGTAGGCTCAAAAACAGTGTTTCAACAGGGTAGTGTTAGTGGTTAGTGTGAGGCTAATTATTTGCATCTTCTCAGCAAGTTAATTCAAGTGAAGGGTCTTGTTTTAGAGAACAAGCTAGTAATTTCCCCTTTGTCAATTAGCTTTTCACTACTAATTATTTGGATGGTCTGAATGCAGAGAAACAAGTCAATTCAAGAAGGCAAGATAATTCTCTTACTTTACTCATAGATGAAATTTACTCATAGATGCAACAATTCAATTCGAGAAGGCAAGATAATTCTCTTACTTTTTTCATAGATTCTCTTCTTGAGTCATTTTCTACCACTAGAGCAACATGGCATGGTTTTGATGATGCACACCTATTTGCATTAGATAATGTTTTGATGATGCACACTTATGCGCATTAAATGATAATTATAGATAATGTTTTGTTTTGATGATGTGCATTAGATAATGTTTTGATGATGCACTTATGTGCATCAAATGATAATTATAGATGATGTTTTGATGTTGCACACTTACGTGCATTAGATGATAATTATAGGTGATGTTTTGATGATGCACACCTATCTACATTAGATGATAATTATTTTAGGGAGGATTTTGGTCAAGGGTTTGATATTGATGAATGTAGCAATAAAAAATATTTAGCTAGCTTGTCCAACGCAATTGATCTACTAGATTTTGACCTTGATCCTGAGGCCTTGAATGGAGGGGCTTATGTGAACCATAATTGACAACAATATTGCATGTTGCCTTGGTGGATTTTGTAGTGTTGCAATAGGTAGCATACTAGTCATGACTATGATACTTGGTTTGTCGGCTTGTTTATTTCCCTAGATATGTTGAGTTGATATGTATAGCAACGCAAGTTTTGATAGTGATGAGAATAGCTTATTTTAGTGTAATAAAGAGGAGCCTTTCATATCATAGTCATCAATGGTTTTTCTTTGTGCTTTTGAGCCTTCCAAATGATTGGTTTTATGTATTCTTATGTGTGTTCTTCCGTGTATGCACTCTTTCTAGGGTATCAAGTGTAATGCACTGACTTTTGGAGGATGAAGTCTCCACCAGGTCTACTATTAAATAGATCTAGGAATCTATTAGTCTATTCTTTATATGTTTATTCTTAATTTTTCCATTAAGAAATACTTGGATGCATGGGAAAGATAATTTTCTTTCTATCAACCTATATAGTGTATTTTATATCAACCTTTGTTGAGCTCGCTAATGAGCTTGGTTAATGTGAATATCTTGGATTCTCAAATGAATATCAAGATATTGTTTTTCTTTAAGAAAATACAAAAGAAAATAACATTCAATCCTTGGTTGTGGGGAAAACTCTACAGTTAAGTGTGCTTGAGCCAGAGGTGATAATGGATGGGTGACCTCTTGGGAAGTCTTGGTTACCGGGTGCAAGCCCCGAAAGCGATGATTGACACTATGTGATTTATTTCACTAGCTTTAGTCCCACTTCTTCACCCCTGTGAGGATCACCCAATGCAATGAGTTCTTAGTGGAATATTCAAAAATCATGAGAAATTAGTTAGTTACAACTACCTCTCATGGAAATGGTCATAGATGAATGACTTACTTAACACAGTTGAATCCCAAAAAATGATATCTAATATAATGCACTGCGAAAACCCCCAATACAACATTCAATCCTGATGATGGATACAACGACAACTCTTGCCGATTTTGATGCACTGAGTTTAATAAAAAACCTAATGGTAATTAATATCACCCAAGAAGACATGAACCCAACTAGGTTAATAACATAGAAAGTCAAGCTAAGTCGTGCAACACCCTTGCACCACAAGAAGACTAAGAGGAACTATTCTATATCTTTGAAGTCAATCTCTCAATTTGCTATATTAATAAATCAAATAGTGGATTTTTCAAACTTTATCCACTTAGGCATCATTTAACTTACCAGATTCGTATGATGCAACCATGAGATTTCATTCACACCTACAATGATTGGGAAACCGCACTCACGGTACCCCTTACCTACACATCCTGTTGGCATTCCTCCCTACCTCAATCACCCAGGTAGGCAGACCTTGCAAGTCTTCCCCATCAATCATATTGATCTTCCAGGGAGCCTTTAGTAGTTCGTGGAGAATTCTTTGAGCTTCAGATAATATATCATAGATCATGGAGTTTTTTTCATTTCTCAAAAGTTTCATCACTCGATGCAAGAAAGGTCAGAGTGGCCCTTTTCTTTCGTAGGATTCTCAGAGATCTGCATCATATCCTCTCTCTCATTTGCTCCACTTTTTAATACTATTTCTTTCCTCTATTCTGCGCAACACTAGGCATTGATGTCAATCAATCCTTTGATCCTAAAGTTAGACCCTCTCTGCCTCATGTCTCAATGTTAGAACAGATCTTGTCTAACATCAGATCCATTTGTTGCATCTTTATTTATGAAATATGGTTATGATGAACATCCCAAACCTTATGACTATAAAACTTGATGACACCCATTTCATTCTTAGGAAGCTCTAGCTTCCTCTGGTTTGCAGTCAACAATTTCCTGGATTTCTTGATGGAACCACTCCTACTCCAGAAAAGTAGATAGAGTGCTCCACATCGACTGATGGATCTGTTGAGGTTTCTCAAATCATTTGATATTAAAGAATTTCTAGTTGTAGCTTAATTGGATAGAATGTATATTATGAAAAGAAATTGGAATTATCTATATATCAATTCTATATAACATGAAAATATATATAAATAAATGATTGTCTATCAAAGTGAAATAGAAAATAGAAATGCTCAGATTTGAGTCGAGCCTCCTTTCCTAATGAGTGGATTAAAGCCACCTGCCTTCGTTCCTCCACCCACTCTCCCTCGAATATATTGATCAAAACTTTTGAATTCAACACTTGGTATTTCAAACATTTCCTATCTATTTGCCTGCCCAGTATCTCAAAGTGGAAAGAGCTCGCTGCCACTCCCACCCCCTGTGACGGGATATACCCTCTTGGGGGTGTGAATATACAGATGAAGTAGAAGTTCCCGTCTATATCACTCCATATTGACCAAATTCTATCAGAAAATGAATGATATCAGAAATTCCATCATTGAGGCAAACAATGCCATAGCTAAAGAAAACCCCCCTCCCTCATTTTAGTTCACTCTGATTAGGAATTTGACTTATCTAGTTCTACTATAACCAAACATTCTTAACCAGAACTTGGGCATTTGGAAAATATATATGGAACATGAAACAAATTTTTTTGACTCAGACTTATTAGGCATAATAAAATGAATGTCATTCAGAAAATTTATAATAGAAAGGACATCAAGAAGAATCCACAAATATGCTCAACAACTAGGAATTTAAAGTTTCGGAATTTACATACTTAGAATGCTATATTAAATATGTGTTTGTATGTGTTACAATTTAAATATATTAAAATTAGGACAAACTTGAGGATTTTGATATGAACATTATGCTATTCCTCAAAGTGGTAATATAGAGACTCGATGTTTATTTACTGGCTAAACAATCCATACAACCATTAACAATAACACTAGTTATTTATGTATTGTCTTGAGGCTGAGATCCACCACTATCGCCAACCCACCACGTTGTGGTTATGTGGTTTTATGTCAGGGAATTCTAACCGTCCATGATGGTTGTCGACGCCATCAGGAGAAGAAAATTGTACAGTGAAAATACAAAAAAATATGAACCAACGATCCATCAAAATTTAAGTTTTTTTAAGAAGGTAATTGCTCGTTAGACTCACTTGTATGTTTGATTTAAGCTAACAAGGGTGCATGAGAATTAGAAAGAATAATCAAAGCCAAGATTTGCTAGATGAGTAGCGAATGCTAGTGGGGCGGGTGAGTGTGGTTGAGGAAGGATTGATAATGCCCATAACGAACGCCCATAATGACCCTTTGTCGATGAGGGCCATTGGATACATACCTTATTACCAAATGTATTTCCAACTTGCCAAAGTAGTTTGTAATTCAAATCAACGTCCCAACCAAATTTAATTGTTTGATAGGCATGCTTATTGTTTTGATCATATATACTATTAGTATTATATATAATATACTATATAATATATATTATAGTGATATATTAGTACTATATATATATATGATATATATATCGATATTAGACTCATTAAATCAATTCTTTAGGGACTTGTCTAAGAAGGGCAACAATTTTATCGTGGGAGTGGAGCAATTTTTCTTCATCATGGAAGTAGGCATTGATTTTTTTTCAAAATATCTTAAGTTGGGAAGCAATGCTCAAGAACCCTTGGAGAGCACCTTAAAATTAATTTTTGAAACGTTATTATTGATTAACTTGTATTTCCAAAATTTTCCATGGATTTCCTCGAAATCATGCCCACAAAACCCATTATATAATATTATATTAATAAATATATATTAGAGGGTTACCAACTTTTATAATATGTATAGCACTACTGATATATATTATGTTATGATTATATCATTGAATATATATTAGCTATTTCGTTAAGTCCCGATTATTCACCACAAACAGAGTTACGACCTGTATAAGGTATTGAGTATAGCCGGCTAATATATAATATTTATTGTAATATTAAGGTATGGTTAATTAACCTCTTCATTACGACAGGCTTGACATGTCATTTTTAGGGATTTGAACTCGGGTGGAGAGGGAGTTAACGTCTTATCTTAATCACTCGGCCTACCCTTACTTAACAAATATATATTAATATTAATGAGAATTATTGAATTGGTAATAGAAGAAGGTCCACAAATAGAAGAGTCAAAATTAAAAGGCAATAAAGTGAAAGTTTAAAAATAAAAATAAAAATTATAATTAATGGAAAAGAGTTTTTGAATTGTTTTTTCATTAAAGTTAATGATCTTGTCAAGATATTTTGACAAAATTAAATACAATAATATATGTATGTATATTACTTATTTTAAAATTTTCCAATATTAATAGCTAATATATATGAGATAGTATAAATAGATGTAATTATTACGATGGCATGAATACTTAATTTACAATTTCTATCTATTCCTATAAACTTTCTTCTTATAAGATTTAAATATCATTTTTCCTTAATTATCAGTAAATAATTAGTTTTTGACAAAGTGTACTTATCCATATTAAGTTTAAATACTCATTATATTTTTTTCTAACTTTTAGATAAGGACTAAGCTACCATAGAGACTTTGTTAATTTAGCTTTGATTGATATAAAATGTAGTGTTAAACTTTAAAAATAAATAATATATATTTTTTATAATTAAAAAAAAATGTTTTTATAACACCTCATAGGATAATAAGTTTAGGGTTTTATTGTAGTCTTGCTAAGATATAATGTTACCTGTACATCTATATAAATGTATCACACATAAACTCTATGATGTTGGTGCTATTCACAGTATAAATTAGAGATAACAGTGTTGGTCGTTTCATGATTCCTGCCAAGATATTGAGAATTCCACATCCTTCTCTTTTTTTCTAACTACACAAACCCCATTCTTAGTATTTCACCTTACCTTAACTTCATCATAGGAATTGACACCATTGAGGCTAAGAGAAAGGAATGATCTATGGTAGTAGCTAATATACTTACAAACATGCCCACTTGTGTTTTCCATCTATTTGGGAGAAGTGCTTTACTCAATTTCGCAATAAATCTAACCCTTATTGCATCTCTCCTTATTTATCATTATATCATTGCTTCCCCATAGACTTACAAAGGTCTAAATTTTTTAAGTTCTTTCTATTGTAAATATATGCAAGACTTACAACTTGCGAAATAAATATTGCTAGCAAAATTCCCATCATTTTGTTAATAAGAGAATTGTATGGGTTGGATATTAGCATCTAGTCACATGGCAAGGAAGGAGACATCCTGGATCCACATATGCAAAACCTAAGGTTTCATTCCACAAAGCCAATGGCTAGACATGCATGTTTTCTTAGAAGAAGACACCAACTACATCGTGACACTTAAGATGTAGGTTCAAACCATGTAGGCACATGTACACTACTACAAAAGTTCAAGTGCTCATGCTCCTTGTCACATTTAGGCACAAGTATAGATCCATCTTAACTCTGGATCTACCAAGCACATACAAACCTCTTTTTGAGTGAAAAACTTGAGCACTTCGAGACATTTGATTCCTCTAGTATCTTGGTAGAACTAAATTTCAAATTCATCCATACTAGTTTTGAGCAACATACTCATAAAATGTTTTCAACATAAATTTTTATTTTTTTGCACTTCTTTTATGTAATTTATACATAATTGACATTGAACCAATATAAATCCATTTCAATGAAAATTTTATTATTATTATTATTTTTAAATGCTACATATTGATTTTATATTAAAAATTAAATGAATTGTAAATATATCACTTATAAGAAATACTTAATTTCTTTTTAACTTTAATAACCTTATATATATATATATATATATATATATATATATATATAATATATATATATATATATATGTTATGTATATATATATATATCTATATCTATATATATATATCTATATCTATATCTATCTATCTATATATATATAATATATATATATATATATATGAAATAAATTAATTAATTTGATATCGATAATTTATTTAATTAATATGCATATTCAAATAATTTATCAAAATCATGTATTGAAATATTTTTTTAAGTTATAAAAAATTATAAATCTTCCTCACACAGTAAAAAGTGAAAATATAAGATTTCTTTTTAGATTTAATGATCTTATCTCCTTTTAAAATTAATATAAGACTATGTTACTTCAAAAATGTATTTCAGACTACGTTTTAATATCAACAATGGAGGGAGCATACTAAAGATGAGATTATTGATGTTTTATAACACTTTTAATTAAACTTAACCAAATATGTATACCATTATTTTTATTTTTTAATTAGAAATCAATTTATTTTTACTTTAAAAAGGACACTTGTCAACTCCACATTGAGCATAAACGAAATCACACATCGTCTTCATACTTAGTTGTAGAATGCGCCTCCGAACGCAATAAGGTCACAAGGTTGAACCAAAACCTAGACAAATAAAGGTTATATACGTTTTGCATGAAACTATTTATATTTATCTATTATGGAGATAACCAAAATGATACGGGCTTTTGAAAAGAAATAGCCCATCAATGATCTTGTATATTTGTGATTTTTTTTTGTCTTTGATCATCAACTGAAATCTACAATTGCTCATTTTCGTAGCCATAGTCAATTGCACTCTTTAACTATATAATTGCATGTACCTTTGGCTTCCATCAATCTAAAAGTTTGCATTTTTGTTTTTCTTTGGCTTCTACATTTTACATTTTACCACGAGTTGAAATGAAGAATAAATATATATGCATGTTTTATTTTATTTTATTACGTATCAAGGAATATATAAATGTGATTTGTGTATTAAATTTTTGTTGTGGTGTCTCTATGTGTTTCCATATGAATTTGAAAATGCAATGATGGTTTTATTGTAATTATATACACATTTTCTTCTCAAGGAAATTTTTTGAACATATCCTAGTATAGTGGTTATCTATTGTTCATAATACCAAAGGTATTTTAACCAAAATTTACATTCTTAGCTTTAACTTCCTTTTGTTTTTGAGATGGAAATTTAGTTGGAATGCCTCTAATCAAATGGGACAATATTGTGCTCCCAACGAAATTTTGGAGCTGGGTAATCAAAAGCATTTTTCATTTTTGCATAGCACTAGTAACCCATATCCTCTTGTACCTCACTCAACATCTCTCTATGGGAAAGAGTTTTGAATAAAAGTATCTTCCAAATATCATTTTTGAAGAATGGTTTAGGAAGCATCGAAAATCTAGCAAGGGGTAAATAGTATGGAAATCCTTAGTTCTCACTTTTGCTTTAATTGGATCTTGGACAGCCTAGCACATCAGTGATGGTGGCAACGTTCCTTTAGGTATGGATACTTGGGTGGGGTTTGGTGATGAATTTCACTTATTAAATTTTATTATAGCTCATTTACAACAAGCAGGGATCTTCTGTCTGTCAAACATTAAAACATAATCACCCTAGTTATGGGGATGTGTGTTATAGAAATCTATAGCTACCAGGGTTGTTTAGCACTAAAGCTTTATAAGGGGAATCCTTTATTGGCCTCCTCACTTCAAATTACATCAAACTTCATCATGGAGTTGAAGAAGTTCTCATTTGAACAAGAAACCCTAACACTGGTGACTTCCCAACAAAGTTAGGATTTTCAACATATGTAGAACCCTTTTTCTCAACATAGATTAAATGGTGGTGATATAGAGTATGGAAGCTCAATGTCCCCCTTAAATAAAAAAGATACATTTTGGTTAGCATTGGAAATCGAACTCCTTACATGGGATAATGGACTAAAGAGGGGTTAGATTGGCCTAATTCATTGACCTTTATGTAAATCTTCTAACGAAAGTACCACTTATATCTTTGTCTCTTGTTCCTATTCAACATAGGTTGTAGATAGTGTGATGTCCTAACCTAGGATCCAAATATGGATAAAGGAATATGTTGTTGAATAGATTGAGGAATTTATTTATCTATTTTCTTACAAGATTTGGTGGGCTCAAAATACTAGTGTTATTAGATCCAAATACATTCCAATTGACATAATGACAAGATTGATTACAAAACTCCACATGGAATTCAAGACTAGTCCCAAGTGAAAGAATTCTAGAAGGTTGATTTCACCAATTATTAATCAATGTACTCCATGGGGCTACTTCGATGGAATTTCTTAGAGTCACCCTCCTTTCTACTAATTCAAGGTGGTCCTACAAATAAATAACACTCATTATTTTCATGTTAAACATTTTTTTTGGTGTGGCACAAACAATCATGTTTAATTTCTCTCCCTAAGAAGTCTTTCTCGGTTGCTTCCCTCAAAAATATCACAAAATTGCAAGTGTTGGGAGACTCCAAATTAGTAATTCACTAGGACAACAAGAAAATTGAGGTGGATAATGATTTTTCTTAGTCTCTATTATTGGACATTCGGGAGGAAATGCATTCTTATGAATGACTATCTTTCAACCACATTCTCAGAGAACAAAACACTAAAGCAAGCGCACTTTCAAAAGAGGGCCTAAAGCCTCTCATTCACTACTTTGGGATCACTGAATTTCTTACTGGAGTGGAATATCAATCTATGGAATTCCATCTCTGACCTTCTCCTTTTTATGTTCTTTACACTCTTTATTCTGATCTAGTGGGTTGATGTAAAGTTTTGATGGCTGATGGTTTTAATTGGGTTTATCTCAGGTGTTTGGGAGGAATGATTGGGATCCTCCCCACACATGTTCAATTCCCACTAGTGACATGATGAACTTTGATTTAATGGTTTCAATCCTTGTCGTTGAGAGTACATAGTCCCTTGAAGGCTTGAACATGTGTATTCCTCACATGAAATATAAAGGTACTTTTAGTTTGAAAAAAAAATGTTTTGATAACTTATAGGAGAATAGAAAATGACTTGATAGATCCTAATTCTTTTGTAATTTGGTTGAAAAGACTATGTTAAATTATTTTGTTAAAAGATAGAAACAAGCTTGGAATCACATACTACATAATCTAACTTGTATATTCATTACTAGTGAATATAAAAGATTTTTCTTTCTTATGAAAAAATATATACACATATAGATATTAATTTTCAATGTTCTAGCTTGCCTGTCCAGTGGTAATGAATGCAAATTTATTCTTACATCGTTATGTATTTAAGTGGTTATATATTTATCTTTTCTTTTATTTTAACATATTTATAAATGGATTTATGAATATGACACATTCCTTTCTAGTAATATAATCAAAGCTTTTATCGGCGAGGTGAAATATTGACAAAGATATATTTGGAACTTTCTAAAATATTAAATTAAAGTTGTCAAACATTCATGTTTTTTCTCATTGGAGAGGCACTCAAAATGAACCGTTGAACTGCAATTGGATATTCTAACTATGCTATCATATTTGTAGTTCCCGTGATTTTTTATGGCTTGTTTGAATTTTTTACCATAATTGATAATGAAAATATAGAATTTGTAATTATATTTGCTCCTAGGGTGCATTTTAATCATCAAATTTTATAGTCAAAGTTTTGTGAACATGAATAAATTGGATATATTATTAAATATATGATTTTGTACAAGAAATAATTATTAAAACTAATAAAATTTAATTATGTTAAAATATATCTGAACATGATATATAAATTAAATAGTGAGAATTATGTCTTACTCTCTTCATTTTGCACTCTTCTGCATATTGTACAAATTAAATAGTGAGCATTATGCCTTACTCTCTTCATTTTGCAAGTTTGTGCATATCATACAAATTAAATACTGAACATTATGTCTTACTCTCTTCATTTTACAATCTTGTGCATATTGGACAAGATCAACTTAGGCCCCCTCTTTTGTTCATCAAAGCATTTTTATGTTTAAATTGTTCAACATGGACTACATTACATGCAACTTTTGTTATATTAAATGATTATTATGCATACTATAGAAGATTTATATATGAAATAACACACCACATAAACCTTAAAAATATAAATATCCAACAATTTTAAAATCTCAAAGTAAGTAAATCCACAACCATAAAAACACAAAAAGGAAGGAGAAAATAAAGAAGAGGAATAAAACTAAGATTACACAACAAAACAAATTAGAAACCAAAAGACTCATACAAGAATCCACTTATCATGAGTAAGTCAAAGAACCCACCTCTTCATTCTTCAAGTCCATTTTGCTTGGTGTAAGACACTCCATCCCAACACCAATACTTGACAAGGTATCCTAAACTCCACCATCAATGCAAGTCCAATTTCCTAGTAGGATGAGTAATTAGAAAAAAACCATTTAAATCATCCCATGGGAAATTATCATATGGAAAAGGAAGTTAAAAAATAGAGAGAAAATAATGGGAACCAGTTACATTTTGATGATGTTCATAGATTTTATGGCATTAACCACTATCATAGGGGAAGAAAATAAGAAAATATTTTTTTCTCCTTTAGTCATAATGCTTTTGAGGAGAGGAAGGAAACTTAAAAATAATCTCACAAACAAAGGAAACAGATGTGAAATTCTAAACCATTTTGTTTGCATCCATCTTTAGTTGAGAACCCTAATAATGTTTTATGTTGTATAATTAACTTTTGCTTGAGAAACCGCAATCCAAGGGCATGTCTGGGATCACACATATCCTAGGCCACACCAACCCTTAACATGACTAGATTACATGATGGAGTGACTGAATAATACACCTCATCATCATTATCCCAAGTATTGAAATAATTTCTCCATATTAAAATCTTTTTGAAATTTCATGTGTCAACTCCATATTGAACGTGGAAGGAATTATACATTTTCCTTCATATTAGGTTTTAAAAATCACATTTCAACACAACTAGATAGTTGTTCAAAAATTTAAAAGAAAAAGAAAAAGAAAAAAATATTGTCAAATTTTTTCTCTGTTATTAATTATATTTTTGGACTTTCCTATTGAAATTATTATTATTATTTTTTATTTATTTATTAAAGCTTATAAATTTCTCCAAACCAAAAACCCGCCAACCTTATTAGACAAATTTAAAACCCTTCCAACCTCCTCAAAATAATCTCATTCTTTGTGATATCTAACAAATTATATGTAATAATCCTAATTTAAAACCCTTCCAACCTCCTCAAAGATAATCTCATTCTTTATAATCTCAAGCGAACTATGTGTAATAGTACTTAAAAAAAAATAAACATTAACCAAAAGCATGCCTAAATATCCACTCCTAAACAATACCAATACAACAAGGCTCACAATGCTTCCTTCCTCTGGGTCAAGCCCCATCTTACAAGTCAAAATGACCATAATCCATTGAAGTTAAACATTAAACAAAAACATGCCTAAATATCCACTCCTAAACAATACCAATACAACAAGACTCACAATGCTTCCTTCCTCTAGTTCAAGCCCCATCTTACAAGTCAAAATGACCACAATCCACTCAAATTTTTCAAACTATAGCTCTCAAGATTTCTTTGTACAGCCTTTCCTTCCTCGTGTTCAAGTTCCCCAAATCTTACAAGTTAAAATAACCGCAATCCATTGAAAACCTCTTATTGTTTGTACGGAAAAATTTCTCAAATATTACTTTAAATTGCAATGTGTACTCACATCATTATATAAGGACAAAACCTCGTCACTTACAATAATAAAAAAAAAACAACATTCACTAATTTCAAATACCTTTGATTCTTGAACCGTTATTATTTTTCCATACATTAAAATAAACAAACACTTTATCTTACTTACTTTTATAATAAATTTTATTTTTCTTTACCACTATCTTTTAACTCATATTTATATTTCATTTATATATTATTTTGTGCCTTGAACCATTACTATTTTTCCATACATTCAAAGAAAACAAACACCGCATCATACTTACTTTTATAATAAATATTATTTTTCTCTACCACTATCTTTTAACCTATATTTATATTCATTTATATATTATCTATCTCTTTATTTATCATTTTATAATCTTAATCTAAAATGTCCCAATCAAGTGCATAAATCTAGGATAGAAGGGTTGTTGACCGAGTCATTAACAAAATAAGGCCGCACACAACAGCAAACACGGTCATTCGTTTATACCAATATTTCACCCTTGGCAATATATCGCACCTTGGGCTTTGGTAATTTGTTTTCATTTCCCCAAAAAATTAGTTCATTTACCCTTTTCGCAAAATAGGGTTACGCTATTTTAACCTAATATTTTTATCCTTAAATTAACCGGAGTTTAGTTTGTTTAGTTTATTAAATGTAACATTTGGCTTGGAGGAGGGATTTCATTTTCTTTTAAAATTACTTATCATGATTACAATTTTATAAGGAAATTCTTTGTTCATACGTTACAAATGGGACACCTTAACACCAACACGATTTCTCAATGAACATATGTCAAAAATTCCATTATTTTGGTCATGTAACAACTATATTTTGGTCATGTAACATTTATATGACAACTTTATAAAACCTTATGAAATACATGAAAAAAAAAATTACATAAGCATACAACCATTAGGCATTATGTAATGGCCTATGTTAACATACAGATACATATTAATTGCATTTACATTTATTTACGGAATATGGATTCTTTCATATGCGAAATATGTTAAATTAAATGAATAGGTTAGGCAATCTCGATGGGGATCCTCCTGGTTTATTGTGCACATTAATTTTGGGCATATTATGTTGTATTGAATCTCGTAAATGGTAACACGCGGCAAGTAGCTGGACTATGTGACAACAATCATACTTGTTCGCACCATCTGTTTCATTCTACCACCATTGAACCTACCCGATCGATCTAACGACAAAGGAAGAGTAGGTTTGGTCCTCTAACCAACTCTTCGCACCCGAGCCCTAGATGTTTCATTGTTGCGTTTGTTCTTATGTCTCATGCTGCTCTGCAATGACTTGGTCTGTCGAAGGCCAATGTCCGACTACAGAGTTCTCTGTGGTTTGAAAAGGTAGAGACAGTTGAACATACAGACACACGTATGCCATACAGGTTGGTAGACAATGATTTTCATTTGATAAGTATTGATGGTTTGGCGACTGCATGGGATTTCTCCCTTAAACCTATTCTAAAGGTCCGTCTCCATTATACAGGGTTGGATCAAGAGATTTTGGAGGTAGAGAGAAACAATATGCACCTCAAATCATCTGAAAAAGGTAACTCTTCCATAGAGAAATCTCTAGGTTACAGTTCTTCCTACAACCTATATTTGGATAAGGCTTGTTTCTGGTTTTGCACTGAGTCTTTAATTGATAATTGAGTTTAATTTATAACTGAGACCATTCGTTGATCTACATATAAGTGATTCACCGAGGAGATGTCCATAAATCAGGTAAGAACCCTCCTAGGGTATCATTCCGCTTATGTATATAAAAGAAAGGTTATGGCGCAAATAGAATCTACTAACTTTCAACCTTTTTTACAGATAAGTGATTTCTGAGGAGGTTTGATGTTCAAGATTACAACCCTTAAAATATTAAGAACTCACAGTGTCCCGATTGATTTGCAGGTTGGAGCTATATCCTTTGGTTCATTAAGGAGGTTGAAATAAATATATAGTTTTTTCTATTATCTCAGAATGGGCCATGAAAAGAGCGGGGCTCTTACAGTTTGGTGTTACTATTTTGGGCTTAGTCGTTAGAGGGTTTCTTTGGAGGGTTTTCTCCTTATGAACCGATTTAAGTTATTAATGTACATGCTGGTTTCTTATGCTTTATGGCTGGTCATAACGACCAACTCCGATTATTGATAGTTTTTCCGAATTGTAATGCTATGTTACATGAAATATCTATACTTTGTGTTTGTTGACAGTCTGTTTAAAAAGGCCTATTAAACTATTTCCATTTGATTTGATGGTGGATTTTAATAACTTCTTATTTATTTGAAGGCGAGGCCAAGAATGCCTCTATTTGTCTTTTCTCATGGCGTTGACTGATTCATTGATTGCTCCTGTTTTAGGATTACAATCTTTCAGTTTATTACTGTGTTAATATGTAATAAATACATTGTTTTCAATCCCTCATGATTCGATATCCTGCAACATGATTGTTGTGTAAGGTATACTTTATTAGTAGTGATAGTTTCTTGTTAAAAATTCTTGTAACGTTACCTACTATTCATGACATAGCATTTGTTCATTATATAGAACTTCTGATAATAAGCTATACCAAATGTTTCACCGCCATGCTATGATTAGCTATTTTGCATAACTTAGAATAGAGAATTGTTTAATATTTGGACGAACTTAATCCTCTGTCCTGCCAGTATTTATGGTTATTTGGAAGTTTGCTAGAAATGGCTATTTAAGATTTAATTTACTGATAACTCATATTCTTAGTGATAATTTTCAGGATTTATCTCCTATTTCTACTTTGTAAAACAAATAATTTTGTTGTAATCATTTAGATTATCAATTATCAATTAAGCATTAGAGCAATCACCATGTAATTAATTCAAAAGGAGATTTCTATCCTACTTATTTGTTTAACCTACAAGTCGAATAGTAATATCTACAATCCAATATTAAATTTTTAGAAGCTTTCTATCTTTACTTATCTGTTAACTTGCAATGAAAATATATTTCGGAAAGTATCTCCTCCCAGCCACGAGTCTAGAAATGACATTGAGACTCTCCCCCGAGAACTTTCTATCTTTCACACTGGATTATATCCAGTTACAGTCAGTACCTTGGGCCTTAGGACTCTTGTCCAGCCTCAAGCTTTGTACTTTCTTATTGACTAGGTTGAGCAACTTTCCCACTGGTCTATTCCACCCAGCTCTATGATGGCCTTTTTGCTCCTCTCCCCCTCTCTATATTTCCCTTTCCAGGAAAAAGGTAACTGTTTCTTGGCAACCATTTCTTTTAATTAAAACAAAACAGTTTCTTTCTTATTAAAGTATCATTACCAATAATTTAGGTAACCACAATGTATGTTTATGTGCCTCCCAACCTCAGTCAGTTAATATTTAACATAAAAATGTAACAAAACTTAAAATAATATCTAGTAAAGATCAACTTAGTAATCTCAATATTTTTTATGCAACTTGGGGTGTTACATCTCCCCCCATATGAGGAACATCATCCTTGGTGTTCTCTCTACTTTCAGAAAACAATGCTGGAAAAGCTTTCCACATAAATTCCTCCTCTTCCCAAGTGGTCTCCTCTGGTCCAAAGTGCTTCCATTGCACTTTAACCTAGGTGATGGCTTGCTTTCAAAAGTTGGTTTCTCTCTTATTGAGAATACAAAAAGGTTCTACCAGGAAATCTCCTTCCAGTTCAACATTCACCAAAAAAACAAATTTCAGTTACATCCCAATTTTCTTTTAAACAGTATATCCAGTTATATATCCACTTAACTGTTTACCTTAATATTTTCCCAGTCAATAATGTGTTAAGGGTTATACACATAATTTTTTAATAAAGATATGTGAAACAGATTATGGACCTAAATGTGGCTTGGTAGCGCAAGCTTATAGGCCACCAGTCCAACTTGTTCCAAGACTTGAAAGGGTCCAAGTATCGGGGTGCCAATTTAGCACAATCCCCCCACTGTAAGAAACTTTTCTGGGGCTTCACTCTTAGATAAATGTGATTTCCGAGTTGAAATTCCTTGTATGTGCTTTTTTTATTTGCTTACACTTTCTATCTATCTTGGGCCACCCTCAGATTTTGTTGAACCTTTTTAAAAATCTCCTCCATTTCTGCTAGCATGTTAGGACCCAGTTCTAATGTATTAACTAGATTATTCCAGTCTATGGGCACACTGCACTTTCTCCCATACAACAACGCGAAGGGGCTCATGCCTAGTGATTTGTGATGTCCATTGTTATATGCAAATTCCACTATATGGAGGTAATCCTCCCACTTGTGTGGTTGCTACATCACAAACATGTGTAGCATGTCCTCCAACACCTTATTTACACGTTTGTTATGTCCATGTGTTTGTGGGTGGTAGGCAGTACTAAATTGGATCTGAGTAACTAATCCAAAAAAGAGAGTTTTCGAGAAGGTGGATGTTATTGTAAAATGGACCATTCCAATTCTATTAAGTTCATATTCTAATTAGATGGGGAAATTAATATATAAACAAATTTTATTTAGTGAAGTGGTCCATTTTACAATAAGATGTGTAATTATTTTTTTCTCTTCTAGGAAATGTCTTCCTTTATTTTTTCCTTATTTTTGGCTACTTGCAATGTATGATGCAACATTCTTTTTTTGTGATTCATATTTAATCTGATTTAGTACATCAAATTTCCATAGATTGGGATTTGGACATGGAATTATTCTTCTATATTCCAATTTATGCACTATAATCACTTTGGTAATGCATAGTTCAAATTCTTGAACGAAAATTTCTATCAAGATACCAACTTCTAGGTCACTAAAATTTTCAATATAAACTATTAAAATGAGTGTCTGGTTGGTTAGATATCATGTTCTTTTGGTTTAGGATATGAATCTTGTCACTATCCTCAAGAATGAGCATCGAATGAAACTTGAAAGGTGCTTTCAGTAACTCAATCTTATCCCTTCCTCTTAGATATCAGTGATTGTAAAAGCCAATTCTTTTTCCAGAACAATGGACTAAAATGCCATCGTTATACAAGCAACATCAACATATGGTACATGCTATGCATAACCTTAATCAACAATCTTAGGTCACAAATTATTTAATGGAGAGTTGTTTGACATCAAATGAGAGTTAGTAATTTAGATGAGAATATGTAGAACACTAGCAAGAAAAGGTTAAGAACATTAGAAAATAGAAATGTACCTTTTTGGCATACTAACACTAGAGAAGATGTCAGTTTATGAGAATTGAGTGCCACGTAATTGGGTTGGGAAGAAAACCTGAAACAAGATGAAAAAATTTTGTCCTCTCCAACTAATCCAAAAGATTCAGATACAAATTCAATTCCAACCAAAGGAAATTTACCGGAGAGGACCACAAGTTTTAAGGTACAAACATAACATCCCTTACTCATCCCTGCAACATTCATAGGGTGAATGGTTAAACCACCATCCACAATAGCCATTGTTAGTTACAACTTGATTAGATTTCATCCATGAATCAAGATCTCCCCATCAGCAAATCCTTTGGTTAAATGGTCCAACTAATTGAGCTAATGATGCGGGAGCATTCAGCCCAAAGGGAAATTATTGTAAATAATAGACATAGCGGTTCATGCATTTCTGGAATTAGTTTCCTAAATTACAAGTCAGTTTAATCTTTAGGCTTTTAAGTGTGATTAATTAGATATTCTCAAAATAAATAAATAACTTAGGAGAGCTTTTAGGCATAAAAGGAATGGATGTGGACCATTAATTGATGAGGAAAGCTTTTCTATTTTAGAATAGGGAAAAGGATGGAATAAAGCTGAGGAGATACTTTTTGCCATATGTATGCATTGCATGTAGAATCTTAGAGCTTTTAGTTGAGAGATTCTAGATCATGCTAAGTTTTATAAATTATGTAGCCTCAAAGGCATTGAAGATCAGAGTGAGAGAGAATGAGTGAGTATGAAGAAGAAGAGGCCATGAATAGGCCATGATTTCTCTTGTAAATAATTTATTTCTTAATTAATTATTTCAGTGATTTGTGTGCATATGTATTTTCTGGAACTTTAAGAGATTTTAACATTTATCAGGTATAATATGATGGATTTACTGTGTATTGCAATGCATGGTTATATGCATAGACAGAGTTTAAAGATTCTGGGTTTTGCAGGGAGGAGCCTTGCATCAAGTGGTATTAGAGCCGAAGCAGCTCTTTTTGAAGGTTCAAGTGTTTTTTGTTAATTGCATGTGATGATTTTTGAGACTGATGAATATTGATTTACAAGAATAGTGAAGAAATCTCAACGGGAAGAAGGAGAAGTGAATGTGGCAGAACCTAAAAATTCAACAGAGGTTGAATAAAGTTGCAGATGAGAGAAGCCTACAAGAGTATTGGAGGATGCTCGAAAGATTCCAGCAGAGGACCAATGATTACCAAAATACCAGATCCAGAGGGAAGGATTAGTGAGGTAAGTGGTAGCAAGAGAGTTTGTTGTGGCAGAGGCTTCATGCAACTCATAGGTGAGGAACTTATCGCAAAGGATAAGACTAATAAAAGTCATAAAGGAGAGAGCAAAGGTTCAGAAAGAGACCACAGAAGAAAGGAGGAGAAATATGCCAAGGCGAATGGCAGAAGACACCAGTTGACTGAAGAAGAGTATGAGAAAGAGAAAGCTGAGATAACAGTTCATCTTGAACTATTGATGGACTTGTTGCAGGAAAATGTGAGAGACCAGAGACATGGTTTACTAATAAGGAAGAGAGTGAAGTGCCAGAGGCTACAACAGAAAAGATATTTACGCATGTAGTTAACAGAAGAGAAGATTATTGATGATTTCTTGAATTATTGGGTAGATCTAGATCAGCTGGATAATGTGAACTCTTGTGTTTGTATAGCTGACAATTGTGATGTGATTACAGGTGTTGAGGAGGATGTGTCATCTTGTGACACTGTTACAGCACAAGAGGAAGTTCTTATGGATGCAGAAGAAGTGAATCAGTCTGAAGCATAGATAAGGGAACTAACAGTTGATACTGTTGAACATTTTGTGCAAACTGAAAGTTTATGTATGAATGCAGGTGATGATGATATGCTTCAGCAATGCTATAGAGAAATTGCATTGTTAGAACATTGGTTGGAGAATCCACAGTATAACAAGGAGATTGCAGAAGAAAGAGGCCAGTTCAGTGAACTAGAAGAAAAAGTTGTAGATGAAGTTGCAGATGAAATTGCAGGTGATGAGCCAAAGCATGTTGCAGAGGGACAGGAAGTTTGGGAGGTAGCAACATCTATGGTGACAGTGGTAGAAACATCCATAGTGACAACTGAGACAACAGTGATAGCAACGAAAGAGGCACTGATGCCTTATGATTTTTATTCTAACAATTGTTTTGTGAATACAGGTCTAAATGAAGATGCTGGAGAAAGTCTATTAGACAAAGAAATTGAAGCGATGAGGCGGATAATGATGGATCCTGGAAGAGACCAACATTAGTGAAACAAAGGAGAAGCAGCAAAAGGAAGACAACAAAATATTGCGAGAGCAAAACCAGTGGAGAGATGTAGAATAAAGTGTGGAAACCTGGAGAAAGGCGGCGAGCAATAGCACGTGATGACTTGCAGCACAAAGTGTGGGATCCAGGCATACATAGATCTGAACACATGATCAGGAGATCATGAATTTTTTATACCTTGGGAGTCTGATGCGGGAGAATTCAGCCCAAAGGGAAATTATTGTAAATAATAGACATAGGGGTTCATGCATTTGTGGAATTAGTTTCCTAAATTACAAGTCAGTTTAATCTTTAGGCTTTTAAGTGTGATTAATTAGATATTCTCAAAATAAATAAATAAATTAGGAGAGATTTTAGGCATAAAAGGAATGGATGTGGACCATTAATTGATAAGGAAAGCTTTTCTATTTTAGAATAGGGAAAACGATGGAATAAAGCTGAGGAGATGCTTTTTGCCATATGTATGCATTGCATGTAGAATCTTAGAGCTTTTAGTTGAGAGATTCTAGATCATGCTAAGTTTTATAAATTATGTAGCCTCAAAGGCATTGAAGATCAGAGTGAGAGAGAATGAGTGAGTATGAAGAAGAAGAGGCCATGAATAGGCCATGATTTCTCTTGTAAATAATTTATTTCTTAATTAATTATTTCAGTGATTTGTGTGCATATGTATTGTCTGGAACTTTGAGAGCTTTTAACATTTATCAGTGATAATATGTTGGATTTACTGTGTATTGCAATGCATGGTTATATGCATAGACAGAGTTTAAAGATTCTGGGTTTTGCAGGGAGGAGCCTTGCATCAGGTAACACTTGAGATTGCATATATGTGCACTAATATTAATGTGCTTTGAAATTAGATGAGTGCAATAACTTTAGTTGTGGAGAGAAAAGTAGTGTGTTAATATAGAATGTGATGTATGAGATGTGACTATAAAATAAACACATAAAATCTCAAACTGAACAAAATTCAATATCAAACGTCTTAAAAGGAGAAAACTACTAATAAATATATAAAAATACTAGCATAGATCATAAATATTCAAAAGTTTGTAGTTGTCTTTTTGTTTAATTTTAAAAAATTCTCAATAAAATTGGATTTAAGAAAATAGATTTGGAGTTAAGATGAACACATGTTAATCTATCACCTATACTCATGTATCTATTATAAACTCACAAATTTTATGCTAACATCTATTTTAAATTTAGTGCACCCACAACCTCAATTTAGATGGTTACGATATCTTTTTCTTTAGCATCTATTTTGAATTCAATGCACCCACAACCTCACTTTAGGTGCCTCTGTATAGATATCAGAACTGAAGAAAAAAGTTGTATTCTAGGTGGTGATGGTGCACAATTTGATCATACTACCATATGGAAATATTGTGAATACCCTGTATTGTTGGGTTTCATGTGTCACAACTCTGTTATAATGTGTAACTCTATTATAAAGTGTAAAAGATATGTGAATGTGCATTTTCAATATCTATAGCTCAAATGTTAAAAAGTAGCAAATAGTGGCCTCATATTGACACTTTGACTCCATATGCTCTCATTTCTCTTTGACATGATCAATTGTCCGATTCATATGAAGAATATCTCTATTCGAGTACTTGTTGCAGTTTTAATTACTTCTTGATTGCTGAAGTAACATGTATGGTCTTGAACTCTTATGGTTTTTTAGATCTTTTGCTCCTTTTCTGTAAGTGGAAAACAAAATCTTGCAAAACACTCAGATTCCAACTCTATGATGACATGGTGCAGATTGCAATAATGTTGGCCCATATGCATTTTGGTTTCAATTCACAACTTTTTTGTATTTTCTCCTTTTCTTTTGTATTTCACTTATACAACAAAGAAACATAGTTCTTAGTCTTTTGTATCTTTCAAATTGTTGAATTGGTTTTGAGTACTAACTACATCCAGGATTTTTTCTTCAGATGTTGCAGGTCACACATCCATTTTTAATGTTAATCTTTCATACGCCACTGCCTTACAGCATTTCCTTTACAACATTTGGTGCAATTTTTAGTTTATAACATATATAACAACATCTATTATTATTATTTTGTATAATACAAAATGTCAAGCCTTATTTTACACTGTATTGAACTTCGAATTGATGTATTTACTTTTTTTTGGGTAGGAAGACCGAATTTGGTAATTGTGGTGAAAAATACTCATTCTTGTTTAAAAAAATCAATTTGTATCAAAAATCAAGGTTATAGCAATCCATTTATCGTTGTCTATATCTATATTTATTCTGAATTTATCATGTGTAAAGAGAAATCAAATCTCTCAAGGTGCAAACTTTTTGTTGAGTGCAAAACTTGAAAAGATGTTTGTACTTGAGAAATTAAAATACAACCAGGGTTATTTAATTATTAATAACAAATATTATAATTATAACTTTTTTATTATTTATTTTGTTTTTATTTTATTTTTATGTAGTTGTCGAGGTGAAAATGTTTACATAACATAATCTTACAACATCTCTTCAATAATTAAATAACAAAGTACAATATCAAATAAAACTTCATATGTATATGTATATGATATGTATATATATATATATATTATATATATATATTATATATAATATTTATATATAAAGAACATAATCTACCACATCTCTTCGATAATTAATAACAAAGTACAAATCAAAAAACTATATATATATATATATATATATATATATATAATAATATATATATATATATAACTTAATTTGATAATATATATTTATCAATAAGTATGTCTATTTTGGAACCGGGCTTCTACAATTATAATTAAATTATCAATATTATTAGATGGATAATAGGAATATAACCTCCATAAAATAATGTAAATTATTCTTATTAGTATACACAAATCAAAGATAGATTTATTTCCAAAATAATTATGCCTTTTTTCCCTTTTAATTAAATTTACTAATTAAAAAATATCATATGATGAGTTATGATTGTAGCATGTGCTATTGATGACCCATAATATTGTAAAAAACCTATTTACATATTAAAAATCCCCCAAGATAGTAAATGTTTACATGTTTAACTTATATATTCATTTTTTTATCAATAATAACAATAATAGCAATGATTTTAAACAAAGTTAGAATTTATTATACCATTATACCAACATAATTTTAAATGATCATTAATTATAATAAAATTTAATAGCGTCTAGATTAACAATTAATATACATCATTAATATACATTTAATTAACTAATATTAACATATAAAATATCATTATACATTATCATATATTATATAATATTAATCAACCAAATTATAATTAATAAAATATAAAATGAATAATATTAATAAAATATTTATAGTTAACGTATATATTACATATCTTTATAATATATATATTATATATATATATATATCTGATAGGCAAATAGTATATACAAATAATTCTACATATTAATATATATATATAGATAATAATAGATACTATAATAATTTATAATAATTCTAATTATTAATAGAATAATGGCTATATTATTAATTACAATTATATATAAAATAAACTATACCAACAAGCATATCTATAATAATATAAATATATTAATAATAATTATATAGTTATAGTAATTATTAATAGTTTTTAATTGGTAAACATGTTTATTTTGAAATAGGATTTTCAAAGATTTGATTTAATTATCAATAGTTATCAGGTAAATTATACGGATTTAACTCCACAAGATATTCAAAAATATTCTTAGGACTACAAACAAATCAAAAATAGAGATTTATCTCCAATATAGTTGTTCTCTTTTTTCCCTTCTAGGAAATTGATTAATTATAAAAATGTCACACAAACATTAAATGTCAATTTGTGAGAATTGAGTGCCATGCAATTGGGTTGGGTAGAAAATTTGAAACCACATGAATTTTTTTTTTCCTCTCCAACTAATCCAAATGATTCATACATGAATTCAATTCCAATCAAAGGAAAGTTACGGGAGAGGACCACAAGTTTTAGGGTACAAACTGATGGGACCCAACCCACTTGGCAGCACTTTACACTTTAATTGTATGACGGGGAAGGGTTATGTGGCGAACTCTGTTTGCGGTTCTTTGTGATGGTGGTAGTTGTGTAGTTAATGCAGAATTTAATGGGCAGTACTCTGCCTCGAAACGCACCTTAACCCTACCTTTCTCGCATTCTCTCGATTGTTCTTTGGTATTTTGCTCTGCTGCCATCGAGGGTTTATTAGTCTCTGCAACGAAACCCTGTATGCGTTATTCTGTGGATTTGTTGGCTCTGGTTGTTGTCTGAGAACTTGAATCCGCCTCTGGTTAACCTGTTGGTTTGTTTTATGGCAATGTTGTTTGACTGTGGAGGCTATTCGGCCTGGTTCCGTGGCTCGATTTCGGTAAGTTACTCTTCTATTTCACTGTTCCTTGTATGTGTGGGTTTCAGGTTCTGTTACTCGTTTCTCAGTGTGGCTATGATACCTGTTGGCTGTAATTATGCTATGGTCCTAGCTCAATTCCTTTGTCGTTGTCAATGGCTTTCACTGTGTTTTTGCTATGTGCTTTTCTGGTTCTCTGAGGTCTCTGTTCCGAAATCCATTTGGTTGGTATTTTTCTGTGGTTATTCGCCTTCTCACAATACAACACTATCTTGGTTGGAAGCACAGGGCTTCTCAGGCACGCGTCCTCAGTTTAAAACAGGTAAGGAAACCCGTCTATGCTTCAATCTGGCTCTTCATCTAGTTCTGGGTCTAACCTAACTCACTCCTTTGCTCGACAGTTGCTCAGTCTTGTTCAGCTTGTCACGCTATGGCGTCTGGCTGCGCTCTCCAGGTAAAAAATCCTTTTCAAAAATGTTGGCTTCTTATAGGGTTTTGTCTCTCCTGAGTTTTTCTTTACACCATACACACTAATGCCTCGCATTTGGTTTCTTGCAGGTCTTTGTTGGTGAGCTGGGTAGCGTATCTTCCTACGCTTGGCTGTTTGGTCGTTTGCCTCCTGGGTAGGCCTGAAACTTCATTCTCTGTCTGTAATTTTTGATTCCTACGGAAGACCCGTCTCCTGGTCTGGTTTCTTAGTCACTGTACATGCTTATCCGACTATAATTGGATTTTGCTGCCTCTGTGTGAGATGTATAAGGATTTTGTGGCTTCTGGTCGTTTGTCTGGTTCAAACCCTAACTCGAGGTTTTTAGATTTGTGAGGGTTTCTGACTTTTCAGTCGTGTTCGGCTCTATTTATGTTTGAATGGTCTCTGTCCTCCGTAATATGGTTCGGCTCTACCAATAATATTGTAAACTTTGTTCTTTGACAATTGAAATGAAATTGTGAATGTAAAAGAGAATGTATGGTTTTTTTTTTGTTACCTCTGCGTATTCGGCTCTAGGTTATCATTCATCCTTCTGTGTATTTGAACGTTGGGAAGTTTGTAAACGTTGCTGCTTGAATTCTCGGTCGTTGTTAACTGAACATCATGAACTGGAACTGTTGCCTCACCGCATGCGAGAATGACTGGTAGTTTGATAATTATGAATTCATTATGATTCTATCTATATGCTTAGTATTTGACTGTGAATAATGTTTGCACAGTAGCCATAACAAATTAATAAATAGTAATGATACAGTAACTTGATAGATAGTGAAAACTTAAATGAATTTTAAACAAACACTTGTATAGATGATACAGATGGACAATGGCTTCTCTGTTTTGAATGCTTGGTCTTTTTCTATTTCCTTTCCTTCTTAATTAACTCAACTCTCCTCTCCTGAACTGAACCCCATTCAGTTACATTTGTTTTGACTTTATAGCCTCTGTTTTTCAGTTGATGCTTACAGTTAATTTAACTGTTACAGAATATAGTTACAGAATTTCTACCTCTGTCAGTAACTACATCCATTCAGTATTCCAAGACTTGTAGGAACAGTTGGTTGTTATTTTCCTAATTACATGGACTATTCTCTAATTAATCAATTGAAGCTACAGTAATCCTAACTGAAAATAAAAGAGGTATCTAATTTTACTGACTTTGTAAAATAAAAGTAAAGAAAAATTATTCCCATAATAATTTGACAGTTCAATCGATCTCTAGCTTTTGAACCTGGTTGGAGTTCTTTCTGCCCAGTCACGGTGAGCTGGATGCTCCTGCATCAGGCTCCCAGGGTGAAAAGAGATCATGACTCCGGTTCATGAGCTCCTCTACCAATGTTCCTGTTCATTCAATCTGCCTGGTGTCAAGCCATGAGCTATCCTCAATCGAACGGTTCTTCCACTTGACCAGGTAATGAAAATAATTTTTCCGCCGAGTACGCCTAACTACCTGAGTTTCGAGGATACCTTCGATCTCAGGAGGTTGGACATAAGCCATTCTTCTTTTCCAAGTTTCTCCGTCTTCCTGGGTGTTCCGCATGGATTTTCCAAGTTCATCCTTCTTTTCCTCCAACAGATCGCCTGTATACGGAAACAGATCTGCCACATTGAAGATAGGTGATATGCCTACTCCAAGTGGTAGTTGTATTTCGTAGGCATTCGCTGAAAACTTTCGCAAGATCTTACAAGGCCCTATCTTCTTGTACTTCAGTTTATTGTACGTACCCTTAGGGAAACGTTCCTTACGCAAGTGTACCAGAACTTCGTCCCCTACCTCAAAATGAACTTCTCTTCTTCTTAAATCTGCGTGTTCCTTATACTTCGAGCTGTTGTCCTGTAATTTTGCTTTCATCTGTTCGTGTAAATCCCTCATTGCATTAGCAAAATCTTCTCCATCCGCAGTCTGTCGTTCCTATAAACCAAGATCCTGAAGTTCATGCACTCCATGAGGGTGCATGCCATATAGGATCTGAAAGGGACTAAGACCCGTGCTACGATTCGGCGAATCGTTGTAAGCAAACTCTGCTTCCGCTAGCACTCGGTCCCACATCCAAGAATTCTCCCCGACTAAGCTGCGTAACAGATTTCCCAAACTTCTGTTCACAACCTCTGTCTGCCCATCGGTTTGCGGGTGATAAGCAGAACTGTAGCTTAATTGGGTGTTCATTTTTTTCCATAAGGTACGCCAAAAATGTCCCGTGAACTTCACGTCTCTATCTGATAGGATGGTTGTTGGCAACCCGTGTAATCTGACAATCTCATTAGAAAACAAGTGGGCCACATGAGTGGCGTCACTAGTTTTCCGACAAGGTACAAAATGTGCCATTTTTGAGAAACGATCCACCACTACCATCACCTAATCATAACCTTTCTGCATTTTTGGCAGTCCCAAAACAAAATCTAAACTCACTGAATCCCAAGGTCTGCCTGGAATAGGTAATGGTGTATATAATCCTGTGTTCTGGCTATGTCCCTTCGCTAATTGACACACCTTACACTTAGCCACAAAACGTTGTACGTCTCGTCGCATTCATGGCCAAAAATAAAAGTGACTAAGTTGCTCCAAGGTCTTGTCTATACCAAAGTGTCCAGCCAAACCCCCACTGTGTTTTTCACGAATAATATTCTCCCCCATAGAACAGCTGGGGATACACAATTGTCCTCCCTTAAAAAGACATTTCTCCTGTATGTTGTAATCCAACCAAGGACTACTTCCCCTTATCAAAGGGTTTTGGCACGCCTCATAGGCTTCTTTGAAATTTGTGTCTATTTTGTAAAGATCTCGTAAATATTGAAAACCCAAAACCTGTACAGTGCTTTCCTGTAAGAGTAGGGCTTTTCTGCTCAATGCATTGGCCACCTTATTTGCTTGTCCACTGATATGTTTCAGCACAAAATTAAAACTCTCTAAGTACTCCACCCATTTGGCATGTTTATGATTAAGTTTGTGTTGCTACAGTACATATTGTAATGCATAATTATCTGAAAACAACACGAACTCGTTCCCTAAAAAATAATGCCTCCAGTGTCTTAGAGCCTGTACCACTGCGTAAAATTCCTTGTCATATGAGGAGTACTTCTGCCTACTCTCATTCAGTTTTTCACTGAAAAATGCTACAGGTCTGTCCTCCTGACTAAGTACAGCCCCGATTGTGTTTCCACTAGCATCACAACGTACCTGAAATAATTTTTGAAAATCTGGTAGCCTGAGAATCGGTCTTTCTGTTATCTTCTTTTTCAATAGTTGAAAACATTTTTCTGCTGCTTCTGTCCATCGAAAAGGTTGGCTGGCCTTTTTGATGGTCTCCAACATAGGAGCACAAATCCCGCTAAAGTTTTTAATAAACTTCCTATAGAAACTTGCTAATCCATGGAAACTACGTACCTTAAACAAATTCTTCGGTGATGGCCAATTTATTATTGCTGTTACCTTTTCCGGATCCATCTTCAATTCGTTTTCTGCTATCACAAATCCCAGACAAATTAACTCTCTTTGCATAAACGTACATTTCTTCAGATTTATTAATAACTTGTTTTGCTGTAGTTTTTCCAACACTTTGCGCACATGCGAGAAGTGTTCTTGTCTTGTCTTGCTAAAAATAAGAATGTCGTCCAAATAAAAAATTACAAATTTCCCAATATACTCTTTTAGCATCTCATTCATGAGTCTCATGAATGTGTTGGGTGCATTGCTCAACCTAAACGGCATGACCAGCCATTCATATAATCCTTCATTTGTTTTAAAAGTTGTCTTCCACTCGTCTCCCTCTCGTATCCGAATCTGGTGATATCCGCTTTTTAAATCTATTTTAGAGAAGTAAGCTACCCCACTCAAACAGTCCATCATATCATCCATACGCGGTAATGGAAATCTAAACCAGATGGTGATTTTATTGATGGCCCTGGAATCAGTGCACATCTGCCATTCTCCTCCCTTTTTGGGGGCGAGAACTATTGGTACATCACATGGGATTAAACTCTCTCTGATTAATCCTTTGTCTAATAGCTCCTGCACCTGTTTTCTGATTTCTTCATTATCCTTGGGGCTCATTCGATAAGCTGCCTTATTTGGTAAGCTGGCTCCAGGTATGAAAACGATATGGTGACTAATACTCCGCTTGGGAGGTAACTTATCTGGCAAGTCTTCCACTACTATATCTGTAAATTCTTCCAACATCTGCTGTATTTCTATAGGTAAATCTGTGATTTCTGTATGCAATAGAACTTTCCTTGTCTTCTTAACTACAACATAACTTATTTCACTGTTCTCCACCTGTTTTAAAAACTGTTTTCCGCTCATTAGCAATACCTTAGTCTCATTTACTTCAGTTGTTTCCTTCTCTTCTCTGATAGGCACAAGGGTATGCCTAACCCCATCTTTTTCGAACTTATAATAGTTCAACACTCCATCGTGTGTTACCTTTCTATCATATTTCCAAGGTCTGCCCAATAAGATGTGACATACGTCCATCGGCATAATGTCGCAAATAATTTTATCCTTGTATCGTCCTATCTGAAATTCAACTTCACTCTGTTCGTCCACCAGCAACTGGTGCCCCTTTTGTAGCCATGAAACTCGATACAGATTGGGGTGTTTCAAACGCTTCAGTCCCAACTTCTCCACCATTTCGGTGGACACCAAATTGTCCGTACTTCCACTGTCGATTATCATATTACAACACTTACCCTGCGATTTACAAACTGTCCTGAACAAAGCTTTTCGTTGCGTCTCTTCGACACTCTCATCAACTGGTTTCAACAACACCTTATGCAACACTAAAGCTTCTCCCGTTTCTGGGGCATTTTATGCCTCTTGAGGGGGTTTTGTTGCTTCCTCCGGTTGCGCCACATATGCACCTCGCTGTCCAGTTGAATCTGTTTCTGGGCACTCAAATGAGCGGTGCCCCCACTTTTGGGATCTATAGCACTGATAACCAGTTCCCCTTCCACGGCGATTTCCTCTGCCACGCTGGAACGATCTGCCACCTCTCGTTCCATCTCCTTTTTCTGCTGTTCCTGAAGTCCTTGAACTGCTAGCTTCCTCGCTGTTGCTGGCAGTTCGGCCCCTACCATAGGACTGACCTCTTCCTCTGGTAGACCCTCGTCCCCTCCGGGCGTTCTGTCTTCGGATAAGTTTCTCCTCTGCTTTAATTGCGCTCTGGTATGTCTCCTCAGTATTGTTTTGAGACAAAATGCTTATTTCATCCAAAATATCCATTCTCAGCCCATTTACATATCTAGCTGTCCTTTCTGCCGTATCCTCTGTGTAACCAGCTCGGAAATTCACTCGATAAAACTCCTCTGTATACTATTTCACAGTCAGTACCCTCTGTCTCAAATTATGTACCTGTCTATGTAACACAATTTGATAATCCCTTGGCAGAAATCTGCCCTTCAATTTAGCTACCATCCTTGTCCAAGTTTTAATCGGTGTTTTGTTCAACCTCTTTCTCTCATTCTGGACACTGTCCCACCACAGGGTTGCGTGTCCTTTCAGCTTTGTTGCTGCAAACTTGACCCTACAGTCTTCACTAACTTCCTCGCATTCAAAATACTTGTCCATCTCGCTAATCCAATCTAACACAACATCAATAGACAAACTGCCATCGTAAGTCGGTAGTTCTGGTTTTGGTCTGCTGTTTGACAATAATACAGACTTCAATAACTTCACTTCTGGTGAGTCACCTTCAGGCCCATTTGCTGCCACTTCCACTTCTTCCTCACTCACATCACCCATTTCTGGATCTCTTCTCCTGCCTGCCTCTACTGCTTCCAATCGAGTAGTAAGAACTCTGAGTTATTCTCGTAATCCCTCATCTGCCATTCTATGAGCACCTCGGCCTCATCCTCATCTACCTATATCCATTTCTCCCAAATCTCTTCAACTCAAACTGCTCTGATACCACTCTCATGGGACCCAGCCCACTTGGAAGCACTTTACACTTTAATTGTATGACGGGGAAGGGTTATGTGGCGAACTCTATTCGCGGTTCTTTGTGATGGTGGTAGCTGTGTAGTTAATGCAGAATTTAATGGGTAGTACTCTGCCTCGAAACACACCTTAACCATACCTTTCTTGCATTCTCTCGATTGTTCTTTGGTATTTTGCTCTGCTGCTGTCGAGGTTTTGTTAGTCTCTGCAACGAAACCCTGTATGCATTATGTTGTGGATTTGTTGGCTCTGGTTGTTGTCTGAGAACTTGAATCCGCCTCTGGTTAACCTGTTGGTTCATTTTATGGCAATGTAGTTTGATTGTGGAGGTTATTCAGCCTGGTTCTGTGGCTCGATTTCGGTAAGTTACTCTGTTATTTCACTGTTCCTTGTATGCATGGGTTTCAGGTTCTGTTACTCATTTCTCGGTGTGGCTATGATACCTGTTGGCTGTAATTATGCTATAGTCCTAACTCAATTCCTTTGTCGCTGCCAATGGCTTTCACTTTGGTTTTTCTATATGCTTTTCTGGTTCTCTGAGGTCTCTGTTCCGAATTCAATTTGGTTGGTATTTGTCTATGGTTATTCACCTTCTCACAATATGGCACTGTCTTGGTTGGAAGTACAGGGCTTCTCAGGCACGCGTCCTCAGTTTAAAATAGGTAAGGAAACTCATCTATGCTTCAATTTGGCTCTTCATCTAGTTCTGGGTCTAACCCAACTCGCTCCTTTGCTCGACCGTTACTCAGTCTCGTTCAGCTTGTCACGCTATGGCATCTGGCCACGCTCTCCAGGTAAAAAATCCTTTTCGAAAATGTTGGCTTCTTACAGGGTTTTGTCTCTCCTGAGTTTTTATTTACACCATACACACTAATGCCTCACATTTGGTTTCTTGCAGGTCTTTGTTCATGACCTGGGCGGCATATCTTCCTACGCTTGGCTGTTTGGTCATTCGCCTCCTGGGTAGGCCTGAAACTTCATTCTCTGTCTGTAATTTTTGATTCCTACGGAAGACCCGTCTCCTAGTCTGGTTTCTTAGTCACTGTACATGCTTATCCAACTGTAATTGGATTTTGCCACCTCTGTGTGAGATGTATAAGGATTTTGTGGCCTCTGGTCGTTTGTCTGGTTCAAACCCTAACTCGGGGTTTTTAGATTTGCGAGGGTTTCCGACTTTTCAGTCGTGCCCGGCTCTATTTATGTTTTAATGGTCTCTTTCCTCCGTAATATGGTTCGGCTCTACCAATAATACTGTAAAAAATTTTCTTTGACAATTGAAATGAAATTTTGAATGTAAAAGAGACTGTATGGTCTTTTTTTTTGTTACCTCTGCGTATTCGGCTCTGGGTTATCGTTCGCCCTTCTATGTATTTGAACGTTGGGAAGTTTGTAGACATTGTTGCTTGAATTCTTGGTCGTTGTTAACTGAACATCATGAACTGGAACTGTTGCCTCACCGCGTGCGAGAATGACTGGTAGTTTGGTAATTATGAATTCATTATGATTCTGTCTATCTACTTAGTATTTGACTGTGAATAATGTTCGCACAGTAGCCATAACAAATTAATAAATAGTAATGATACAGTAACTTGATAAATAGTGAAAATGTAAATGAATTTTAAACAAACACTTGTATAGATGATACAGATGGACAATGGCTTCTCTGTTTTGAATGCTTGGTCTTTTTCTATTTCCTTTCCTTCTTAATTAACTCAACTCTCCTCTCCTAAACTGAACCCCATTCTGTTACATTTGTTTTGACTTTATAGCCTCTGTTTTTTAGTTGATGCTTACAGTTAATTTAACTGTTACAGAATATAGTTACAGAATTTCTACCTCTATCAATAACTACATCCATTCAGTATTCCAAGACTTGTAGGAACAGTTGGTTGTTATTTTCCTAATTACATGGACTATTTCTAATTAATCAATTGAAGCTACAGTAATCCTAACTGAAAATAAAAGAGGTATCTAATTTTACTGACTTTGTAAAGTAAAAGAGAAGAAAAGTTATTCCCATAAGAATTTGACAGTTCAATCGATCTCTAGCTTTTGAACCTGGTTGGAGTTCTTTCTGCCCAGTCACGGTGAGCTAGATGCTCCTGCATCACAAACATAAGATCCCTTACTCATCGTTCAAACATTCATAGGGTGAATGGTTAAACCACCACCGACAATAGCCACTATTAGTTACAAATTGACTAGGTTTCACACATGAATCAAGATGTCCCCGTAAGCAACATGCCTTGGGTAAATGGTCAAACCAATTGAGGTAACACTTGAGATTGCATATATGTGCACTAATATTAAGGTGGTTTTAAATTAGATGATATTAAGGTTCTTTGAAATTAGATGAGTGCAATAAATTTAGTTGTGGAGAGAAAAATTAGTATGTTCATATAGGTTGTGGTGTATGAGATGTGTCTGTAAAATAAACACATAAAATCTCAAATTGAATAGAATTCAATATCAAATGTCTTAAAAGGAGAAAACAACTAATAAATATATAAAAATACTAGCATAGATCATATATAGTGAAAAGTTTGTAGTTGTTTTTTTTTTGTTTAAATTAAAAAAAATGCCCAATACAATTGGAGTTAAGATGAATATATGTCAATCTATCACCTATACTCCTGTATATATTCTAAACTCACAACTTTTATGCTAACATCTAATTTAAATTCAATGCACCCACAACCTCAATTTAGATGGCTCTAATATGTTTTGTGCTAGAATCTATTTTATATTCAATGCACCCACAACCTCGTTTAGATTCCTCTGTATAGATATTAGAACTGAAGAAAAAATTTGTATTGCAGGTGATGATGGCAGACACAATGTGATCATACTACCACATGGCAATACTGTCAATACCCTGTATTGTTGGGCTTCATGTGTCACAACTCTATTATAATGTGTAACTATATAATAAATTGTAAGAGATATGTGAATACGCATTATCAACACATATAGCTCAATTGTTAAAAAGTAGCAAATAATGATCTCATATTGACACTTTGACTCCATATGCCCTAATTTCTCTTGGACATGATCAGTTATCCAATTCATATGAAGAATCTCTCTATTCGAGTAGGTGTTGAAATTTTGATTACTTCATGTTTACTAAAATAACATGCATGGTCTTGAACTCTTAGGGTTTTTTTATATTTTTTTCTCCTTTTTTGTAAGTGGAAAATGAAATCTTGCAAAACACTCGGATTCCAACTCTATGATGACATGGTGCAGACTGCACTAATGTTGGCCCATACGCATTTTGGTTTAAGTTCTCTGCTTTTTTGTATTTTTTCCTTTCATTTTCTATTTCACTTATACAATAGAGAAACAAATTATTGATCTTTTGTATCTTTCAAATTGTCCAATTGGTTTTGAGTATTAACTACATAAGATTTTTTGGTCTAGATGTTGTTGGTCACACTTTCATTTTTAATGCTACTCTTTCCAACACCACTACCTTACGACGTTTTATTCGCAACATTTGGTGCAATTTCTAGCTTATAACATATAATAACAACATCTATTATTGTTATTTTGTATAATACAAAATTTTAAGCCTTACTATGCACTATATTGAACTTTGAATTGACGTATTAACTTTTTTTGGGCAGTAAGACCGAATTTGGTAACTAT
>APFE030175384.1:138868-201158 GCA_000404065.3 Pinus taeda
AAAAATCAAAGTGCATTATTAGTCCGAGCCATCTCGCAATGGCATGGGACTATAGTAATCCTCTGATAAGCATTAGTTGGCTCATAATTAACTGAAACTTTTTAAGTTTTTAGTCCATGCATGTTTTTTGGTGTGTACTTTTTATAGTTAAATGGATTTCACATCTTATTTGGCCTCTTCCCTAGGCGGGGAGGCCAAAAATATTGGTTAGGTTCATCGATTTAATTTCTATTTTGAAACTGCTAAATTAATGCCAACATTAATTCAAAACATTAAATGTTATGTGAATGTTTTGCAAAGCTAAGCAGAGTGTTCGGTCAGTTGGGTGGGTGTCTAAGTCATTTAGAGTGGCTAACGTCGCCACCTGTGAATGCATGTTTCTTCCATGTTAGGAAACGGACGCTGAAGCTGGTGAGAACTAGAGGATTGAACTATAGGATTCTATAGCTGGTGAGAATGGGAGGATAATACCTATGATTCTAGTTATGTTTCAGGAGGAAAAAAGGCCAAGGGAACAACGGAGAACAACATAGATCTAGAATGAGGACTAAGGGAACAAGGGATATCTGGAACCAGGACTGAGGGATCAAGGGAGATGAAGGAACAAGGGAGATCTCGAACTAGGAGAAGCTAGGTTTTGTGTTTCTTCAGATTTGCAATTTAACAAATCTAAGTGCTTAAGCTATATTAAAAGTCCAACAAGTCCAACAAATTCTGGTGAAGAATAAAAATCCAACAGATTCTGGTGAAGATTAAAAGTCCAACAAATTTTGGAAATTCCTTCATCTCTGTACAACCACAAAGTTCCAACCTTATGAGTGATGTATGATTTCTTGAATCTAGAAGAACTTGAAGATTTGTACAGTAATTCAACTTCAGTACTTTAGGTTGTGGGGACCCTGCAAAAAGCATTGTCCATTAACCAATTTAGCAAGTATTTCCTAGTATTTCTTTTTGTTTATATGAGATCTTTTATTCATAGTGGAACTAGAAATTACATGCAAGAAATACCAGCTTTATTTTTTGTTTATATTTTGTTTTCCTAATTACCTTTTCATCAGACAAAGTTGTCTAGACTGCCTCGACCAGACTGCCTTGATGTCCTTGCTGAAACTCAAATCTAGTACAGCTAGCTGTTGCATCTTCCATTCACATGGTAAGCATTTCAGTGGGAAGTTTTCCCATCTCATCCATTTTATTGCTTGAGGCATTTGTGCAAAGTCTCCCTCAATGAGAGCTCCAACCAACACAGTTGAAAATTTCTCGCTCAATGAGAGCTCCATCCAACCAACGCAGTTGCAAATTACACATTATTTTTAAATTGTAGGTTGGCAATGTAACTTCTTGCTGAAGGTATGTTAGACATCGTACCTTTTATGTTCCCTGCACAAAGAAGAATTCACACAATTTCATTAGCATGAATCCCAACCTACATGCTACAACAATTTAAAATTATCTACTAGAATTGATAGCGTCTACATTTTCAATCAAAGTTAAGACTCAGATCACACAAACAACTTTAGAGCTAAGTGAGATTTCTACTCAGAATTGGACAATGAAGGGCCAATCAAAGGCCTCCGGAAGCCACAGGGTTAGAGGAGGGCCAAATTTCGGTTATGTTTAGCCCAAATTTTGGGCATTGCTGAAACAGCAAACGTGCTACAACAACATATTTGAAGACACAAATAGGGTCTGTTTGAATTATGATCAAGTAACCCCATCCAAGAATTTGGGACAATGTTCTCTTCAACAACTAATGACATCAAAGAATCACGAAAACCAATAACCGAGATCCTAAGCTTAAGATCTGCTTGAGAACCACTAATTATAGATGCAAAAATAACTTCAAAGACAAGACAGGAAAATGATAACAAATCATAGTATAGTATATGATACAAGCATACAATAGAAGAAAGGAGAGAGTGAGACTTACCGTCTCCAAAACTGTGTTTGTATTAGCCATGAATGCATACTGTTCTGCAGCATCCTCATAAGCCTTCAAGGTGTTCCTACATTCTACTATGGACCTTTGTTCTACAACAGTTTTCACTTTGCTACTTTCTCTAACAACTGAACTTGTGTCTTGTGTAGTTTCTTCATCAGGCAGTTCACACCCTGCAAATCCATCCATCCTAAATAAGGTAGGTAATCTCCAATATTAAATGAGCTAAGTAACAAAAGACTTTCTCTGACCATGGAATTGAAACTGTTTAGGTCTGTGTCCGAATACATTTTACCAAATTCCATCATGCAGGTTATAGCCATAGCAAGGGATGCCACGACGTTCCTGATGTTTAAGCGATCAGAATTGTCTGAATTGATAATAGAGCGAGTCATAGCTGAGACTTCCTCTTCTCTAATAAAGTCGAAGTAATCTACCCTCCTGGAGCTCAGCAACTCTGACGCGCAGAGCTTGCGCATTTGCCTCCAGTAAGGGCCAAATGAAGAAAATTCAAAGTTCGCAAAATTATATGTCAAATTCTTAGCAACGGGAGAGTACCATTTGTTTGTGAAAAGCTAATCGTGGATTTTGAGAAACCCGGTGGCCAACTTCCTCAAAGATAATCTCATTATCTCATTCTTTGTGACCTCAAACAAACTATATGTAATAGAACTGAAAAAAATTAAAAAACAACACTAACCAAAACATACCTAAATATTCATTCCTAAACCCATGAGCTTAAGTCGATTGCAGATTCCCAGAATATTTCGGGATTCAACATGGCATGGTCAAAAATTTGACCACGCCCATGTCCATTAGATCCCGAAATATTCCAGAAATATGCAATCAACTTAAGGATAACCCTCCTAAACAATAGCAAGGCAACAATGCTTCCTTTAAGCCCAAACCCCGTCTTACAAGTCAAAATAACCACAATCCATTGGAAATCTTTCTTATTATTTATTATTTTCCAAACTATAGCTCTCAAGATGTGTTTGTACAACCTTTCCTTCCTCCTGTTCAAGTTCCCCCTTACAAGTTATTATTTGTACGAAAAAATCTCGATATTTTCCTTTATTAGGAGAAAAAATGCTTCCATACTCGAGGCTATTATTGATATTATTTTTAAATTGCAATGTGTAGTTACATCATTATATAAAAAAACAGTCACTAATATTAAATACCTTTCCTACCAAATGCCTTTGATTCTGGAACGGTTCTTATTTTTCCATACATTAAAAAAACAAACACTTTATCTACTTACTTTTCTTAATAAATATTATTTTTCTTTACCACTATCTTTTAACTCATATTTGTATTTATATTATTTGTCCCAATCAAGTGAATATCTAGGTAGGAAGGGTTGCTGACCGAGCCATTAACAAAATAAGGCCGCACACAACAACACACATTGTCTTTCGTTTACCAATATTTTACACTTGGCAGCATATCCCACCTTCGGCTTTGGTAATTTGTTTTCATTTCCCAAAAAATTACGGGTATATCCTACGTTAGCCTTCGAAAAACTTACTCATTTAGCTTGTTTAGTTTATTAAATGTAACATTTGGCTTGGAGGTGGGATTTCAATTTTTTTTAACTTGCTTATCATGATTACAATTTTATTAGGAAATTCTTTGTTCTTACGTTACAAATGGGACATGGGACACCCTAACACCAATAGGATTTCTCTATCAAATCCCTTTACTTTGGTCACTATCGTTTGTTCCTTTTATATGATGTAGTATGTCAATAAGAATAAGTGGAATAACAAAGTGTTATTAAGGAAGAAAAAATTATTGATATAACAAAGTGTTATTAAGGAAGAAAAAACTATTGATATTCGTATAATAATGTCAATTTATATTGTTTTATATTTTTTGAAATACAATAATTATTATTTAATTTTATAAAATTGTGGCATTATTTGTATAGTTGGAAGGTGTGTAATTTCATGGTAATGTTACTGTTTATAATTTTAAATCTTATAGAGTTTACTTATTAAAATGTGTTTTTGAGTTGAGAGATATTTTACACTGAGATATGTAGGTATAAGAGAAATGTGTAAGTGTAATGTAAGCATGTAAATATTTGTACATATTTACTAAATTAAATAATAACAAAAGGTTAAAAGTAATATAAAATCGAGTATGGCGAGACGTTGTAGTATCTGTAAAATACTAAATGTAGTAAAAATAATAAAATTCAATTTGTTATATTGTATTTTTTTATTAATAAAATTTATGAATAACTTTCTTAGTAAAGGGAAAATAATAATAAATTCACATTAAATATATAACATTACAAGTTATACTATAAGTAAGATCCCATATTACTCTATAACTTAAATAACAATAGTAACCATATTTAAATTTAATTAATAATCAATAAAATTTAATAATATTTTTAATCATGCATATTCATACCTGTGTTACCATAGATATTATTTACTTGTAAATAGGTTGTATTGCAATACTATGAGCCAATACCATGACTCATCAATACCATAATTGTCTCTCACCTCAAAATCAAAATATTTTATAAATATTTATTTGAATTGAATTTTATAATTTTTTTTAATTAAATCTAAAAGAAAGTAAAAAATATAATTACTTTTGATATATATCTAAACCCTCTATCACATTAGAATATAAAATATATAAATAGTAACTATAAATTAATATCTATTTTACCATATAAATTAAAACAATAATTTTGCAGCAATATTTAAATTTCATTAATAAGCACATAAAAACTTAATACTTACAACATAACAAGATTTTTAACCATGGATATTCATCTTAACTTTACCATGGATATTATTAACTTGTAAATAAGCTTTGTTACAATACCATGGGCCAATAGTATGGTTCGTCAATACCACATGCCCAAAAGCTCTCTCATTTCGCAATCAAAATATTTTATAAATAATTTTTTAATTTGGTTTTATTACATTTTTTTGTCAAGAGACACTCTAAGCCTAGAATGGAAGAGATGTTGTCATGTCTTACATGTTATTTTATCTAAACATTTTGAGTGGGTTGAATTACATAAAAATAAAAATAAAAAACTATTAATTATAATTATAATTGTCAATTAAAAAAAAAATGACTCATGGAAATTAGATAAAAATAAAAATAAAATTAGAAAAAGAACATTAAGAATTATAATTATTAATTATTAATAATTAAACAATCCTTAATCCATCTTAACTCTGGATTTATCAAGCTTCAAGAGGTATCAAATTTCTCAAGGTGCAAATTTTTCCTCGAGTTTTGCACTAAAAAAAGAAGCTTGCACCTCAAGAGATTTGATCCCTCTCTGTGCTTAATAGATCTAGAGTTAATATGGATTTAGGCCAGTTAATATGTGAATTGATCTCTCAAATCGTACCATTTTCTCCATCAACCATAGGTGAGTTTCCTTTTCTATCCTTTTGTAATTAGCATATGTAAGGACATTTTATATATCCATCCCTCACCCTCTCCTTCACTATCCACCCTCACCGTCATCATCATTAAATGAATATATTCACTCGCACTTCTACCCTTGTTGTGGTATGGGTGGGGTGCGGGTGGACCTCACAAGGGTGAAGGCGCACATTTGTTTATTTGATTAACAATGTCCAAACTCAAGTTTTGATGGGCCACATGTTTTTCAATATTTGTCGAATGCCAAATCAAAAGACTGTCACTTTTCTATTACTAATTTAGCCTATTATTGGTTCACAACTACAAACCTAGGTTTAAGGAGGGGATTCATGTTCATCAACAACATCTCTTATTTATTGGACACCAACTAGATGCATACTTCTGGATAAGATAATATGTCATGAATGAGAGAGTAAATAAGGAAATCCCTTTTGAAATTAACTTAATTCCCTCTTTAGAAATTCTTCTTTTCCTTGGACTCCATATATGGGAGTTTTCAATGTTAATTAAGTGCTAACATTATAGGTATAAGGGTTTATTGAATACATTATTCATTACAAAACTTATGCTTTCATCTACATATATAATGGGTCGTAGCCTTTCATCATAGTTCTTCATGATTGGCTTATGAAAGCATGGTCCATAAATTTTAACTATTTTCTATGTTTTAAAGGTTTTTTTCATAATGAAATTTAATGGCCCTATGTCATATTTCCTTTCCAGAGGTGCCATGCTTTATGGGAAAAGTCATAATTTTCATCATACCTATGTTCACATAATCTAATCCAACAACCATGATTATAAATCCCATTGTTGTGTCAGTGCATTTATCTAATTTACTCCTTTATTTATGAACTCCACATGTTCTTATGAATTGAGTTTTCTTTGATGAATTTTTTTAAATATAATGTCAACTACACCAAAAAGGGTATATACAATTGTGATTTCCTTTATGTAAAGTTAAATTAGAAAAATAGTTTTTTTTATTTTTTAAATCATACCAAAATGCAATGGCTCCCATTAGATTAAACAATTCAACTATGAGAATAAAGTTTTCTAGCATCATGCCTAACATATTATAATTCATTTAAAGCATGCATGTCCCAAGGTTCTCATGTTTTGGTAGAAAAAGGGGAAATATAGTAAAATCCAAGGGTAGAATATAACACAATTGATCCAACCACCACCATAAGGGAGTGGAAAGAGATTGGAGTCACCACCATGTTCTTGAATGAAACCAGAAACCAAAAAGGGAAATAGTGAGGAAAGAAGGAAATCCCTTAAGATGTTTATGAGATCTTGTTTAATGTTTCCTTAGAATTGGTTACTTCTATAAATACTTCTCTCAGCTCTCAAGGTTTTTTTATAGCTAAAAAATCTAATGAAAAATGGAAGTATAACTATGAAAGAAGAAAACAAATTGAAATACCAAAGGAAAGAGATGATGGATAGAAAGAAGCTACCTAGATAAAGGAAGTGAATTCACCAACTATTGAAGATCTACCAAGGCTTGAGCCTCTCACCACACTCCAAAGTGCCAAGGTCTTGCTTTTGAAATACTTAAAGAAAACACCTCCAAAGTAATGCAAACTATGTTTACAATAAAAAGGAATTCATGTGGATCTATTAAAGTAGTATAGAGGAGTATTACAAAACAATGGTAGATAAAAGTTATATACTTTGGTTTGCGAGATACTTATCAATATTACCCATTGATAATTCTCCTTTAAGAGTGATTGAATAAAATTCAAAGATACCTTAACTTAAACCCCAAATGTAAGAAACCCAAGGTAAAAAAAGGGACTAATCCAAGAGATAGAGAGGGAGATAAATAATGATGAAAAGTTTTTCTATAAGAAGAAGTTGGATATAATAGTTCTATGCAACATTGGTGCTTTAAAAAAGGAAATAAAGTAGTGATACAAAATTTCCCAAAGTATTAACAACTTTTAGAGAAAGAAATTGGAGCTTAAAATTGTACAAATTGGGGTTTAATTGTAGTTATGAAAACAACATAGGTAGGTCTAGGGTATGAAAATTAACTTATAAGGAAAATTTGAAGCATTCAACAATTTATATATAAATATGGCCAATCCGTATACGTGTCTCAATTATGCTCGGGAAAACATGCCTAGAAAACCTCCAAAATATAGCATAATTAGACTACAATTATATGGCATTCATTCAGTATGAAACAAGGTATGTTTCCACTTACAATATTCTAGTATATTGTATAAAAATTATCCTCTGTTCACCAGTGTAATCAAATATGTTGTACAAAAACCAATTCCATTTTCATTATATTTAATATACCAAGGTATGTTTCCACTTACAATATTCTATTATGTTGCTTAACAATTATCCTCTATTCACCAATGTAATCAAATATGTTGTACAAAAACCAATTCCATTTTCATTATATTTAATATACCATCCTAGATCCATCTTAATTCTGGATCTATCAAGTGTAAAGGTATCAAATCTCTGGAGGTACAAACTTATTTTTTGAGTGTAAAACTTAAGGAAAGGTTTGCACCTAGAGAGGTTTGATCCCACTTTTTTGAGTGCAAAACTTGAGGAAAGGTTTGTACCTCGAGAGTTTCGATCCCTCTGGGAGCTTGATCTGGGGTTATGAGGGATCTAAGTTGGTTTTATTTATTAATAATTAAATAATTTTTTAGCGCCAGTCATTTTTTTTAATTAATAATTATTATTAATAAAAAAAATTATTATTATGTAATTTGACCAAGTCAAAATGTTACATAACATAACATACAAGACATGTCAAACATTCTTCCATACTCAGTTGGAGATACATTACAAAACATATCTTCGCATACTTAGTTGGAGAGAACATTACAACATATCCTCTCATACTTGGTTCGACAGTGTTCTCTCCACAACAAAAAATGTGATGAAAAATAAATAAATAAAAATATTTATATAAAAATATTTTGATTGTGAAATAGAAACGATGTTTTTGGGCATGTGGTATTGATGAACCATAGTTAATAGGTGTAATATCCCCCATTAATGTAAATATTTATTTTAATTTTACTGCAACCAAACAAACTATTGTTATTTGAATTATAAACTATTTTGGAATTCGGTTATTGAAGGATAACATTTTTTAGTTATGGTAAATATTATTCTTTTACTATGTAATTAGTTATGGAAATAGTTATCTGTTCCAAAACTAAATCCTAGAGTATTTTTACAAAAAATGATCAAGAGGATGGGGATCTGAGATCATGAAAAAGAGAGTTGTGTTGAAAGGTCAGATAGTCTTGAATGGCTATGTCTGGTTAAGACTAGATAGTCGGTAAACTTTGAAGTCTCTAGGAAACAGAGAACTTCGATGGTAAGGAGTAGCACAGAGGGGAAGATTTCCTAGAGTAGGTAATCTTATGACAGGGAGGAAATCAAGTGCTAATATTATATCATTTGGTTCTGGGTAGCATAATCCAGATAAGTATAGAATTATTATATAAATTATGCACTGAATTTAAGAATATGTAGCTAGGGAACCAAACAAATGAGCTATCAAAGGAGATATGACTCTCGTGGTCTCAAAGAAACACTTGAAAGATCTCCTTAACAATCTTAATAAATGGAAGGTCCATTCCTACAAACAAAAATGTCATTCTGAACATAAATAGAAAGATTCAGATTACCCAAAACTAGTTGAGGATGATGAAACTAGGTGGAGGGTTTGCGTTATGTCAGGGTGAATCTTCCATTCCAAGCGGTTGACCTTCCATCACAACAAGAACGACATTAGATCATGAAAAATAAAAAAAAATACAAAGACATGAATAAATACTTGTTTTTACATCTGAATAGAGTAACATTTAAGCAGAAGGAGATTAATAAACCATACCTTTGTATAAAATAACTCAGGCCCAACCTCCTCAGAATGAATTTTAGAACAATGGGTGGTTCTCAAATCCATCAGAGCATCCTGGGAGGCTGAATAACTGAATAAAGACTCCGGGGAAGTTGTACAGCAGATGAAGACTGCCATCAAAGGGCAGAGCTAAATCACCAGCTCCTAGAAAATTTGAAAGGAAACAATGACTGGAGGAAAGACCTCACTAGCCAGAAATGAAAGGATGATAACTTGAGAACCCTTCGATCTAGTGGTCAGATGAGAGACATCGATGAAGGCATCAAATCCTGAGAGAAAGGTAAGACTGAGACAGATGGAGTGCTTCCATGTAGCCACTCATATATATTCATGCTCAAGTAGTGAATGCACTTTTGTTTCTTGGGTGAGTTCCAAGGAAATTGCCTGCAGAGTATAAATGCAGGGCACGCATAGTACCAAGGTTTAAATTATAAACATGATCATAAACTTTATAAGTCAAAGGCCCCTTGCCAATGAAATCCCGCCTTTCATAATAACCAATAACTCCTTGTATGTAAGGTATACATTGTAATCGATTAACTTTTTGATGTGACAACTAATATGGTTTATAGTAGTGCTTTCTTAATGGTATTTCAGTTATGTGTTCATTAAATTCATTTACGTATTATGCAAAAGTGTAGTATGTAGTTAATAATAATAAAAAAGTTGTTATATGTTTATAATGAGGACTGATAGGTAGATGTGTTACATATGGTATCAGAGAACTCAGGCTCCAAATCGAGGCCTCTGAAATAAGGAATAAAAAAGTTGTGTTGTGCACGTAGGGAACAACAGATTAATAATCAGCATGAGGTGAGCTAGAAATTTACCCCATGGTTCCATATTTGGAACAAGACCAACTTCAATTCAGGAGTTAAATCCTAAGGTTTGGGTATAATTGGGCGATGATACACAAAATCCCAATGCAGACCTCTAGACAATTGTCTAAGAACTAAAAGGGGAAATGGCCTGACTCCGAGCAGACAATGTGGGATTGATGCAAGAACAAGAGAAGATCCTAAAAAGTTTGTCAAATAGACATAATCATCGGCCATTGGACCCCAGTCCAAAGCATGACCACATGACTGTTGAACAAGAGTTCTGAACTCAAAATATGGAAATAGAAGGAGGTGAGGAAAACCAAGAAGAAGGATCAAGAAATGTGTTTGATCACAAGACACAGAAGAAACAAAAGATTGAACTCCATGGGAAGTTTTGAAAAATCAAGCCTCCTCTCTTCGAAGGGGAGCAAGAAAATGTGGCAGAAGCATGGTTAATTAATATGATTAAGTATTTCTAGCTTTATGCATATGATTACAATTTGAAGGCTCACTTGGCCATTTTCCAGCTTCAAGGGAAAGCTACATTGTGGTGGGAGGAAGCAAAAATAGTCCATGGGGTTAATGAGAAAAAAATAACTTGGGAAAAATTCCATAAATTCTTTAAGAAAAATTACTTGACTGAGAGGTTTTATGATGAAGAGGAAAAAGAGTTTCATGATCTTCGCCTAGGCAAAATTACCATGGATGAATTTATAAAAAAAATTACATCATTATTACAATATGTTCCTTAAATTCGTGAGGAAAAAGCTAAAGTACAGTGGTTTGTCAACAATCTTATGTTGTTCATGAAAAAATGACTAGAATTTGACACTCCGAAAACCATTGATGAAGTCATTCTAAAAGCACGGAATTGTTATCATCAAAATAAACCAAAAGGAGATACGAGTAAAATATGGGTAGACAAGAAGGGAAATAAATTTATTCCCAACCATAAGGGGAATTAGAGTACCAACAGCAAGGGAGCATTTAAAGGTTAATTTAATTAGAATGGGAATAAGCCCAGATTTAAGGTACTAGGTGAAGCTAGGACAAATGAACCCACCAGCAGAGTTGAAACATAAATAATTAATAGACCCCTTATGTAGTGTTGGGGATGCAGAGGCTCGCATTATGTCAAAAACTACCCTAAGCGCAAAGGAGCAGATCAAATATCACAAATCTAGGAGGCATCCGTAGTGGGAGAAGTGGCGAGCAGCAGCCCTAAGATTAACGCAGCTCTTGACGACTATCAGGCAGAATTTCAGCCAACTATGGTTGTTTTCGAAGGTGATATTTTTTACTAGACATGATCTATTTTAATATATCCTGGGGCTACTTTAATCTACATTTGTCCCAGGTTAGTGGAACAATGTAAACAAGCTTTTAAATTTAAAAACCCATGGTTGGTACAACTAACCACTAGGGTAAAAAGAAGAGTTTTGTCTAAAAGTAAACAATTGCCCCTTGAAATTAGATGGTCAACCTATCAAAGTTGATTTAAATGTGCTACCCTTAGGATCGTACAATATTCTAATAGGTATGGACTAGTTAGAAAAGCGTCTGGCCCTTAATAAATTGTAAAACAAAAGCCATCAGCTACCAAGATGAGGTAGGAAAGGGACAGAAATACAAGGTGTTCAGAAACCTTTGCAATTAAGGCCAATAACAACCTCCCAATTAGCCAAATTCATTAAAAAGGGCTGTAAAATATATGTCATACAGGTAGGGTATGCTGAGTCTAAAGAGAAGTCTGTAGCACTATAAAACATACATGTGATACAAAGTTTTCCAAATGTGTTTCCTAAAGAAATACCATGCCTACCCCTTGAAAGAACATAGATTTTACTATTGAACTTATTCTGGGAGCTACTCCAGTTTCCTGGGACCATATCGGATGAATATACCGGAACTATCTGAATTAAAGGTACAACTCAAGGATTTGTTGAATAAGAAGTATATCCATCCTAGTGTGTCTCCTTGAGGAGCTCCGATTCTATTTGTTAAAATGAAAGACGAAACCTTGCGAATGTTCATGGATTACCACCAGCTGAACAAGCTAACCATTAAAAAGAAATACCCCCTTCTCGAGATTGATGAGCTCTTTGACCATGTGAAAGGAGCAAGCGTGTTCTCAAATATTGATCTTTGCTTTAGGTATCATCAAATTAGAATAAAAAAAGAGGATGTTGCTAAAACTGCTTTTAGGACACGTTACAAACATTATGAGTTTGTGGTTTTACCTTTTGGATTAACTAACACCCCAACAACATTAATGTGTCTCATGAACAACATCTTTCATTAGTTCCTAGATAAATTTGTATTAATCTTTATTGATGACATACTGATCTATTTTCAGAATGTAGAAGAACACAAGGAACATCTGTGTATTGTTCTATAAATCCTACAAGAACAATAGCTATATGCCAAGTATAGTAAATGTGATTTCTTTAAGGAGAAAATTCAATACTTGGGACATTGTTGGCCCTCAATTTTGGTCTATTTTTGTTTGAGGAAACTTACTTAATCCATATATTTTCCACTATATCTATCCCATTTTTATTTATTTCATGTATATTCAGGTATTTAATTTTAATTTTGCAAATTATAAAGTTCTTATGAAAATTTGATTTCAAGTGCAAATTTTGACAGATCCAAAAATTCTCGTAATATCTATGTGCATGACATGTTTGTAGGACACTTGGGATTGAGCTAGATACATGGAAGGATAGCTTGGGAACTAGGACTAAACTAATTCCACTTGGTTCGGTCAGAACAAGCTTTAATAGGCCCGGTCAAGGTTGGTCAAACATGACTAGTCACCCAGAAAATCCCTAAGAAATAGGGCAGTTTTGAGATTTTATCAGATTGACCATATTTCTTGGGATGGATTGGATGAGTTCAAATTAAATAGGTGGATATGAGTAGATATGATTGTTAGAGAGATTATAAATCATTTTGTTCCATAAAACTTCTATTTAAGCCAAGAATTTGATGGCTTATGATATGTAACTTTTATATAATTTTATGCTGAGACATTTGGATTTTGGAGATTAATTTGAAGAACCTATTCTACTTTAATTTTGATAGTCATTAATGTGGATGAGTGAATTAAACTTCAACTTTTGATATCAACTTCAAGTGTTCAAAGCAAGGGTGGAGGCCCCCCACTCCAAGCTAAGTACACTTCATTGTTAGACTAGCTCATTTTCCATAAATCAATTATCTTAGAACTTGTTTATGTACTTTGTTTCATATTTTCTTATGAATTTATGTTTGATTGGATCTTAGTTTTTTTATCACTTTAGTAATATGGAATCACAAAGTGTTCAAGTTGAATTCTCCTTCTATTAAATTGATAGATCAAAACTAGGCTTCTCCTTTGTTACATGCAAGCAATTTTTCTTATGTATTTCTAGTTTTCAAACGATAACGTAATTATGAATGAATTATGATGGAAATTACCCAAAGATCTCTTAAGTTAAGAGTCTCATTCATTGTTAATTTATGCATCTTAAGCTATTGTTAATTCATGGTTTCTGATTTCTATTCATTGAGTAATAATTGAAAGAGAAGAACACAATTGGATCTCTTAAGTTAAGAGTCACTTCATCTTTCCTTCATTGCAAAAGTGAACTATAAATTGTTAATGTAGGTTTATATTTGTAATATGCACTTATTTAGTTTTTAAAAAACACATCTTTTAAGCTTGACTATACTAGATATCCATATATTGTGGACTTGCCTCCAAGTTTTACAAACTTGGATTGATAAAGAACAATTGTGTTAATTTGTGTGGATAAATTAGCTCAACATTTTGGTGCCATTGTCGGGGAGGAAATTATCAAAATATTCAATTAGAAAGATAAACAAAAACAGCAAAAATTTCATAAAACAAAAATAAAAAGTTAGTTATATTCTTTTGGTCATGTTTCTTTATGCCTATAAATAGAGATCCTAAAGGTAGATTTATTAAATAATACCCCCCATCAATAGAGATAGGACCATCAAAGCTAACAACACCGGTTGTTGGTAAGCCAACAATTGAGTAATTGGAAGAAAAACAAAGAACGGAACAAAGATTAACTTTAATTCAAAGGAAAACTTTGTTAGCCTGGGAGGTAAAAAGAAAACAACAATCAACAACAGTATCTACTTCAGGATAACTAAAGAAATTGTTAAAGAAAAGCAACCCATTTTTGAATCTATAGGTCAACCTATCTTTGAACAAGTTGAACCTCAAATTGGCATTGAAACAATTGAAACTATGGCAGAAGAGGGACATGGATCTGTTATTCTTACTCCAAAACAAAGACTTGAGTATTAAAGGAAACAAAGAGAGTGGAGAAGATAGAAAGAGGAAGAGGCAAAATGAGAAAATGATAGAAAAGGAGAAGAGGATAGGAAAAGACAAGAAGATGGTGGTGATCACAAAACTACTTTTGGCTTTCCAATAGTAGATACAAGTGCAATATTAGTAGAAGATGTGAAAATGAAAAATATTCCACCTTTTGTATTGCCAAATTTTTATGGAATGTCAACAAAAGATCGTGATTCCTTTATGTTTGAATTTGACAGTTTATGTAGAACTTATGGATACACTAATGACATACACAAACTTTTCCTCTTCCCTGCTACATTGAAAGCAACAGCCTTAAAATGGTTCATGGGTTTAGGGGAGAAAACAATAGCTTCTTGGGAAGAAATGAGATCTATCTTTCTTTTGGCTTTCTAATAGTAAACTACTTTTGGCTTTCCAATAGTAGATACAAGTGAAATATTAGTAGAAGATGTGAAAATGAAAAATATTCCACCTTTTGTATTGCCAAATTTTTATGGAATGTCAACAGAAGATCCTGATTCCTTTATGTTTGAATTTTATAGTTTATTTAGAACTTATGGATGCACTAATGACATACACAAACTTCACCTCTTCCCTGCTACATTGAAAGCAACAACCTTAAAATGGTTCATGGGTTTAGGAGAGAAAACAATAGCTTGTTGGGAAGAAATGAGATCTTTATTTCTTAAAAGGTATCAAACCTATTGTAGGCCAAGGGACTCCAAAGAGGATGTGTTCAGAATGACACAACAAGAAGATGAGAGTCTAGAAGAATACTTAGAAAGATTTGCATATAATCTACAAAAATCCAAACAACACTCTCTAAATCAAGAAACCATTCGAACAATCTTTCTCAAAGGAATAAGAGATGAATATCTTGAAATTTTGAATGTAATGGGCAAGGGTGATATTTCAAACTTTCCATTTAATGAAATTGCTGATTTGTGTCACAAATATTCTAGAGGGAGATCAAAATCTAGAAAGAGATATGTGAGTTCAAAAGAAGCAAAATCAGCAGTAGGAGGAGTAACAAGAGCAGAGATAGGAAGCTTGTTAGAAAACTTCAAAACTGATCTCCTAAGTACATTAGGAACTCAAGTAGATGTTATGAAAGCAAACAAGAAGAAAGAAGAACAAGAACAAGCTTTAGCAATCTTTTGTTCCAAATGTAGAAAGAAACATGCATTAAGAGAATATCCTTTAGATAGTGTTCAAATGTGTGGTCTTTGTACAGAAAATCATTCAACAAAAAATTGTATAAGGTTGAAGGAATTGAAAATGAATCCAATGGAGGAAGTGTAAGGAATAGAAGGTTTCTATTATGTGGCACCAAGAAGACCTTAGCAGCCAAGGATTCCTCAACAAAATCTGCAACAATTCTCTCAAAAAAACTATCCATATCCACCTCAAAATTCTTGGAATACTCCAATTCCATGGTAATATTCTCCTCCACAACAATATCCAAACCAACCTGCACAAGGTTGGAGAGGATATGGTTATGGAAATCAGCCACCTCAATAATACCAACAACAATACCAACAACAATATCAATAGCCATTTCCATACCAACAATATTTGCAATCCATGTGATTTCCACAACAGAATTCTTCACCAGTACTAACACAACCACAACAATTATAGCTACCTTCAAACCAACCCAAACCAACTCAATTACCAACCCAACCGGTGGAAAATCCAAGCAATAAAATGGATAAACCTGCACACAATGTAGAAGAAGTAGCATGTTTTCCAACATATTCTATTCTTCCCATAAATGATGTCCATTTAAGGTATGGAAAGGTTCTTAAAAAGGATTCTCTTCCAATTATAGAAGAACCAAATGAGCAAGGAGAACAACCTGAAACATCACAATCTGAAAAACAAATTTAGAAAGGAAAAACTATTATAACTCAAACACCACCGTATCTTGAGAGGCTAGTAGAGCAATAAATTGAAATGAACCTTCCTGAATTTGACATTTTGGATGAATTGAAAAGTGCTTATGTAAAAATTCCTTTATTGAAAGCAATCAAAGAGATACCAATATATGCTAAAACAATAAAGGAATTATGCATTAAGAAAACTGGGAAAAAGAAGAAGGATCCTACTACAATCCAATTCATTGGAAAATTAGCAAGCCTCATGGCAACAAAAACAATAGTAGAAAGATATATTGATCCTAGTATCCCTATGGTTACTACTTCAATAAATTATTTCCTAGTTCCAAACACATTGATAGTTTTGGGAGCCGCTATAAACGTAATGACTATGGAGACAATGAAGTATCTGCATTTAAACAAAATTAGATCAACTTCTACAATCCTAGAGTTAGCATATAGATCTAAAGTTGTACCAGAAGGAATACTAGAAGATATTATAGTCTCTTTGGATTCATGGGAGTATCCTGTTGACTTCCTCATCTTGCAGCCAAAAACAAGTTTGGGAGGACGTCCTTTAATATTAGGTGGACCATGGTTAGCCATAGCAAATTCCTTTATAGGATGCAGATCTAGAAGTATGATTATTGCACATGGAGACGAACGGAAACACATTACACTTTATTCACCTACACAACCACCTTCTTTAGAATCAATTCTTGAAGAACAAGAACATTGTAAGTATAAATCAAGCCTTTGACCTTAGAGAAGAAGAAGAGAAAGAGGATTTAATGGATCTTTTAATCTCATAACCAAATATTTCAGAGCAACTTAGAGAGATTCAATATGAAGCTACGAGTAATGTTTTGAATCAATGTTTTTAGGAAACTTGTACAATCCAATCCTTGTGAAGATCCTTTACAAACATTTTTCCTATAAACCCAATTACCAATTCAACAAAAAAAAAATTGAGATATATCTTGGAAAACATTTGAACATTGGAAACCATTTGCAATCGTCACAAGAACAAGAGGTAATTGAATTATTACAAAAATATTCAAAAGATTTTGCCTGGGATTATACAGATATGCAGGGAATTCATCCCAACAAATGTATCCACCACATATATACAGATGATCAGATTAAACTAGTAAGACAAGCTCAAAGATGAATGAATCCCATGTTGAAATAAATAGTGAAAGACGAACTGTAGAAATTGCTTAAAGTTGGGTTCATCTATCCTATTTTAGATAGTCAATGGGTTTCTCCATTGGCAATTGTACCAAAGAAAAATGAGAAGTGGAGGATATGTGTAGATTACCAGGAATTAAACAAAGAAACATTAAAAGATCATTTTCCGCTACCATTCATTGACCAGGTTCTAGACTCATTAGCTGGAAAGAAATTTTTCTCCTTCCTAGATGGGTTTAGTGGGTATAATCAGATTAGAATAGCAACAGAAGACCAAGACAAACAAAATTCACCTGCCCATGGGGAACTTATGCATATAATGTCTTTCCATTCAAATTATGTAATGCACCTGCAAATTTCCAAAGAGCAGTGGTTGTAATATTTGTTGATCTAATCCACGAATGTGTAGAAGTCTATATGGATGATTTCATAGTATATGGAAACAAATATGACGATTGCTTAAACAATCTTGAGAAAGTTTTAAAACAATGCATAGAAACAAATTTGTCCTTGAGTAATGAAACATGCTACATGATGTTAACAGAAGGCGTAGTTTTGGGACACCATATTTCCTCCTTAGGAATTAAGGTGGATCCATCTAAAATACGAATCATTCTGAATTTAATGCCACCAACAACACAAAAGGAGGTAAGAAGTTTCCTGGGTTATGCAAGTTACTATAGATGATTCATAGAAAACTTTAGTAAAATAGCCCAACCTCTATTCAATTTGTTAGTAAAAGATGTTGAATTCCAATGGACAAATCATTGTCAAAATGCATTTCAAATATTGAAAGAAAAACTATCAATTGCACCCATTCTTCAAGGACCAAAATGGTCTTTGCCATTTCATATTTCAACTGATGCATCTAATACTACTATATGTGCATCACTTGGGCAAAAGGAAAACCTGTTCAATTATGTAATATACTATATAAGTAAAAACTTAACACCTACAGAATTGAACTATACAGTCACAGAAAAAGAAATGTTAGATGTAGTACATGCAGTAAATACATTTAGGCATTATATAATAGGATACCAAGTTTTCATTCATACATACCATTCAACAATCAAATACTTAATGAACAAATCAATCACAAATGGAAGAATAACAAGATGGTTACTGTTAATGCAAGAATTTAACATTACAATTCAAGATCGACTAGGGAAAGACAATCAAGTGGTTGATTTTATTTCGAGATTACATTCACCCATTGATCCAAATCTAGTTGCAAAATACTTTCCAGATGAACATTTGTTTGTAATAACAATAAAAACACCATGGTTTGCAGACAAAGAAAACTCTCTATCTTCTGGAAAGTTTCCAACTCAATTTTCAAAGAAAGAAAAACGAAAAATCACTAAAGAAAGCTCTATATATAGTTGGGTAAATGGCAATCTATTTTATACTGGTTCAGATTTAATAATAAGAAAATATGTGAGAGAAGATGATATATTAGAATTCTTGAAAGCATGTCATGATGAACCGTGTAGTGGTCATTTTGTAGACAAATGAATAGCCTGCAAGGTGCTGCAATTGGGCAACTACTGGCCAGCAATCTTTAAAGACTCCAAGGCTTATGTCAAGCAATTTGATAGTTGCCAAAGATTTGGTAGACCAATAATATCAAATGAGATGCCACTCAAACCACAAGTTCTTATAGAACCATTTGAGCAATGGGCTCTAGATTTTGTGGGACCAATAAATCCACCATCAAATGGAAATAAGTACATCTTGGTATGTACAAATTGTGTAACTGAATGGGTGGAAGCAAAAGCAGTCACAAAGGAAATAGAAAACACATTGGTCACCTTCCTCTTTGAGGAAATACTTGTGAGATATGGCGTGCCTAGACAGATTGTAACTGATTAGGGAGTACAGTTTACTTCAAAACTTGTTTGGGATCTTATAGAAAAGTATAAGATAAAGCACCGGAAATCCACTCCATATCATCCTTAAGCAAATGGACAAGTGGAAGCAACAAATAAAGTCCTAGAAAATATAATGACCAAAATATTATAGCTAAATAGGAAGGACTGGTTAGAAAAGTTAAGAGATGCACTATGGTCATACATAATAACATGGAAAAACACAACTGGGTTTAGTCCCTACCAGTTAGTGTATGGAAAAGAAGTCTTACTTCCCATAGAATTTCAGATACACACATATAAATTGGTAGTAGAACTAGGACTATAATTGTCTAAAGCACAACAATAGAGGATAATGAAATTAAACCTACTAATGAACATTTCCAACAGGCAATAGAAAAAACAACATTGGTACAGCAACAACAAATGAAATGGCACGACAGATTCATCAAGAACAAAACATTTAGTAAAGGAGATTGGGCATTACTATTCAACTCCAAATTGAAAGATTTCAAGGCCAAGTTCACAACACACTGGTTAGGGCCATATGAGATAGAGGAAATATTTGATAATGGAGCATTTCAAATCAAAACAATTGACTAGGAATCTACATCATTTTTGGTAAATGGACATAGGCTGAAAGTTTACAACAGGCCTATCAACATAGAAGAATTCTTGAAACAATTGATACAAGAAACGGAACTAGAAGTAATGGCACAACAGAGCCATGTATCTTCCAGTACTCTAAAAATGATAAGAAACCATTGGAAAATAAATTAGAAGAACTTATCACAAAAGAAGCAGCAAGGATTGGGGGAGTTGTGTAGATCACGAGAGAGGGATCTAGGGTTTCGAATGCATGCCTTCGGCTTTCACTTCCTAGGAAAGAATGGCTTGCTCCGAGCTACCACAGAATGGGATGGAAGCTTGATGCCCGTGTACACATGGTTGATCGAAGACTACAAGCAACAAACGATAGATCTGAAGGGGTGGCTGCAGATCGATGGGAGAGATAAAGCGCCGCGGCACAGTATTAATCACAGCATGTTGAGCGGTGGCGAGGCCTGCGTATGGGCTAGCGATGCTGAGAATCGGGTATACGCCTTCACTCACCCTGATTTCAACGACCTTATATTAGATCGGGTCAAATATTGCAGATACGGGGTGGACCTATCTGATCTGTCTAGATCCAGGCAGAAGATAGGTGGAAATCCATCAGATCTAGAAATCAAATCCGTGAAATTGGATTCGACCAAGGAAGACTCAGCGGATTCGAAGCAAATCTTTATCAGAACAACAGAAGGCGAACACGTTTGTATGCAGATCTGGGAACGGATGAGTGTATTGGAGTTTAAAAAAGAGATTCAGGACAAATTGGGAATTCCTGCTGCATTACAAAATTTATTATTTTCAGGGTTTTGCTTACAAGACCAACACACACTCCAGCACTATAGGGTTGCAAAGGACTCAACCATCATCCTCAATCTACAGCTGCGAGGTGGATCCAAGGGAGCCTCCTCAAAACCTACAGGTACCTACCGCGATGTAGCCAAAGGGAAAGAACCTCCAAAGGGGAAAGAACCTTCAACCGCCAATGAACCCGAGGGCAGTATATCATGGATCAATCGCTAGAGAGTCCCTCTATCTCCCTGAATCTTCCAGAGGTAAATTTCATATTCTCAGATCTACAAAAAAATGTTGTTATATGTAGATTCAACGGCTTTTGGCCTAGAACTGACGCACTATACCAATGGATCCACACGGTCTGGACAAAAAAATGCCAAATAAAACTATGCTCCAAGGGTTTCTTCATAGTAACCTTCCTCTTAGAAGAAGAAAAGGAAAAAATCCTCAAACAGGGGCCATGGTTCTGGGGTAGTGCTGGACTTTTTGTAACCCCATGGTTCCCGAAGTTTGATGCCAACGCTATGGTGGTATCAAGGATGCCAGTATGGATCAGGCTACATAATCTCCCGATACATTTTTGGCACTTTAAGGCCTTAACAGTTATTGGGAATACTCTTGGGAAATTGTTAAAGATTGATACAGAGAGACATATAAAGGGAATCTTAACATTTTCTAGAATTTGTGTTGAGGTAGATCTCAGCCAAGGTTTGCCGGAAAGCATCATTCTGAACTTCAACAACTCACAGTGGAAACAATCCTTTGACTATGAGAGTACAACATTCAGATGCATGGGATGTCAATAAATAGGCCACTTGTACAATGCCTGCAAAAGACCCAACAAGAGCAACCCACAACAAAGGAAGTCCAAAGGATGGAAAAATGTAGATGAGGTCATAAAGAAGAGGGTCCCGGACAAGAAAGTCCCACCGAAATCAGAAGATGAAGAATCGGAAGCAGAAGAGGACGATATCATCATAGAGGAAGCTGAAAAAGGGAATCAGAAGGAAAACACTTCAGACAACAAGGCTCCACAGTCTCATCCAAATCTGGCAGAGAAGACAAACGATGACCAGAACATGGGAGGGACAAAGTAGCACCACCAATCAGACACATCAGACTCAGACAAGGAAATAGGCCAGCAGAAAGATGAAACCCAGTTAGTCATAGCCATGATTGAGCCCTCCCAAGGCGAGTGGCGCAAGGTTGAAAAGAAAAAAGGAAGAAAAACTTGAAACATACATATGTAGTTTCAGTTTTTCTTGCTTTCTTTTCTTTCCTTTCCTCTTTCTCTTTTCTCTGATCTTCTTTCTTTGCACGTTAGGTGCTGTGGAACTGGAGCCCTTTGGGCAGCATATGGAATGCATCATGCATCTGCAAATTGTAACTTTTCATTTCTATTTTAATAAAAGGTTACAAATTTTTCCACTGGAAAAAATCTTCCAGTACTCCAGAAGAATAAAAAAAACAAATAATATTATAATATATATATATATATCATAAAAAAATAAATAAATAAAAAGTTTTTTAGTGAAAACCAAGTAACTGGCACTAAGCAAACAAGAATTCATAGAGGAAAACCAACTCGTTTTGGACTGTATGAATTCACACTTTCTTGTTCTACATTTATAACAACTCTGTTTTGTAAAAATTCCTCCACAGAAGCAAGACTTGAGGACAAGTCATTATATAAGCAAGGGGGAAGGTCACACAAGAAACTTAGTTGTGCAGTTGAATTGACGATGGAACTTGTATTGTTCATAGTTTGGACCTGAAATATTTTTGCAACCAATGTCAGTTGGGACCTGAAATATTTTTTTAATTGATGACAGTTAGGGACCTGAAATGTAAGAAAACAACATGTATATATTACATGAACTTGAAATGTTAAAATATCATGTATACATCGCATGACAGTAGGGACCTGAGTTATTATGAAACAATTGCAGAGGGACCTGAACGACAACTGGCAATCCAAGAACCAAAATCAATAAAGAATGATAGAACATGAAGCAGAAATAAACTCTATATTTCAATCTATCTAAGACATTTGATCAAAATACCTCATCCAATAATGTCAAAGAACAACAGACATCATCCAATATTGTCAAGGAAGTACAAGTATAGTAAGTACACAATTTTTCTCTTGTAAATTCAATTTTTTTAAAGGAATTTTTAGTCTTTTTTAAAATTGAGATTAGTACCTGAGTGTATATTTTCCATTCATTACATTACCTCCACCCATTATCCTAAGTATCATCTTAAATTTATTTATGTACATCCTATAACCCTCATATTGCATAACCTATGTACATCATATATTCATTTCATAACCTTAACCCTAAGTCTATAACTCTAAGTATTTTTCCTCAAAGCAAAAGGGATTAAAAAGAATGCAATGAGATGGAACGTGCACAAACAAATCAAACATTAATACCATGGAGATAATTTTAAACATGACCTAGGTGGTCATTTTAAAATTATAAGATATATTGTATAACAAAAAGATATGTGCATTATGAAATATGTTCCAAGAAATGCAAAACCGAAATGATCAAAGTAATAACCTTGTCATAGCGCATAGAGAAATGATATTAGTACTATATGCATGGTGTAAGTTATAATGGCAAATATTAAATGATAAGCAAGCATATGGTAACACGACGAGGGTAAGGTTATTATCATTTCAATAAATAGCAAACATGCACATTATGTAAGCCATTAAATTGAAATGATTTATGAGAGTATGGTTTATATATGCAATGAAAAGTGAAGAATGATGAATATAAGCAGTTGTGGGTAGTGGCGAAGATGTAAAGTGAAGTCGTGAATCATGCAATCAATGGTGTAAGGTTGTTATTGGTGTGGCTAAAAATACACCAAGCCATATGGCCGATGCTAATGTATTGAAAACCCAATGCAAACTTTAATGAACTCATGCAAGCGAATGTTGTAGTGCATAATACGTTCAACTGACAGAGGAATGGTGCATTGGCATATGAGAGGACAACCACGACTAGTACATTGGCAAGCAGAAGGATGGCCATGACCAAATTGAAAAACACTGACTACAATAAAATGAAGGAATGAGGAATTTGAATGATGAAATGTATAGTCTAGAAAATATCATTGCAAATAGATCCATAAGTGGCGGTTGGTCAAAGGGAAAACCATGATGGCATCATCCAATAGAAAGTGTTTACGGCTTATAGTCAAAGCACGGTAAACAAATAGAAAAATTCAAGAAAAAAAACTCTTTCAAAAAATAAACCTCTGAGCGCTTATTAGACCATTCTCAAAACCATTTCACCATTACCATTCTAAATTTGTTTCCATCGTAGCCATTGAAGTCTCAGGAGAATAGTAGCAACAGGTTGAGAGTGTTAAAATGCTTTGAGAGTAGAGGTAAGGGTAGAAATAGAACGCTAAAGCCGTGGAGAGATAAGTAGGGTAAATCTACGGAGGAAGTGCAAGTTAGTTGCCAAAAATCTCAAGGAAAACTTAAGGTAATCCAAGATCTGATTCATTTCTATTTGGATGAGGATTGTAGAGGAAATGTCGAGATCCCTGTCGCCAAATGTTTTGTTAAGACTCCTTGTCATCTAATGAATTTTTCTATTTATGCCACCAGTAATTAAACTGAGGCGTTCAAAATGCAGATTGAATGAGTTAAGGATAACATGGAGTGTAGCTAAGAGGTCCATGAGTCAAGCATTCAAAACCATTCAACAAGCAACCATGTATACTCAGAAAAGTCACCAAGTCTTCAGTCAAAACAGAGGTTTATAAATGAAGTTCAAATGCAAAAACAGTGGGTTAATAAAACTGTGACATAGTTGAAGAAAAATGTTTTGTTAATTATAGGAGGTAGCAAAACGAAACGAACTCAATTGTGCATGATAAATCTTCCACAAGAATTCAAAACAGAGTCTATTCATAAATGTTAATTTCAAGAGATAAGGATTTTGTGTATGACTAAAACGTGTAGACTTTGTAAAACGAATAGCCAACTCATTTTACAAATACACCTATACATATGTCTTTATGATCAAACAGTATGATAAATAACCAAGTTTTAGTTTGATGCATGAAGGAATGGGTTGATAAAAACAGAGTATTGGGTTAAAGTTTGAAGATTTGGGTCCATATTTGCGCGCATTGACTATCATGTGTTGATCGCATCAATAGTGCAATGGTTTATATGAGTCATTTGAATAGTGAGCAGAGAAGCTTTATATGTTGATTATATGACTGATGCAGTGTTGTATATTGGCTCTCGATTGTATAAACAATGAAGTGTTGGAGATTGGTTATTGAATAGTAGTGTATCCTAATGATTGAGCAGAAAAGTATTGTATGATGATTTACACATAGAGCCTCAATTCGAACTCAGTGAAAAGCATTATTTCTTGAAATTATATTAAGAAAAACAAAAATTATAACATGATTTTTGTTTCCTTATATATTTCTATTTCAAAACAGAGTTTTCAGAGATGTATAAGGGAGAATGTTTGATTTCATGAACAAAACAGGGTATTGAAATAGAGATAGTGTTGCTGCAAAGAAAGAGACAGTGGCCAAAATCATTTAATTTAACTGTTGAAGAGGGTAGGTAAGCTTCTATGAACTAAACCAGAAAAGATTTATTTTATGAATCAGTACTTGTTAATTATCATTATAGAGGATGAAGTTAATGAAAACAAAAGCTTATATTCAATGGTTTACAGAGACAATGAAAACAAGGATAGAGCCAAGATTCCAAATAGAAAACTGGAGGAAAGAAACAATAGAGAAGCTATATCGAGCACAACTCGTAGGTTTCTTGAAAATATTTAGTGGCCACAGTGAAGAAGTAACAAGGGAATTTATAAACAATTACACTCAGGAACAAACAAGGGTAGGAAACATAATAATTCCCATGACTCAGGAATTCCTTTCACAAGCACTGGACCTCCCGATGATAGGAGAGAATTACCATAAGGGTTTGCATTTCAGGGAGAAAGCATGGACTTTCTTCCTTGAAAAGAATAGAAAGGGAACATTTGACAGGGCCAAAGGTATACCGAGGGAGTGGTTAAATGAACCATGGGGAGAACTGGTTTTAATTATACAAAAATTCCTCACATGTGATAGGGGATACAATGTTGCACATCTGTATCACATCAGACTCCTACAACACATTAAGGGAGATGTTAAGATTAATTTGCCATATTTCCTCTTTAGGAGCCTACTAAAGATGATAGAGTCAGTCAAACATGAACGTAATCCAAGAGAAGCACAAATTTATCAGCAGGGGTTGATAAAAAGCTTGGTAGAATATTAGGTAAGATCACAAGGGATGATTTGGAGGGAGTTCTTTAGCAAAAACCAGTATAATGAACAGGTCATTGAGGAAGAAAACAAGGTAGAGCAGGAAACCAGGGGGATGATGAGCTCACCTTTTTGTCCGAGAACTAGAACCAAAAATCAAAAAAATACAATCATGCATGAAAGTGAAATATCCATCATGTCCATTCCTAGGAGGTTTAGGAACAAGAGTCTAGTTGAGATAAATAGCAAGGAAAAAGAAGTACAAATAGTAGACACATGTTCAAGAGAAAAACAGGCAAAGGATAATATTGAGAAAGAAGTATTGGAGAAATATTCCTACTATGGTGATGTAGCAGCAACATCATTTGTGAAAAACACACAAGAGCTTGAAAAGGAATTACATTTGAGAAAAATTAGAGAGTTAACAAACCAACTGGAAATAAACAAAATTTTGGAAAAGAATTTGAAAGAAGAAAAGAAAAGAAGTAAAAAGAATAACGCTAATTTGGTTAAAGAAAATGAAAATTTAACTGAAGAAATAGGAAGGTTAAAAAGAAAGAATGATCTAATTTGCAAGCAGTCATTTAAATGGCTCAAGGAGAAGAACATGTGGAAAGCTAAATATGAGAAGTAGAAAGTTAAGGCCACTTTATATAGAGAAGAAGATGATACAGGAATGGACTATTTGATAAAATCAACACACCAAGAAGCATCAGGGTCTAGAACTACATCCACAGTAGGGGTCAGGAGATCAAAAAGGAAGCAGCAAGCATGAGGACATGCTTGATGATCATCAAGGGGGAGATGTTGGCTCTCAATTTTGGTCTATTTTCGCTTGAGGGAACTTACTTAATTCATATATTTTCCATCTATTTTTCACTATATCTATCGCATTTTGATGTATTTCATGTATATTCAAGTATTTAATTTTAATGTTGCAAATTATAAAGTTTTTATGAAAATTTGATTTCAACTGCAAATTTTGTCAGATTCAGAAATTCTTGTAATAGCTATATGTCTGTAGAACACTTGGGCTTGAGTTAGATGCATAGATGGACAGCTTGGGAACTAGGACTAAACTAATTCCACTTGGTTCAGTCAGAACAAGATTTATTAAGCCTAGTCAAGGCTGGTAAAACATGACTAGTCACCTAGAAAATCCCTAGGAAATAGGGTAGTTTTGAGATTTTATGGGATTGACCATATTTCTTGGGATGGATTGAATGAGTTCGACTTAGATAGGTGGATATGTGTAGATATAATTTTTAAAGATATTATAGATTAGTTTTTTCACAAAGCTTCTATTTAAGCCAAGACTTTGATGTCTTATGATATGTAACTTTTATATAATTTTATATTGAGACATTTGGATTTTGGAGATTAATTTGAAGAAATTGTTCTAGTTTAACTTTGTTGTTCATTGATATGGATGAGTGACTGAAACTTCAACTTTTGATATCAACTTCAAGTGTGCAAAGCAAGGATGGAGGGTCCCCACTCCAAGCTAAGTACACTTTATTGTTAGACTAGCTCATTTTCCGTAAACTGGTTATCTTAGAACTTGTTTATGTATTTTGTTTCAGATTTTCTTATGAATTGACGTGTGATTGGATGTTATTTTGTTTATCACTTTAGTAAGATGGAATAAAAGAGTTTTCAAGTTGAATTCTCCTTCTATTAAATTGATAGATCAAAACTAGGCTTCTCTTTTGTTACATGCAAGCAAATTTTCTTATGTATTTCTACTTTTCAAATAATAGCATAATGATAAATGAATTATGATGGAAATTACCCAAATATCTCTTAAGTTAAGAGTCTCCTTCATTGTTGATTTATGCATCTTAAGCTATTTTTAATTCATGGTTTCTGATTTCTATTCATCAAGTAATAATCGAGAGAGAAGAACACAATTGGATCTCTTAAGTTAAGAGCCACTTCATCTTTCCTTAATTGCAAAAGTGAATTAGAAATTGTTAATGTAGGTTTATATTTATAATATGCACTTCTTTATTTTTTAAACAGCTCATCTTTTAAGCTTGACTGTATCCGGTATCCATATATTGTGGACTTGCCTCCAAGTTTTATACACATGGATTGATAAAGAATACTTGTGTTAATTTGTGTGAATAAATTAGCTCAACAGACACATCATCACTAAAGACGGTATTACCGTAGATCCGGAAAATATAAGAACCATTATGGAATGGCCAATATCAAAGCATGTAGCCGACATAAGATCATTTATGGGCTTAGCATGATACTATCGAAGATTTGTGGAGGGTTTCTCCCGCATAGCCTATCCTATCACCTCTCTACAAAAGAAAGGCAAAGCATTCCAATGGACCCTCGATTGTCAAAGGAGCTTTAACCAACTCAAGCATATTCTTACCACAACACCAATTCTGAGCATTGCTAATCCTAATAAGGAATATGTGGTTTGCACCGATTTGAGTAAGGAAGGAGTGGGTGGCATATTAATGCAAGAAGGGACAACAATTACCTATGAATCTAGGAAACTTGATTATGAGAAAAGGTACTCAGCTTATGACTTGGAGTTAACTGCAGCCATTCTCGCCTTAAAAATGTGGTGGCATTACTTTTTAGATAAGAAGTTCTTGTTAGTGACTAATCACCATAGTATGATAAACTATTTCAAGCAACCAACTTTAAATGCCAGAAAATCTCATTGGGCAGATTACCTGAGTGAATTCAACTTTGAAATTAAACATTTAAAGGGAAAGGAAAATTGGGTGGTAGATGCCTTAAGCCAGAAGGTAAATTGTTTATACAAAATTTCTTTTAGTGAACCATGAACCACAATTTTTGGGTAGATCCAAGAATTAGTCATGCAAGATCCATTATATAAACATTTATGGCGGAAAGCAAAAATTATTAACATCCATGAACAACAAATGGGTTATGATATAAATGCAGAAAATTTATTTACTTTTAAGAAAAGGATATCTGTACCTAACCAACAACACCTTAAAAATCTCATTCTTGATGAATACCATAAGATTCCTTATGCAGGCCATCCCGGGTACCAGAAAATGATTTCTGCCCTACGGAAATAATTTTTCTAGCCTAGCATGAAGAAAAAAGTGGCAGAATATTTAGCCAAATGCTTGAAATGCCAACAAGTGAAAGTTGAGCATCAACTTCCAGTAGGGTTACTTCACCCTCTACCTATCCCAGAATGGAAATGAGAAACCATATCTATATATTTTATTACTGGGTTTCCTAAATTGAGGAAGAAAAATGACTCCATCATGGTGGTGGCGGACAAATTGAGCAAATCTGCTCATTTTATATATGTTCAATCAACTTATAAAGTAGTCCAAATTGCTAACATTTTTATGCGAAACATTTTTTAACTGCACAGAATCCCTAAGATGGTTATTTCTGACCAAGATGTAAAATTTACACCAGCCTTCTAGAAAGCGTTCTTTGAAGGGTTGGGCACACAACTACACTTTAGTACAGCTTACCATCCACAAATAGATGGGCAAACTGAAAGGGTAAACCAAGTTGTTGAAGACATGCTGCGGATGTATGTAATGCAATAGCTCACAAAATGGGAAGATTATTTACATCTAGTGGAGTTCGCATATAACAATGGGTACGATGCATCTCTTCAAATGAGCCCCTTTGAAGTTTTATATGGAGATAAGTGTGGAACACCTTTAAGTTGGAGTGGACTAGAGGAAAATCTATTACTAGGGATGGACATGTTGGAGGAAATGGTGAAAAAAGTACAAATTAATTTAAAAGCTTCTCAAGACCAGCAAAAGAATTTTTCCGATCAGAAGCAGAGTTTCCGAGAATTCTAGGTGGGAGATCATGTCTACACTCAAGTGTGAGCCAAGAAAAGCACCTTACAATAGGTTGGGTGTGCTAACTAGCACCCCGATATTGCGGTTAGTTTCAAATCCTAGCTTGAATAGGATCGGTGGCTTATAAACTTGCCTTACCCAGTCATATCCATGTACACAATGTTTTTCATGTCTCTCTACTTAAGCAATATGTATATGATGCTAATCACATAATCCAATGGAGAGATATCCAAGTAAGATGTATACATATATATGAAAGTATACTTTACAGATTGTTTTAAATAGCTAGTTAATGACTTAACATTTTTTTGGAATGTTCAGGTTGAACTAGAAGTCGAGTTCTTGGTCGAAATTTTGGCTATACTAGTTTAAAGAGAAGTAATTATGCAGAAACGAGTTATCACCTAGGTTAAGTTGCAATGGCAACACTACGAGCCATAAGAGACCGCCTGGGAAGATGAGTAGGTAATGAGAGAAAACTTTCCAGATTTATTTGTAGGAGGAGAACAAAAGACGATGTTCCATTTTAGGGGGGGAAGATGTAATATCCCCCATTAATGTAAAATTTTATTTTAATTTTACTGCAACCAAACAAACTATTGGTATTTGAATTATTGAAGGATAAAATTTTCAGTTATGGTAAATATTATTCTTTTACTAGCTAATTAGTTATGGAAACAACTATCTGTTGCAAAACTAAATCCTAGAGTATTTTTACAAAAAATGATCAAGAGGATGGGGATCTAAGATCAAGAAGAAGAGAGTTGTGCTGAAAGGTTAGAAATTCTTGAATGGCTGGTGGGATCCAGTATTGTAGCAATAATGTTGCAACTCCTGGAACTCCCTTCTTTACTTTTATCAACCTAGTAGTTCGTAGCAAACTTGGAAGCGACGGTGCTATATGCATAAGTACTAGCTCTTGCCACAGGCTGTCCCATGATCTGCTGGCACAAGTCCTCTAATAGATTAAGCCAACTTCTATGAGCTCTTAGAAGAAGCTTTTAACTATGATGGATGAAATTTAACTCAACAGAGGCTAATCTACTTACAAAAAGAAGCGGAAGGCTGAAAGGAAATGTGAACCCTAGCAAACCCTAATTTTACCGACTAACCCTACTGGTGCAAGAAAAGGGATGAAAGCTGTAGAAATGGATGCCATAGACTCTCGGAAAGGTAAAGTGCATGTGACTAAGCTACTTCTGAAGCGAAATCTATAAAGGAACATCTTTTTGTACTCTTGAGTAATCTTGTAGAATTATTATGCATGTGCTTTAATTGTTTTTTACTGTGCAAAGGTTGACTGGTGAAAATAAATGGGGTAGGCACTTGCAGTAGGTTGGGAAGGTGAGAAGAGGGCCTAAGGGGTCCCTATCACCCTTCCAGAGAGTTTCACAATGTTTAGATCTCGAAAAATTGCTCTCATGATCTTCTACAAGAAGTCTGCAGGGGTTCTACAAGATGTTCCGAAAGAGGATTTTGGAGGGTTGATGGAGGAAAAATAATGGAAAAGTGGAAATCGAGGTTGGATGAGGATGTGAAGGGGTCTAGGACTAGGTGAATGAAGCTCAGAACTGATGAAGGTGGTTGGATTTGTTCAAGGATGGCGAGATCAATGTTGCACAAACATGTAAAAATTAGGGCAAGGTGAGAAAATGTGGTGAATGAAGGGAAGGGATCTGAGTTAGGGGGTTGGAGCAGATTATCTGATGGAGGAAGGGTAGGCAGGGAGGTACCACAAGTGTTCTACACACTATTTTCCAAGACTGATCAACAAAGACTAGGAAAACCCAAGATCTAGCTATTTTGACCTACTTTGACCTAAAAACCAGAAACATGACGAACATAAGCTTATTGGTAGAAAATTATGCAATATAACTAAGAAAAATAGCAAGAATGGATTCTAAACATGCAAGTACAATTGATATCAACTTTCTTAACTAAAAATATAATACTAGCAATTGCTTGAAGAGGCAAAAACAATGCTTTTGTGGCAGCAAGTATGCCTTGGTCTCGGCTCATGGTCCCAAGGAGGGAGAGATGAGATCAAGGATTGCTTGGTGGCCTCTTTGTATGTTTTTTCCTTTACAAAACTACCAAATCAACCTAAAGCATCAAAAGTTATCTCAATCATCAAAAATGACATAAGTAACAAAGCAAGATTTTAATCTAAATAGCAAAAATTATTCTAGGAATGCAGTAAAAAACATATAGAAGTACACCAAGGAGGTACTGACACTTGCATTGGTCCCAACCCCAAGGGCTATAGCCTCCTAAGAGAAGCTCAGAGCTGATGCAAAGTGAAACTGACCTCAATTACTCAAAATATAACCATGTCATAAAAAATTTTACAGCAAAAGCTCGAAAATGAGTTGAAAGGCAGAGCAGCACTAAAGTACAAAAGTAAAATTGTTCAAGAGCTAAACTAACAAGGCTAGAAGATTTCCTACTTATGCACCATGAAGAACTACAACAACCCTCCTTAACTCAAGGATCTTGGTTGCTCAAAACTGCAAGTAATCAGCCACTTCACAAAGCTACTCGACTGCCCATGGAAATCATCTTTGGTGGGTTGCTGAAATTTGAGTTGATGGTGGAGAACTCTAGGAAGGGGCCATTTAGTGAAGGAGACACCCTTCCTATTAATCCTTAGCCTTTTTCCCTCATATGTGGCTGTCAGCTGGCTCAGAAATGCTTGACCTTGGTCCAAAAGATGTCCAAAAATCTACAATAAGCACGTATTAGACTTCATGGTAAAGTGACTATTCTCATTCATTCAATTAACATAAATATACTCAAAAGCATGCATAAACTATGAATAATGGTGGATTAATCGAGAATAATAGGAAAAATGAGCCCAATAAGTTACCCATTTTTGGGGCTCATCATCACCCTCCTGCTAAATGGGTTTCTCATCCCCTGAGCAACTAATCCAACTCCTCATCTTTGACTGCTTTGACTACCTCTCTAACATCCCAGGCTTCTGAGGTGGTGTCCTCCTCTCAGTCAGGAAACCCTACCTTTCCCTCTACTTCCTCCCATTTCTTGTGCTTCTCTTCTTCTTTGACCCCCTCTGGCGGTCCTAAAAATAAGGGAGGACTAAACTTTAGGCCGATCTAGTTGGCCTGCAGATTTTGCATTGACTGTTTATAGAGTGGTACTCTTACCAAGGCCTCCCTCATCCTTATTGGGGAGTTGTATTCTCTTATTTTCAGACTGTGGGACAGTGTGTTCCATCTCCTTGTGCAAGCATGAATGCAGGTATCCCCCAATAGTCTTTCCATGTCCTCAAAGTGAGCAATGGCCTAAGCTTGTCTTTCAATGTAATCTGGGAGAACCTGAGGGTTGTTGGCCAGGTGTTGATGGGCATATATTAAAGCTGAGGGATCCTCTGGTTCTACCCTGATCATGAGTGGCTCACTTAGCTCCTTATTCATAATATTCTGAATCTCTGTTGCCCTCTTTTCGTCATGATTTAACTAAGAGGCCATGGCCATAAGTTGCACATCTCCCAATGCAGCATTGGGGTCCCACAAGTTCATCTTTGGAAGGGCCAAGTTGTGTAAATAGAATTATGATAACTTGGCCTTATCTTCTATTGAGCTACTATCACACAAAGCCATGAATTGATGGTAATTATGAAATGGAATGGTGCCCCTTTGGGCCAAGGTGTTAATTTGAAATTAAAACCATTGATATTTAAGGTATAAGGCATATGACTTAGCAAGTTTCCTACATTGTAAGGCTTCTATTGCCCAGCTGGCCATGCAGGCCAGTTGGGCTTCTTTCTCTTGTACTTGTTGCTTTAAAAACTGTATTTCTTCTGCTGCCTGTGACTCCTTTTCCTATAGCAGTTTTTTTAGTGTCTCAACCTCAACCTATAGCTTGTCCTCTCTCTACTGTCCATCAGATGTTTTCTTGTCTACTGGAGGCCCTTCTTGCAACTGTTGTTCTCCCAAAATGGAGGGTATATCTTCCTTATGACTTCCCTGTAGCTGTAATTGTTGTTTCAGTAGCTCATTCTCCTCTTGTAGTTTGGCCCTTTGACTACTTTCCACGTGCCTCACCATGGCCAATTCTTTTTTTGATTCCTTGAGTTGTTCTTCCAGGTGGCCTATGTCTGCCACACCCTTGGATTTGGCAATCCTCATCCAAGTGTGAACCCTAACCCTTTCTTGTTCTAATGCAAAGAAGAGTGGCACCATAAACTTCTGGGGAATGATCTTCCTAGCTTCTAACAGGTTGTAGTATGAGCCCAAGCTAGGCTGAGGGCTTGGTTCTAGTATCTCCTCGGTTTTTTCTTCTCCCGATGATTGTTTGGTCGTCTTTCCTCCAATTTCTTGGTCTCCTTTAACTTAGCTAGAGTTTCCTATAGAGATGTCTCAGCTTCCTGTAGAGTTGTCTTTGAGTCCATCATCCTAATTCTCTCTCTCCAGGTGGAGGTTTTTGGGCATCCTCGTTCATAGGTGATAGATATATTTGAAGGAGACTCTTCTTCTGGTTTAGTTGTTGTCTCCTCAATGACAACTGGCTCCTTTAACTGTGGTTGGGGTCTGCCCACTTTGATCCTTGTGCTTCTCCTTGCTTTAAAGTACATGGAGGTTTGACTCTTTCTCTTCCCTTTTTGTTTTGGAGGTGTGCTTAAGGAAGAAAGCACAACTGCTACCTCCCTTGCCAATATCTCAAGTGATTTCTCCTCTTGTTGTTCTTTTTCCTTGCTTCCTGTAGAAATCCCTGTGTCAATTGTTTCTGTGTGTGTTTCTGAGATCTTAGGGTGTGTATTTTCCTTTTGTTTTTATGTGCCTTCTTTGGCTATGGTAGCCTTTATTTGGGATTTTTCAACCTTCTCTTTCCTACTCTCATCCTCTTTTCCCTTGCTGTTTTTGCTGTTGTTTCTTCCTCTATTTTAGGCTCAGCAATATGGCCCATTTCCCCTTTTTCTTTCTATTCTTTCTGTGCTTGAATGTCCTGTGTTCCTTCACCATTGGTTTTCTCACCTTCTTCAGTGTGTTCTCCCTCCTCACTGCTGGATGGGGTGATGTTTTCGGCCAAAATTCTAGTATTGTCATCCCTGGACATGTTTATGAAGATTTCCCAAGATATGGGAACAATGTAGGTGTGAAAAGCATCCTCCACCAATAGTTTGATGAGTCCATGATGGGCCAACTGATCTGGGATCCCTTCATTTAACTTTGTACCACATTCAATTAGTGACTGAAGAAGGAAATAGGGGATGCTTAGTTTCTTTGCTGGAGGCAAGTCAATCCCATGCCGTAGTTCACAAAGCAACCTGAAATGATAACCATAGATGATGCTAAACCTCCCTTCACACGTGATGTACTTCATAATTTGGAAAATGACTTCACTCTAGAGAGGAGGCAAGATGGTTCTTCTAACCCCATTTTTTTCTTCTACAAGATGCTCCCCGGGTAGAAAGAATGTTTTCTTAGCAACTGGCCAATGAACTCTCTTCTTTGCTCCAAGGGAGCCCCAATGGTAGACCAGTAACTCGACTGATGAGCTCAGGGGTAAGTTCTAGGGTCAAACCCCTAAAACTAACTGTGGCATGTGTCTTTGATTGTGGTCTCAGGGACATTTAAAACTCCTCAGTTATCTCCTCATCATGACCCTGAATTTTGTCAAAGAAGGATATCCAATTTGCTCGGGTGAAAAGGTCCACCACCTCAGGATGCTCGTGCAATTTTATAGAGTCAGAGAGTTCTTTCCTTATGAATCCTCATGGCATGGTGAGAGTGTTCTTTTTATGTTTTAATCAGAGAAGGAAATGCTCAGGCAACCAAACAGTCAATCTGAAATAGAGGATGGCTGAATTTGGCTTCCCTTGAACCAAAGAAGAAATTTCTCACGTGTCCAATATCAACTAGCAACAATTCCCTTGTTTTAAGACTGTTGTCACCTAGAACTCGACTATCTGTTTATGAAAGGAAGAATTTTGTTTTTACAGACAGAGCACAAGGATCAGGTTCTCTTCTCAGCACATAGACAGATATGCAAATTCATTTTTTTTTTTCTACAAACACAGAGGTTGGCCTCCACCGTTGCATATATCTTCCCTAAAGGAGAATTTAAAAGGGAAATGTGGAGGAGATTTTTGATGCAGGAAAATTGGGGAAACTCAGTGCAATATGCAGGAAAACGCTTTACTTCCACTAAACAAATACACTTTTCCTCTAATTTTCCAATATGATGCCATTCAATTCGCCACCTTGCACAAACACACCATGCATGGAGGAGTTTTTTCGAGCCTACCTTGTTTGGACTTCCAAATTTAATGGAAATCCTAAGTTTTCCTACTTTGTAAAGTTGTTCTACCTTTCCTGTAGAACCCTTCCTGTAGAAGGCCTCTAGTTCCTGTAGAATGACACTGTGTTTCTGAGCAAGCCCAATACATGGGAGATTTTTGAAAATAGGCAGAAGAACTAGTGGAGGACGACTAGTTAACAGTTTTTGGAAGCGGTGGACGCGTACTCCAGTCGAGGATGTTGTGAGTGTAGAATGAACAGATGGTGGTGCATGTTTTAGCTGGGCATATTTTAACTGTGGTGTGATTCGTGGTGAGGGGATGAAGTGACCGGATTGGACCATTGATCTAACGTCACAGCCATAATGCTTCTGTGTGTTTCTGACTGCCATCAACTCCCCTCTATCGTTATCTTCGCCACCACTACTAGTCCCGACGATTTCTCCCTGAATGGACACTCCCCACATGCTGGTTGCACATCTCGTCAGCAATTTTGAATGTAACGGGGCTCGTTTGGATCCCACATGGATATTAACTGGTCGAGGGTGGCTAGTTGACTCGCCACTGATTCCACTCAATATGAACCATACCCATATGCATGCAGCTTTTAAAAATTAATTTATGCAATTGATGAATGAGTTTAGGCACTTACTTGTGGGGTCACGCCCGTGTTATGTAGACTTCAAGTTTTGTAACCCATTCCTTTGTTTGTTGTTGCCTCATGCACAAGTTTTGGAACCCATTCCTTCATTTGTTGTTGCTGCATGCACGTGTTTTGGAACCCATTCCTTCGTCTGCTATTACTACATGCACACTGTATGCTTGGCTTCAGTTGCTGCTAATATTCTTACATTCAAGAAGAGCCCTTTGCATGTTTCTTTTTCCATTCTTGGTTGGCCCTGTCTCCAGAGTATGTCTTCCAGAGGGATCAACTACTACAGGATTCCTATAGGATGTCCTGTAGCTGCTTCTCCTCCTAGAATTCAAGCTAGAATGAGTAGGGCTATACTGCTGATGAGGGTTTCGGCTAATGAGGAGTCTAGATGGAGATTGACAGGTATGGTGAGTGAGAAATTGTTGTTTGATCTGTCAATAAAAATTTTTGCTAGCCATATGAAGAAACAGGGTTTTTTTTTGTGACTGTGCAGGAACAAATAAAAGGATGAGTGCAACGAAGGCGTAAAGAGATGGAAGAGGGTGACATATGGTGATGGAAGGACACAGGGATGTTTGCAAGCCTCATAGGCAGATTCCCAACCTTCAGATTCTCTTCCAAGATCAATTATGGCTTGTCTGTAGGTTCTATAGGATCTTCTTGTAGAAGACACAGAACTTCCTCTGGAAGGTGAAATCTTAACCCAAATGAGATCAAATGTTAGGAAAGGGTAGTGGTCATGGAGGAATTGTTTGTGAGGGATGCTTGCAGCCTGGTACTGGCATCTATCCTTGTTTTGTGCTATCCTCCTAGCCTACAATGTTCTCCCTACAACCTGCAGTTATTCAACAGACATTAGGTTTATTTTCTATTTTTTCTTCTTTCTTGAGAGAGAGAGAGAGAGAGAGAGACAATTGGGGCGCCTCCAAGAGGTTTTCACCCTCACTGTCTACCCTGGGCGCCTCTAAGAGGTTTTCGCCCAAGGATCTTTTTATTCCTTTTTTTTTTATGCTCAAGGTGTTGGTGGAGTGGAGATAGGGTCCTGCTCCACTACCAGCACTGATTTATCCAGAGTTTCAATGAACTCCTACCTAGAAAGGGGCTTCCTGTAGATTTTCAATCGATGCCCATTGACGAGCATGAGGATGGCTTCTTCATCAATGATCCTGATAAGGACTGAACCATTTTCATTACATTTCTCCACTGGATATAGTACCAACCACCTTGTCCTTAGCTTCCCTTTCAAATCCTTGTATCTTGAGTCAATAATAGCACCCAATCTCTTGGCTGAAATTGCTTTTCATTAAGGTGCCAATCATGCCATATCTTTCTTTGCAGTTGAACCACCTCTGAGTGGAGGAGGGCCTGCATTCTCTATTCATCTAATCCATTCAACTATAGTAATCTTTCCTGTTGTGCATGGTTGACATCTAGGTCCAGCTAAGCTGCCAACCTCAATGTGTTGTACTTGAATTCTATGGACAACAAAGCCTTCTTCCCGTAGACCAGCTCATAAGGTGTAAAACCTGTTGTAGTTTTCCAAGTGGTGTTGTAGGCCCAGGTGACCTCAACCAAGCGATATGCCCAATATTTTCTATTGCTGCTCACCACTTTAGTCAAAATCTCTTCCAAAGCTCGGTTAGTGACTTCCACCTGCCCATTTTCTTACAGATGATAAGGGGTGGAAGTTATGTGCTTAATCTTGTGATGAGTGAGTAGGTCTTCAATTAGGTTAGAGGTAAACTAAATTTCTTGATCTGTGACTAATTCTTTTGGGTAGCCAAACTTGTAGAAGATATTTTCCCTCAAAAACTTAGCCACTTTTCTTTTGTCGCTGCCTTAATTGCCTTTGTTTCCACCCACTTTGTCAGGTAGTTCATGCACACAATGATGTAAGACTTTTTTTTTGAAGGAGGGTTGATAGGACCCACAAAGTCCATGCCCCACTTCTCAAATGGTTCGAAAGTCACTTGAGGTTGGAGGGGCATTTCATCCCTCGGAGTCGGTTTCCCCATCCTTTGACATCGATCACACTAGCTGATGTATCTTCTGACATCTTGATGGAGAGTGGGCCAACTCTAGCCTGCCTGTAGAATTTTGAAGGCAGTCCTTTTTGCTGCAAAGTGGTCTCCATAGGGTCTATCATGATAGGTCAGGAGGATGTCAAAAACTTCATCCTCCCTAACAAAACACCTCAAAATCTGATCTGGGCCAAGTTTAAATAGGTTTCCCCCAATCCAAATGAATGGGACACTTTTCCTCACGATCTTGCTCTTCTCCTCTGAGGATAGGTGTGGAGGGAACTGTGTTGAAACCAAGTAATTTGCTCTATCAGCAAACCATGGAGACAATACTAAAATAGCAAACATGTGTTCATCTGCATTTGATCATCCATTGTCCCTTCTTCACTTGTAGGAAAATCTAATCTAGACAGGAAATCAGCAACAACATTTTTCTTACCTGACTTGTCAACAATGATCAAGTCAAATTGTTGTAATAAAAGTAACCATCTAATGATATGAGCATCTACATCAGGTTTATTCATAAAATACCTAATCAAAGCATGATGAGTGTGTACGAATGTTTGATAACTAGTGATGTAGTGTTTGAACTTGTTTAGGGAATGGACTATAGCTAGGAGCTCTTTCTTGGTTACAGTATAGTTTAATTTTGCCTTAGACAGCATTTTGCTGACAAAATATATGGCATATGGTAGCTTCTCTTCAACTTGCCCTAAGGCTATCCCTATGGTTTTGTTCGAGGCATCAGTGTGGATGTGGAAAGGTAGGGCCTAGTTTGGACCTCTCAAGATTGGGGCAGTTACTAGCTTATCTTTCAAATCATACAGAGCCCCTTGACAGTTGTTAGTCCATATAAACTCAACATCTTTCCCCAGAATACCAAACAATGGAGATGCTAGCTTACTAAAATCTTTAATGAATCTTCTATAATATCCTTCCAAGCCTAGAAAACTCTAAGCATCTCTTCCCTTTTGAGGAGGTGGAACCCTTTGGATGATAGCAATTTTGTTGGGATCCACCTGTAATCCTTGCTGAGAAATTGTATGACCTAGCACAGTCCCTTCAGTCATAAGAAATTCACATTTTTCAGGATTGAAGGAAAGGTTCATTTTAATACACTTGGCTAAACTTTTCCCAGGTTAGTCAATGCTTCTTAGAAGTCGGACCCATAAGGAGTAAATTCATCCATATAGATTTCCATTGAATCATGGACCAGCTCAGCAAATATGCTTAGTATTGCTCTCTGGAAAGTGGCAGGAGCATTGCATAGCCCAAAGTGAAGGACCCAGTAGGCAAAGATACCCCATGGATAGGTGAAGGTAGTCTTATCTTAGTCTTCCAGGCTGATTTGGATCTTATTATACCCGCTGAAGCGATCTAGGAAAGAAAAGAAGGCAGGAGCGTTGCATAGCCCAAAGTGAAGGACCCGGTAGGCAAAGATACCCCATGGATAGGTGAAGGTAGTCTTATCTTGGTCTTCCAGGCTGATTTGGATCTTATTATACCCGCTGAAGCGATCTAGGCAAGAAAAGAACTTCTTCCCTGCCAGTCCATCTAACACTTGATCTATGAAAGGAAAATGGAAATGGTCCTTCTTGGCGGCTTTGTTAAATTCTCGATAATCTACATAGATTCTCCACTTCCCGTTTTTCTTGGGCATAAGCACCAGAGGAGAAACCCACTCGTTGTCAGAGATGGGGTAGATGAATCCTGCATCCAAAAACTTTTGGAATTCTTCTTTGACAATGTCCTTAAGGGTTGGATTCATTCTCCTCTAAGGCTGCCTGACTGGTTCAAAATCCTCTTTAATGTAAATGTGATGGGTACAGACCAAAGGGTGGACTCCTTTCATCTCCTTATAGCTCCAAGCGAGAGCATCCAAACGGTGGTTCAATAAGCTACACAACTCCTTCTCCTAAGAGGGAGATAGGGATGAGCTGATATTCAAGGTTCTTTCAAAGCCAAATTCCACATTCTTAACTCTAGGAGAGGTCAGATCAACCACACAGAGGTCCACTAAAGCACTGGCTTAGGTACTTTCCACCAACTCCTCTAATGGCAACACACTAGGAGGTGGATTTTGAATTAAATTCTCAATCAGGTCATCCTTGGTTTGAGGACCTCCCCTGGTGGCTTCCGTTGTGCACACTGGTGCAAAGTAGACTTCATTCTCATCTCCCTCCTCCAATCAGAGAGGTAAGTCATGTTCTAGCAGAGGTTGGGCAGGAGGATATAGGACTAGCTTTTTGGACATAGGCCCGTTCTTGATGGTCATGCTCCTAGCTCAACAACTGATGTAAGCATCCGTAATAGCTAACCAACGCCTTCCCAAAATGAGGGGGTATCTAGTGAGTTTTGCCTTTGGCTGAACGACCAAGAAGTCCGCAGGGTACTCCCAAGAATCAACAGAGACCATGACATCTTCCACAATCCCTTCGAGAGTCATGGTGGAGCGGTCTGCTAACTACAGTACTGTTGAGGTCTTTCTTAGGGAACTCTGAAGGTTAAGTTTGAGCATAGTGTCCCTGGTCATCACATTAATGGAAGCCCCTAGATCAATCAAGGTGTGGGGGATTATGGTGCCATTGATGTGGACATCAACTACAGGACTCCCACGGTCCAAATATTTTAGACAGATTACTTATCCCAACATTAAATCAGACAGTTGTCCTATGACATTGATAGTTGGGGCATCTCTCTTGCGCCTACTTGGGTGCCTGAAACACTTCTCCTTGATCAAATTGTCGTAGATTGGTACATCTTTTATGGCCTGGAGAAGTGGTATTTTTACACACAACTCTTTAAGTTATCCCAGAAGTTCAGTCTCCTCTAGGTTTGGTTGCGTGGTTGCCGTTAGTCTCTCAGGAAAGGGTGGAATGGCTTTGGGTTCACTTTCCTGTTTCTCTTCTTCATCCTCTGGAGGAGGATGTTGGAGATCTGGGAGGACCTTCCCAGATCATAGGTTGATCTCCTGAATCTCCACAACATAGGTAGGGCATGTTGTCTCTCCAGTATATACCTGCTAGGCCTATCTATTATTGGGGTTCAGGTTCGGTTTAGCAGGCATCTTGGGTTGTCTTGGAGGAGCAAGAGGTAATGGTTGTGGTTGAGCAGGTGGTGGAGGAAAAATAGCAGGAGGAGAGTTGTATTGGGGCCTCCACCCTGACTGAGGTGCATTACACTGAGGTTGTGGCTAAACATGAGAATAAAATGAATGAGTAGCAGGTTGAGTATGGTATTGAGATGGATAAGACCAAGGAGGGGGTGCAGACCAGGAACGATGAGCAGGGGGACCCCAAGAAGGTATGTGAGTGGATTGGTTGGGGTTGTAATATGTTTGAGATGTCCCTTGCATCCCCTGCTACTAAGGTCTGGATCCATGCAACCTCCTTTGTTTGAGGAACTAGAGTGGTTCAGTGGCTCCTTTAGCCCACTGGTACATAGCTTTAAGTCCGGGTAAGGTGGGGCACTGGTTTGTAGTGTGGTCTTCCTCGCAAATGAAACATACCTATACTGAGTGCAATGGACAATCGTTCTTAGGATGCTTCCTTGTACATCTAGGACAAACGATGGCCAAAGCCCTCTCCGCTTCCTCTTTCTTCTGTTGGATTCAGAAAGTATCCAGTTGGATGGAAATGGTCTGTCTCACCTCACTTTTAAGGTCTTCCATCTAATTTGTAAACTCATGTTTGGAGAAGGTGGCACTAGCTAGAAGTGGATTTACCCTACATCTTTTCCGGGCTGCCCTAGAATGGTTTCTAAACACGGTCTTTATGTCATCATAAGGTAGTTGGTAGATGTCTCCTCCAACTAGCAAATGGAGGGTATCTAGAAGGTCCTCAGGGACTCCTCAGAGCAGAACCAACTTCAGATGTTCAAGGTCAAGTGTGCACCTAGCCCTTTTATAACTAAGTTGGAACCTTTGTTCATAGTCTTCTAAAGATTCATCACTTCCCATGGTCATCCGAAAGATTTCTCCCTTCGTTTCCTTTGACCTACAGTAGTCCCAGTATTTGTTGTTAAAGGCTTTCTGCATTTGAGCCCAAGTTATGATATTGTTTCTAGGTAACCCCATGAACCAGCGTAGTGCTGCATCCTTGAGGGTAGAGAGAAAGAGTTTCAACTTTTGCTCATCTTCTACATAGTCATAAGTTCTAAAAAGGAAAACAAACTCAAACAAGAAGGTATCAGGGTATTCAGTGGTCAATCCATGGAAGTGAGGTAAGGGTGAGGGACTTATGTTTTTCATTTTTGTGTCCCCATTGGTCTCTCAGATGGGAAAGGCACCTTCTATTCTCTCCTCATCTCCTATACCGTTTTTGTGTTCAGCCATGGTCTCAAGAGGAATGTTCTCTTACTCTTCTTCTGTTATAGGAACTTCGTATAGCTCAAGAGGTTCACCTATAGGTTCTTCTAGATCACTGCCACTGAAGAAGAGAGAAGGGTGACTCAGTGATGTGGTGGGGGTATTGGGTAACAATTTTCCTGTATTGTCCCTGTTCCTACGAGGCATGAAATGAAGTATTTTTGGTTGATTTTTTTTTTTTTCTGCTTGTACCTACAAAACTGAAAGAGATTGAATTGCAACTAACTAAAGTCTATCTTGTTGAAATGAAAATGCGGAATTGAAATGAAAGCAGGAAAGGACTAATCTATTTTGCTAAGATGAAATTGCAAGAATGAAATGTTAGGCTACGCTTGCAGAATTGAAATTGCGGAATTGAAATGCTAATCTACGTTTTCAGAATTGAAATTGCAGAATTGAAATGTTAATCTATGAAAGCAGGAAATGTCTAATCTACTTTTGCGGAAATGAAATTGCAGAATAGAAATGAAACAATCTACTCTACGCTTGCTAAAATAAACTACTTTGTTGGCATTATGACATAGGTTTGGAACTATGGTACAGGTGTTTTCCTTGATGGCAACTCACTCAAATGTCAAATCAACATTTCAGGCTATCAGAATAAAAGAAAATGAGGTATACGTAAGTTCCTCTTAGCAAAGTTGTGTATATGCGCGGGATCATTGATAAAAATGCATGTATACATATACACACATTTTCATGCAGAGAAAAGCGCGTACATGTGGGAAAGCTTATGTTTGGTCCATGGTATTTAGTCCGACATATTTGAACCTATGGTTTTGGTCCTTGGTATTGCATACAAAGTATTGAACCTTGGTATTGGGTCCCTAGTATTAGTTTTCAATGGTTTTGGACCATGGTTAAGAAAGGCCTAAGACCATAAAAAGAGAAGGAGATCATTTGGCAAAGGTATCGATTCAGGTATTGAATATTTGAAGAAGAGCAAGATTGGGAACACTGTAATTGATTATGGTGTAGTGTTGAATCTGATCCAAGAAGGAATATGAGTGCTAAAATATGGATAAGTTCTATTGATGAATCATGACCTTAAGGCTTAAATGGTAGTATCATTCTATGGTTTTTGATCTGGCGCATGATTAGATCTCTAAATCTGATAAACTGGGTATATTTGATGTCTGAAACTAGAAAAGAGAAAAATTGTCTTGTATAGATTTGAACGCAGGTTCCGCACATCAGAGGTGCATATACCCGCAGGTTCAGCGAAGCAAGATAGCGTATATGCTAGTTGGCATTGATGCAGCTGCATATGTACGCAGGTTTCTGCATGGTGAAGTAGCATACGTTTTCATGAAAGTTGCTTTAGCTGCTTCTGTTTATTGCTGCAGTGTTCTGGGTTCAGAATTAGTGTTTGGTTACTGTTACTGTGTTTCTAGTTACAATAGTCTGAGAAGTGTTTGGTTGATTCTATATTGGGTTACACAAAGGAGATTGATTGTTGTAGATATACTTGATGTATGAATGATGATATCCATGTATCCAGTCTAAAAATTCATGAAGCGTGGTCCCTGGAAGAAAGGAGAAGGTTGTTGCCTTTTGCAGGTAGTAGCCTGCGTACTAGTACCTCAGCTAGTACAAGAGCTAAGGGGGTTGTAGCTCCCTTCCAGGTGAAGTTGGAGAATGAGAGAAGGTTGTAGCCTTCTTTAGGTAGCAGCCTGTGTGTTGGTAGAAGACTGCACCAATACAGAATCATTGTAAAATGAAGTTTCTAATTAAAAGAAGATAGAGACAAATTGCAGCAAGTGGTTTTCACCCACATTGGGTTTCCGCTTTCTATCTTGTGTTCTTGTGTGTGATTGTCTACACTATTTTTCTGTTCCTAATTGATATAGAGTTCTGACACACAGATTTAACATTAACATCTGAAGAATAATTAAGTTACAAGTCTGTGACTTATATGCTATTTTATTTAACCGAAGTTGTGTATATACGCTGGTTTATCTAACTAAAGTAGTGTATACAAATCTGTATATGAATTGAAAAATAATTGACTCGATAATACTGATTCACGCCCCCCGCTCTTAGTATTATTTCCAACAATTGGTATCGGAGCAGGTCCTTGAGAAGAAGAAGCTTGACTGCTTGAAGGAAGATCTATTATCATGAGCAACTATGAAAGAGAGGCATTCATCCGATGACCAATTTTTGATGGGAGCAACTTCTTCTATTGGAAGGTAATAACCATAGCCTATCTTCAATCTCTTGGCACAGAAGTTTGGGATATTGTGGAAACAAAATATACAGTTCCATCAACAACTCCTACAAATATGGCTGGTAAGAAGTAGTATAAAACAAATGCAAAAGCTGTCAATACTCTATTAGGTAGTCTATCTCAATCAAAATTCATCAAGGTTATGCAGCTCAAAATCACAAAATAAATATGGGACAAGATCGTTCTGAGTTATGAAGGATATGAGCAGGTAAAATGAGAAAAACTACAAACTCTTAGAATTCAATATGAAAGTCTCAGAATGCACAATGATGAAAGTGTGGCTAACTATTTCCTACGTATAGATGAGATTGTAAATTGTATGAAAAACTTGGGTGAAGAAATAAAAGAAGTTGTTTTGGTTGAAAAGGTTCTAAGATCTTTGTCTTCAAAGTTCGATTCAAAATTTTCTGCCACAGAAGAAAAACAAAATCTACAGAGTCTTACCATGTCCTAGCTACACATAATTCTAATTTCTTACAAAATGAGAAAAGGGGGACCATCAGACAGGAGAGAAACCACATTCAAAGCCTCAGTAAAAGTAGATTACAATGAGTCAGGATATATGTCTGAAGAAGAAGAAGAATCAAAATTTGTCAAGAACCTTCAACGGGGAACTAGAACATTCAGAGGTAAGTTTCCTTTCAAATGCTTTGCTTGTGGAAGAGTCAGTCACTATGCTGTAAAGTGTCCTCATAAAGATAAAGGTAAGGAACCAGTTAGATGGAACATAAAACAAAATGTAAGTAAGAAGATCTATTATACTCATGAAGATAGTGATGGACTTTCAAATAGTGATGAAGATGAACAAGGCAATGATGATAGACTTTTGATGGCTTTTGAAGATGATGAATTCTTGGATGCTATAAATGAAGAAGGTCTTTATGATGAAATTTCTAAACTTAAAATCTTGTTTAGAGGAAAAGAATATGATCATAGATACTCGAACATTCCAACTTGATGAAAGAGATAAACACAATGAAGAGTTAGAATGTGAAATTGTGGGACTTAGAAAAGAAATTGAGAAAACAAAAGCCCTTAATCTTAGATTTGCTAAAGGATCTCAAACTTTAGATGAGATTATCAAAGTGCAACGTTCTCCTCTAATCAAGACAGGTCTCGAATACTTGGAAGAAGCGTCTCAAGCACAAAATCAAGAACAAAAGCCATCCACTTCCAATAGTTATCTTGATGCAGCAAGGAGAAGTGAACAGGTTGACAATCGACAGCAAAGGCGTAATGCAGATTACCAGGTAAATCAGGGACCATTTACTTCAAGAATGAACAAAGATTACTAAGTAAATCAGGGGCAATCTACTTCAAGGATGAACAAAAGCTTCAATCAACCATAGGTAAATCATTTTGGCTCAAGAATGAATGTCAATGAAAACTACAGTCATTTGGTTGGTAGGTTTGACAATCGAAGGAATTTCTTCAATGGCCAATGTTTCTCTTGTCATAACTTTGGTCATAAAGCTACTCAATGTGTTGCCTATAAGACCATCATGACTAGGGAAGCTCAGAAACAAAGAAGTATGACTAGGATCATTAAAAGGACCTACAATAACGTTTCTGCTCTTGAAAATGAAATAGAATGTTCTATTTGTAGCAACTTTGGTCATGAAGATTCTAAATGCAGGAGTAGGTTTCGGTAAACAACTCAGAAGGAGACAACTTCATTGAGTCCCAAAACATGGAAAAAGAAAGAACCACAACCAGAAAGATGTGGGATAGCCTTATATGTGGAAGGACAAGAAAATCAGTGCTACATTGACAATGGATGCTCGAAACATATGAGAGGTGATAAAGAGAAACTTCAATCATATACTACCTTAGAAAGGGAAAAGAAGGTCTCATTTGGAAATGACACCCCTGCATTCATAAAAGGTAAAGGTTCTTTTCGTTTGAAAAAGAAGGTCAAAGCTAGAAATGTTATGTATGTTGATGGCTTAAAGCATAACCTATTGAGTGTCAGTCAAATGTGTGATCAAGGAACTAAGGTAATATTTCGATCAAATGGATGTATTGTTCGTGAGCTTGACATAGGAAAAACAGTGATCAAAGGCATAAGAACTCCAAATAATTTATACATATTCAAAGAAGGAGAACAAAAATGTTATCTAAGCAAGAATGATGAGCACTAGCTATGGCATAGAAGATTGGGGCATCTTAGCTTCTCTCAGATAAGGAAAGCATGCAAATATCAGGCGGTTCATGATCTCCCTGACATTAGAATTCCAGACAATACAATATGCAAATCATGTCAGGTTGGTAAGAAAACTAGAGCTAATATCCCTAAAAATGAAGGATCAGCTAGCAGGCCACTTGAACTTGTCCATACTGATGTATGTGGCCCAACTAGGAAAAGGTCACCTCGAGGAGAAGAATACTTTATATTGTTTATTGGCGACTTTTCCAGGATGTGTTGGATAGGAATTATGAATCATAAAGATGAAGCTTTCAAAAAGTTTAAATCATTCAAAGCCTTGGTGGAAAAAAAATCAGTTTCCAGAATCAAATGCCTCAGGTCAGATCAAGGAGGGGAATTTACCTCAGATGAATTTTTTGATTTTTGTGAAGAACATGGAATAAGAAGGGAATTTTCTGCTGCAAGGACTCCTAAACAAAATGGAGTAGTGGAAAGGATGAACAGAACGGTTCAACAAATGGCTCTTGCTATGCTTGATGAATCTGGAACTCCTGCAACCTTCTAGGGTGAAGCCGCATTTGCTACAGTTACTATTCTCAACAAGACAAATGTCCGAGTAAGCAAAATTCAGACTCCTCATGAACTTTGGTATGGTAAGACTCCCACGGTAAAATACTTCAAAATTTTTGGAAGCAAATGCTACATTAAGAAGACTGATGAAAATCTTGGCAAGTTTGAACCTAGAGGAGATGAAGGTATTCTACTTGGCTACTCTCCCCACAACTTACAATAAAAGACTTGGAAAAACTGTTGAAAGTATTGATGTAGTGGTTGATGAAGAAGGAAACACTCCTAGGCAAGTAAAATCTGAAAATCTCGAAGATGATGAGGAATATCCTTCAACATCAAATCAAATTCATGACGAAGAAGAAACCCATGAGGCACCAGAAGAACACATAAGGATAGAAGAAAAGACTCCATCTAGATACGTTTAGAAGAATCATCCAGAAACGCAAATTCTGGGACAGAAAGAGGCAGGTGTTCAAACAAGAAGAATCATTTCAGAAGCTTCAAGCTATCTAGCATTGCTCTCCTCCACTGAACCACAAAATGTAAAAGAAGCATGTAAAGATGAACGTTGGGTCAAGGCCATGGAGCAAGAACTTGAACATATTGAAAAGAATAACACTTGGAAATTGGTTCCTAGACCAAAAGATAAGAATGTCATAGGGACAAAATGGATTTTCAAAAATAAGCTGAATGAAAATGGAGATGTGGTTAGAAACAAGGCAAGGCTTGTTTGTAAAGGATATGTGCAACAAGAAGGAGTAGACTTTGAAGAAACTTTTGCACTAGTTGCTAGAATTGAGGCTATAAGAATGTTCCTTACTCTCTCTAGCTTTCAAAAGTTCAAAGTATTTCAAATGGGCGTGAAATCTGCCTTTCTGAATGGAGACTTGGATGAAGAAGTATATATTGAGCAACCAGATGGGTTTATCCTCGAAAATGATCCAAAACTTGTATGCAGACTCAAAAAGGCTCTTTATGGTCTTAAACAAGCTCCAAGAGCTTGGTATTATCGGTTGGATAAGTACCTTCCTCAGCAAGGTTTTTCAAAAGGATCAACATATAGCAATCTATATATATAAATTGACAAGGATAAATTATTAATACTTGTTGTGTACGTTGATGATATCATTTTTGGTAACAATGAGGAAGACATGAGTCAAAACTTTTCCTTGGTGATGCAAAGAGAATTTGAAATGTCTCTGCTGGTGAGCTCATGTATTTTCTTGGTTTACAAGTTCAACAAAACAAAGACGGTATTTTTCTATCACAAACCAAGTATCTCAAGCAGATCTTGAAGAAATATGGGATGGAGGATTCGAAATGTGTATGTACCCCTATGGTAACAGGATGCAGCCTTAGCACAAATGATGAATCAACAGCTGTACATCAACAACCTATAGATCCATGGTTGGTAGTTTGCTCTATCTAACGGGTACCCGACCAGACATTATGCATGCAATAGGGATAGTTGGAAGGTTTCAGGCAAATCTAAAGGAAGCTCATCTTCAGGCCGTTAAGACAATTTTCAAGTATCTTCAAGGGACTCAAAAATATGGTTTATGCTATCCTAGAGATACAAATCTCACGCTTCATGCTTATACAGATGCAGACTGGGTAGGAAGCGTGGATGACAAGAAAAGCACTAGTGGTGGTGCATTCTTCATGGGTCCTAGATTAGTATCTTGGTTCAGCATGAAACAAAGTTCCATTGCATTACCTACAGCTGAAGTAGAATATGTAGTTGTTGCATCTTGCTGCACACAACTCCTTTGGATGATGCAAACATTGCAAGATCTTCAAATCACTTGTATTCCACCTCTTTCTATTTTCTGTGATAATACAAGTGCAATCAGTATTTCAAAGAATCTTTTCATGCATTCAAAGACTAAGCACATACCTATCAAGTAGCATTTTCTCTGGGAACAAGTGCTTGAACAAAAGGTCAAGTTGGAGTATGTTCCATCTTAGGAACAAGTTGCTGATATACTCACCAAACCACTGCCTAGGAAGACATTCGAATACCTCAGACAAAAGTTGGGGGTAGTTGATGCATCATCTTGATACTGAGTCTTGTCTGTTTTCAGAGATTTATGGTTATACGGGAGTTTCGGGTGGGTAATCTGCGTACATACACAAGTTTCTGTGGGTACATTCATTTATATTATGGTTTGAAGAAAAAGTAGTGGGGCCAGACTCAGGATGAAAAGAGTTTGTAATGGGTCTAATAGAGATCATCTAGCATAGGTTCAAGGGGAGCATATGTTCTTCTAATATTGCTGGTCTGAATGATGACTGACAGATACTTGCTCTCTATGTCATGTATTTCTTTTCTTTTCTTATCAAGGTCATGTAACGGCCTATCCCGGTTTCCCCACTATGCCTGGGATGAATGAAGTAATGTATTTGTCTTTATCATGTGTAAATTTTTGGTCATTTCCCACTTGGTTGGGATATGGATTTATGAGTCTTTGGTGGTATGAAGGTCATTTATAGTGTATAAAGTCATATTTCTTTTGCAGAACATCTTCTTGTAGATCTTGCCTACAGTCAGGGCGAGCTTGGATAGCACAGCAAAGTAGATTATTCAGCATAACCTCAGGGGGAGCATAACCATTTTCCCTTGATGTCAAAGGAGGAGAATGAATTTGAGGGACTTGAGGTTTCCATCAAGTCCAAAAGGGGAGATTGTTGGCATTATGACACAAGTTTGGCACTATGGTATAGGTGTTGTCCTTGATGGCAACTCACTCAAATGTCAAATTAATAGTTCAGGCTATCAGAATAAAAGAAAACGAGGTATACACAAGTTCCTCTTAGCAAAGTTGTGTATATACGCGGGATCACCGATAAAAATGTGCATATACATATACACACACTTTCATGCAGAGAAAATCATGTACATGTGGGAAAGTTTATGTTTGGTCCATGGTGTTTAGTTTAACATATTTGAACCTATGGTTTTGGTCCTTGGTTAAGAAAGGCCTAAGAATATAAAAAGAGAAGGAGATCATTTGGCAAAGGTATTGATTCAAGTATTGAATATCAGAAGAAGAGCAAGATCAAGAACACTGTGATTGATTATGGTGCAGTGCTAAATTTGATCCAAGAAGGAACCTGAGTGCTAAAAGATGGATAAGTTCTATTGATGAATCAAGACCTTAAGGCTGAAATGGTAGTATCATTGTATGGTTTTTGATCTGGCGCATGACTAGATCTCTAAATCTGATAAACTGGGTATATTTGATGTCTGAAACTAGAAAAGAGAAAAATTGTCTTGTATAGATCTGAACGCAGGTTCCACACATCAGAGGCACATATACACGTAGGTTCAGTGAAGCAAGACAACATATACGCTGGTTGGCATCGATACAGCTGCGTATGTATGCAAGATTCTGAATAGTGAAGTAGCGTACGTTTTCATGAAAATTGCTTTAGTTTCTTCTGTTTATTGCTGCAGTGTTCTAGGTTCAGAATTGGTGTCTGGTTACTATTACTATTTTTCTGGTTACAACAGTCTGAGAAGTGTTTGGTTGATTCTATGTTGGGTTTCACAAAGGAGATTGATTGTTGCAGATATACTTGATGTATGAATGATGATATCCATGGATCCAGTCTGAAAATTCATGAAACATGGTCCTTGGAAGAAAGGAGAAGGTTGTTGCCTTCTGCAGGTAGTAGCCTGCATACTAGTACCTCAACTAGTACAAGAGCTAAGGTGGTTGTAGCACCCTTCCAGGTGAAGATGGAGAAGAAGAGAAGGCTGTAGCCTTCTGCAAGTAGCAGCCTGCATGCTGGTATAAGACTGCACCAATATAGAATCATTGTAAAAAGAAGTTTCTAATTGAAAGAAGATAGAGATAAATTGCAGCAGGTGGTTTTCACCCACATTGGGTTTCCACCTGATATCTTGTGTTCTTGTGTGTGATTGTCTGCACTATTTTTCTGTTCCTGATTAATATGTTGTTCTGACACATAGATTTAAGATTAACATCTAAAGAATAATTAAGTTACAAGTCTTTGAGTTATACGCTTTTTTATTTAACCGAAGTTGTGTATATACACTGGTTTATCTAACTAAAGTAGCATATACAAATATGTATATGAATTGAAAAATAATTGACTTGATAATACTCACTCACGCCCCCCTCTCAGTATTATTTCCAACAAACTTATCAGAAGATTGCAGTAGAAAATAGAAGAAAAGTAGCAATCAAAAATACTTTGACGCTTCCCCAGCAACGATGCCAAAATTATGGTGGGCTCCAGTATTGCAACAATAATGCTGCAATTCTTGGGACTCCCTTCTTTACTTTTATCAACCCGGTAGTTCGTAGCAAACTTGGAAGCGATGGTGCTATATGCACAAGTACTATCTCTTGTTGTAGGCTGTCACTTGATCAGCTGGCACAAGCCACTAGGAGCTTAAGCCAACTTCTATGAGCTCCTAGAAGAATATTTTAACTGTGATCGGTTAAAGCTAACTGAACAGAGGCTAATCTACTTGTAGAAAGAAGCAGAAAGCTAAACGGAAATGCAAACCCTAACAAACCCTAGTTTTACCGACTAACCTTACTGGTGCAAGAAAAGGCATGAAAGCTACAGAAATGGATGCCATTGACTCTTGGAAAGGAAAAGTGCATGTGACTAAGCTACTTCTGAAGTGAAATCTGAAAAGGAACATCTTTTTGTATTTTTGAGTAATCTTGTAGAATTATTATGCATGTGCTTTAACTGTTTTTTATTGTGTAGAGGTTGATTGGTGAAAGGAAATGGGGTAGGTGCATGTAGGAGGTTGGGAAGGTGAGAAGAGGGCCTAAGGGGTCCCTAGCACCCTTCTAAAGAGTTTCACAGTGATCAGATCTCGAAAAACTGCTCTCGTGATCTTCTACACGAAGTCTGCAGGGGTTCTACAGGATGTTCCGAAAGAGGATTTTGGAGGGTTGATGGAGAAAAAACGGTGGAAAAGTGGAAATGGAGGTTGGATGAGGATGTGAAGGGGTCTAGGACCAGGTGAATGAAGCTCGAGAGTGATGAATGCGGTTGGATTTGTTCAGGGACGGCGAGAGAAATGTTGCACAAAAATGTAGAAATTAGGGCAGGATGAGAAAATGTGGCAAATGAAGTGAAGGAATCTGAGTTAGGGGGTTGGAGCAGGTTTTCTGAAGGAGGAAAGGTAGGCAGGGAGGTATCACAAGTGTTCTGCACACTATTTTCCAAGACTGATCAACTAATACTAGGAAAACCCAAGATCTAGCTATTTTGATTTACTTTGACCTAAAAACCAGAAACATGATGAATAGAAGTTTATCAGCAGAAAATTTTGCAAGATAAATATGGAAACTAGCAAAACCAGATTCTAAACACACAAGTACAACTGGTATCAACTTTCCTAACTAAAAATCTAACACTAGCAATTGCATGAAGAGGCAAAAACAGTGTTTTTGTGGCAACAAGTATCCCTTGGTCTCAACTCATGGTCCCAAGGAGGGAGAGATGAGATCAAGGATTTCTTCGTGCATTTTTGTAGGTCTTTTCCTTTACCAAACTACCAAATCAACCTGAAGCATCAAAAAAGTTATCTCAATCATCAAAAACGACCTAAGTAACAAAGCAAGATTTTAATCTAAATAGCAGAAATTATTCCAGGAATGCAGAAAAAAACATATAGAAGTGCACCAAGGAGGTACTGGCACTTGGGTTGGGCCCAACCCCAAGGGCTACAGCCTCCTAAGAGAAGCTAAGAGCTGATGCAAAGTGAAACTGATCTCCATTACTCAAAAAATAACCATGTCACAAATTTTTTTACAACAAAAGCTCGAAAATGAGCTGAAAGGCAGAGCAACACTAAAGTGCAAAAATACAACTGTTCAAGAACTAAAATACCAAGGCTGGAAGCCTTCTTAATTATGCACCATGAGGACCTCCAACAACCCTCCTTCACTCAAGGGGCTTGGCTACTCAAAACTGCAAGTAATCAGCCACTTTACAAAAGCTACTCGGCTGCCCTTGGAAATCATCTTTGGTGGCTTGCTGAACTTCGAGTTGATGGTGGAGAACTCAAGGAAGGGGACATTTAGTGTAGGAGACACCCTTTCTACTAATCCTCAGCCTTGTTCCCTCGTATTTGGTTGTCAACTAGCTCATAAATGCTTGACCTTGGTCCAAAAGATGTCAAAAAATCTGCAATAAGCACGTATTAGACTTCATGGTCAGGTGACTATTTTCATTCATTAAATTAACATAAATATACTCAAAATCATGCATAAAATATGAGGAATGGTGGATTAATATAGAATAATAGGAAAAATGAGCCCAATAAGTTACCCATTTTTGGGGCTCATCAATGGCTATGTCTGGTTAAGACTAGATATCCAGTAAACTTTGAAGTCTCTAGGAGACAAAGAACTCTGACGGTAAGGAGTAGCATGGAGGGGAAGATTTACCAGAGTAGGTAATCTCATGCCAGGGAGGAAATCAAGTTCTAATCTTATATCATTTGGTTTTGGGTAGCGTAATCCAGATAATTACAGAGTTATTATATAAATTATACACTGAATCTAAGAATATGTAGCTAGGGAATTGGCTAAATCTATTAAGGATATAATGGTCATTTAATATGCAAAAGTATAGTAATGTCACTTACTTCTGAAAAAAGTTATTAGGGTTCTTTATAATATGTCATTAGAATTCTTTATAATGGACTAAAGAAAATAAATACTATGAGAAAAAACCCTTACTATTTTCCTAGGAACAAGTTGTAATACAAATATCAGAAGATTTTAAAAGTAAACTAGAAGACCAGTAAACCTTCAGAAAGGACAGGATAAGTACTCTCTCTAAATAGAAAGGTTACAATAGATATTTACGATGTAAAAAAAAGAACTGATCACAAGAATATAGAAATGTTTTTTAAAAAGAACAAATATCACAGTAACTAGAAAGATAGTTTTCGTATTTTTTTTCCAATTCAGGATCAACTTTTAAATTCATCTATTGAATAAAAGAATTGTTAAACATTATGGAATAGTTGAGCATTCATAGCTAACAGTAGACAATAAACTATTCCAGTGACTTTACTCCATGAAAATAGGCATACATATGAACTTTGTGAATACAACAGACATATAACTAATTCCAAATAGATACAACATAAGAACAAGAAAACTTAATAAGAAAACAAACTTGATTATTTAAAGCAGAGGTAGAAACCTCTGTGAGCTTTTTTAAATTGTAATACAGGCATCGTTAAGATAGTAATACAAGCCTCAACAGAGGGCATTTAAGTAGTGTATTTCGTAAGATAAAACACTAAGAATTTACCATTCAAGGAGCTAAAACTATGTAAAAACCTTATACAATTTGAGCCACAATATTTCCAAATACAGTAATTGGAGTAAAACCTCGGAAGAATCGAGGAAGGACAACCCTTGGCCTTTAAAATAAAGAACTCTGCGTTCAATTAAAAACTTAGAACAAAATTCAAAAATAGAGTGGTAATATAAGACAAAAACCCTTATCAAATTTAAAACACAATATTAAGCTTTCCATTATTAGGTATGATGACCCAAGAGCTAATACATTTCAAATAGAAAACTCCACACCCAGCCGAAGTTGTAGATCACCTCGCAATAATAGATTGTGTCATATTAACTTCTGGAACCAAACAAAGGAGTTATGAGAGGAGCTATGACTCTCGTGGTCTTAGAGGAACACTTAAAAGATCCCCTTAATAGTCTTAATAACTGGAAGGTCTATTCCTACAAACCAAAACCTCATTTCGAATAGAAATAGAAAGATTCAAATTACCCGGAACTAGTTGAGGATAACGAAACCAAGAGGAGGGTTTGCCTCAATGCCAGGGTGAATCTTCTATTCCAGGGGGTTGACCTTCCATCACAACAAGAACGACATTGGAGCATGCAAAATAAAAACAATACAGAGATAGGAATAAAAACTTGTTTTTACATCTGAATAGAGTAACAGTTAAGCGGAAGGAGATTAATAAACCATACTTCTGTAGAAAATAACTCAAGATCGACCTCCTCAAAACGAATTCCAGAACAAAGTGGGGGTTTCAAATCCATCAAAACATCCCCAGAAGCCAGATAGAAGAAGAAAGAGTCCAGGGAAACTGGAAAACAAACAAAGACCACCATCGAAGGGCAGAGTTGAACCACCAACTCCCAGAAAATTCAAAAGGAAACAATGATCAGAGGAAAGACCTAACTGGCAAGAAATGAAAGAACGATAACTCGAGAACTGCTCAATCCAGTGGGAGGATGGGAGACGTAGATGAAGGCATCAGATCTCGAGAGCAAGGTAAGACTGAGACAAATGGAGTGCTTCCATGCAGCCACCCGTATACAGTCATGCTCAAGCAGTGAATGCACTTGTGCTTCTTGGGCGAGTTCCAAGGCAATTTCCTGCAGAGTATAAATGCAGGGCACACATAGTACCAAGGTTTAAAATATAAACATGATCATAAACTTTGTAAGCCAAAAGCCCTGTGCCAATGAAATCCCACCTTTCATAATGACCAATAACTCATTGTATTTAATGTATACATTGTAATCGATTAAGGTTTCGATGTGAAAACTAATATGGTTTAAGGTAGTGCTTGCTTAATGGTATTTTAGTTATATGTTCATTAAATTCATTTATGTATTATGCATAAGTGTAGTATGTAGTTAATAATAATAATAATAATAAAATGTTATATGTTTATAATGAAGACTCAGAGGTAGATGTGTTACAACTAGCCCATGGTATTGTAACCAAGTCTATTTACAAATTAATAATATTCATGGTTAAAAATATTCTTGATGATGATGATGATGATGATGATGGTTAACGTCCACTGAGACCAAATAATGATCTATCGGACCTAAAAAGACAAATTATTTATTTTGATTTAAGAATTTTATTCCTATGCTCAAAAAGCTTGGAGAGAAGCCTTCCGAGTTCACTATAATTTTGGCATTGTAAAAGGCTAGGGAGGTCAGTGTTGTAACAAAGGTTGTGAAATTGAGATCTAATGTGGTTGTATGCAGGGCACTCTAAGAGGAAGTGGTTTTCATCCTCGATGCTCCTATTCTCACAAATATGGCAGATCCTTTCTATCCATGGCGTTTTTGGAACTACCCAGCGGCCAGTTTCACTATGGAGCTCGTGAGAATTCGTTCTAATCTTTGCTATATTAATTTTCTTTTTTGAGCTAGTTAGAATAGAGAGATACTTTTGATCTTCAAGGGTGGCGTTGATGACCTTCTTATAATAATTTAATTTTCTTTTAGACGCTAAATCCCTCTCACACCATAATTTCTCTTTGAACTTAGAAGTAACAATATCTTTAATGTTATTTATGTTTTGCAAAGCATCGTTCTCATTGACCTCCCAATAGTTTAACCAGGCCCTTGTGTCCTTATGCCATCCTCGGTTAAGCCTTAGGTGATTTTGGCTGGAATTTAAAGCTAGCTTAGGAAGTCTATGATTGTCTATGTTATTGAGCTTGTGCTTGTACCTCAGAAACCTGAGCATAGCTAGGCTCTCAATAGAAGAAAGACCTGCTTCTATAAGAAGAATAGGATATGGTGTATTACTTTTAATTTTTAGGTTATAAGTTATAAAATGCTTCTGGATTTGCTCAATCCTCCTCCATGATTCTCTGGAGATGCTGCAGCCCCAAACTTCACAGCCATATAAGATAACAGGAGTGACTAAGGTTTCAAAGAGGAACTTCTTTTTATCCCACATTACGAGGTTTGTTATTTTATAGTTATTTTCAAGACCAAAATAAGCTTTCCATCCCCCATTGATCCTTTTCTCAATGCTATGGTTCCAGTTGAGCTTGTGATGGATATCAATTCCTAGGTACTTGTAAGAATACACTTCCTCCAAGTTATTATTGTCATGCGTAAAATTAGCGCAAGTGTCCTTCTTAGATTTGATAATCATAACTTTTGTTTTGTCTGTGTTAACAGTCATACCCATGGTAGAGCAGAAATCCTTAAGAAGCTTGAGCTGCTTATCAAGATCAGTAGGGCACCTTGCCAAAAGAACAATATCGTCAGCATAGAGAAGAAGGATAATGACAATCCCAGCTAAGATTGTGCCACCACACCCTGCTTCTTCTAAATAACCTTCGAGCTTATCGATGTAAATGCCAAATAGAGTAGGGGAGAGGGGGCAACCTTGTTTAACTGCGATGTTACACTTAATATCATTTGACCACCCCTCATTGTTCTCTAGCTTGGCAATTACATTCTCGTAAAGCCTTATAGCAGCAGCTCTTAACTCAAGAGGAACCTTTAGCTCTTCTAACCTCTTCCAAAGGTTATATCTAGGAACCGTATCAAAAGCCTTTCTAAAGTCTACAAAGCAGCAAAATAAATTGGTTTTATCATTACGACATTCCTCCGCAATGATCCTTAGCGTAACAAGGTGGTCAGTTGTTGAGTGATGCCTTCTGAAACCTGCTTGGCCTTTAGCCTGCTTACCTTCACTTTCAAGCCAAATGCTTAACTTTTTTTCCATAATACTACCATATAATTTGGCTAAGAGAGGGCTGATCATAATTGTTCGATAATTAGAAGGGTTATTTGTATCTCCACTTTTAAAAATAGGGATAATGAGGCTCTGAGTCCAATGCTTAGGGAACCCTTGCTTAACAGCTTGATTGAAAAGCTTGTGTATGTGGGGGATGAGGACAGGGCCTCCAATTTTTAAGATCTCAGCCTGGTAACCTTCAATGTCCTTAGCTTTCCCATTCGCGAGGCGATTAACCCCAAACTTAATGTCTTCTAAAGAGAAGACTTCTTTCGTTGTGAGCAGGGTCTCCAAATTATCCGTGACATTAGGAGATTCATAAAGCTTTTTAAGATAAGAATTCCAATCGTGAAGAGCAATTTTATTATTATCCTTAGTCTTCCTGGTCAGAATCTGCCTCCAAAATTTCTTAGGAGCTACCTTAGAGAGGTGTAAGAGATACTCCTGTCTTTGATGAATGTACTGCCTCTTTTTCCTTTTAATTAGGGCCTTGTATATTTTTATCTTGTCCATTTTAAGAGAATCATCAACAACTTCCTTAATTGCTCTCCTTGCATTTTTACAATCCTTGTCATACCAAGGATTGGTTTTGCTATTTCTTTTATTATTTGAGACTTCAATTGAGAACTTTTTAATAGAATATGAGAGGGTTGTAGTAAAATTATGATATAGGTCTTCTATGTTATCTATACTAGATAAAGGAGGCAAATTAGTTTTTAAATCATTTAGAAAGAGGTCCTTTTTATTTTTATCAAATATTAAGTTATTTTGGTTGTAAGTATTGTTTTCAATGGGGACTCTATGCATGACAAAGTTGAGGGTTATAAGTAAAGGCCTATGATCGGAGTCAGGCTCGTGGTCGTTTAAGATGTCAAAGTTTATCATTTCGTTGTATAAAGGAAGATCAGAAATAACGTAGTCTACTACACTGCTACCAAGTCCATGGATGCAGGTCATCTTGCTGGAATTGGGCCACTTTTTTAGACCGTTGCAAATTATGAGATCCTGAGCACTACAGAGCTTGATAAGCTCTGACCCAAACAAATTTTCCCCGAGGTCTTCAGAGCTCCTTTTGTACCTACTAGCCAGGGTAGGGTCTTCGTCTTAGGGTTGGAACGATTGCTTAAAATAATAGCTTGATTTCTTGAAGTTCGGGCATTGAAATCACCTATTAAAAGGATATTACCATCATTCCTTAAGCTGGAAATATCGTTCTCTAAACTATTGTAAGGGTTAGCTTTATCTAGATTCTTCTTCTTATAGAAGTTAGAGCTAATGGGGGGGAAATAACATATTGCTATGTAGGACTTTTTATTATTAATGTCTCTGATCTCTATCCAACTAAATTGGTTGTAAGGGTCATTTTTATAAAGCCTAACATAGGGGGAGATGTTCTTCTTAATGTAACAAGCTATTCCCCCAATGCCTCTGCGGGAGGATCGCTTGTTCCATGTAGACCATAGCGTAAAACCATCTATGTTAGGGACCTTAGATTCTCTGTGCTCCCAAGTTTCAACAAGCAAAATAATATCAACATCATTTGAGATCCAACTTAGCTTGGGGCCTCTGTTCCATGGGAAGCCCCGACAATTCCAAGAAAGGATCCGGAGCATGTTTGGTTGCTATTGATTATTATCTTTTTGGTTTTTGTCCCGAATAAAGGCTTTTCTGTTTCTGATTATTGCCCATTTTCCTTCTTTTCTAGCTTCTTTTACCTTTTGAACCTCCTTTCTCAATTCCGCTTGATCTTCTGGAATGAGATCCTCATTTATGAATATTCCCGTTCCTTTTAGACTTGAGGTTTTACTAAGTATGTTGTGCTTATGATTAGTAGAGCTCACCTTTATGCGGATTAATCTTCCTTTATTCTCGGTTAATTTCCCCAACCTTGTTGCTTCTGTGAGACACCCTGTTTCAATTTGTAATCTATTATGTAATTCTGTCTGAACTAAGGCTAAAGTATCCTCATCTGCTTCCTCGTTCAAACCGAAGATTATAAGGTTTAAGGTCCTTTTGTTACGTTCATGGTCTAATTCTATTAATTTTTTCATTTCGTCTTTAATCGGTTTAATATCTAACTTATTTACCACATTATTTAGGGTGAGGCTGCTATTAACTTTTTCTTCTAATTCCTTAATCATATCTTTCATTTTAAGACCCTCTAAGGTGTCAGCGTCTCCTTGCTGGGGTGGTTGGTTAGTATCTTGGTTTTGATTTTCTATAGCATGCAATCTAGTCTCCATTGCCTCCATTTTATTCTCCAGCAATTCTATTTTGTTTTCTATTTGTTTCTGGATAGTGTTTTCAAGAGATGCAAGTTTGTTTTCCAACATGGCTTCTAACTCTTTTTGTAACTTGGCTTCTCTTTCTTCTCTGCGTTTCTCTAAAGACTCTATATACTCATAGAGGCCTTGTAGAGTAACTGTGCTAGGTCTGCCCTTGGTAATCTTTGGTAACTGTGGTGAAGTATTCATACTTGAAATTATATGAACAAATATGTATTAAAAAAGAAAAAGATAAGGAATGTGTGCACCTGATATATGAACCTGATGTACGAGCCAAGATCTCCAAGCTTTGGAACCAAGAGACAGTTTATATATTGCCAAGACGAGACTGTTTATATATCTTCCAAGACAGAAGACGAAGTTTATATATCGCCGAAGTTTATATGCGAAGATATATGTATCACCAACCGAATGCCTTATATATCACTGAATGCGATAGTTATATATGCGAAAATATATCCAACACTGTTCACCGAATGCGAAGGCTGTTTGTATATATGCCAAGACTGTTCAAATGCGAAGATATATCACCGAAGACTTTGTTCAAATGCGAAGATATATATATATATCTAAGACTGTTCACCGAATGCGAAGGCTGTTTGTATATATGCCAAGACTGTTCAAATGCGAAGATATATCACCGAAGACTTGTTCAAATGCGAAGATATATATATATCCAAGAGTTTGTAAGACTGTTCACCGAATGCGAAGGTTATATGCATGCGAGGGTTTATATGCGAAGTTTATATATCGCCTGTTATATATGCGAAGATTTATATCCAAGACTGTTCACCGAATGCGAAGGTTATATGCATGCGAAGTTTATATATCGCCTATTATATATGCGAAGAGTTATATCCAAGACTGTTCACCGAATGCGAAGGCTGTTTGTATATATGCCAAGACTGTTCAAATGCGAAGATATATCACCGAAGACTTGTTCAAATGCGAAGATATATATATATCCAAGAGTTTGTAAGACTGTTCACCGAATGCGAAGGTTATATGCATGCGAGGGTTTATATGCGAAGTTTATATATCGCCTGTTATATATGCAAAGAGTTATATCCAAGACTGTTCACCGAATGCGAAGATATATCACCGAAGACTTGTTCAAATGCGAAGATATATATATATCCAAGAGTTTATATATCGCCTGTTATATATGCAAAGAGTTATATCCAAGACTGTTCACCGAATGCGAAGGGCTGTTTGTATATATGCCAAGACTGTTCAAATGCGAAGATATATCACCGAAGACTTGTTCAAATGCGAAGATATATATATAT